>CAMZMU010000045.1:12559835-13030746 GCA_947311845.1 Poa pratensis
TAGTAATAGTGGGAGTAAAACTAGCACATCCATCATTATAATCATCATAAATTGCACGCATAGTATAATTATAAAAAACTTTATTCTCAATAGTAGTGGAACTAAAATATCACAATCATATATTTACTAATTGGAGGCACCATACGAGGCTCCACGTTAATCCTCACGTGTGAACAAACGGTTACCGACCGATATTCACGGATGCATAATAACCAATAGCTCACAAAGTCTTCCTGGTGCTCAAGGCCTAAAAGAAATCTTCCCTGTCGCGAGGTCTTATTCGCTGCCGCCGCCGGGCCACCGAGAAACATCAATCTGGCAGGCCCTGCTGCGTCCTCTTATTCGCTGCCGCTGATTTTACCAGCTGGACCCCGAGGAACAATGATCTCGCAGGTGAAGCAGATGGACACCAGTTGAATCGATCCCGCCTCTCACGTTTGGCCGCCGTCAGCATGCATCAGCATCAACCTGTCTGATTAATTAGGGTTACGGCCGACGGCGTAATAGGGGCTACGGTCGTACTCTACTGGGATCCCGTACCAGTATCGCCGTTGTCAGGCAACTATGCAAGCGACACACTTTGCTTTCCCTGCCAGATCCAGAAGGATTTTTCGTGGCTACTAATATGTGCTGCTTGATCTGAAGAAGATTGAGCTTGAGGATATGGTGTAAAAACATGGCTACCAAGACCAATAGATTACCTTAATTTGGATGTCTTTTTCGTGGTAATGCCTCTGGACGGGCCGGCTACTAACAGGTTAGTTTCATGTCACCACGGTACCATACAGGTTACTACTATAAGCAACTCTCCATGTTTTCCGGTTAGCTTGCAGAGGCATCTGATGGTTGGAGGAACGTTTCCGCTGATGGATATTATTGCCGATGGTATCCTGTAGGAGGATGATGATTCCATACTTCTAGCTAGCGTTTCCTGCAAACAAGAAGTCATCCCTAATGGTTATGCTGATCCATGGTGGATAGTCACTTCTGCCTACCGCGCCATCCTCGACACTAAGATCCTGCAGGAGACAGCCATCGTCCGCAGATTTTCTGGCTCCGGCCACGCTGGCTGATCTCAGGTATAATCTACACTCTCCACTTCCCAGTCTGATCGGTTTTGTGCTTTGATGATTTGATCAGGAGAAGACAACACACTAGGAAGTAGATGAAAACTTTCATGTTTTTTCATAAATTAACGCATTGCTTGGATCCACAATGTTTTAAAGCTGACGATGTACTCTTGTAGATAAACCTGTGAGGAGCTGGCTAATCTGCAGTATGCCTTGAAAAAATATGCAGTACGCTGTTACCTCCTATGAAGTTCCCGGTCAAGTTTCTGCTGTCTACTCATCCAATATGTTTCTTTGCTTACATTCTTCAGAGAGTAATATTGCAGTGGGTTATAGAATAAATGTGCAAGGCACATAGAAATTAACCACGCTTATTCTTGGATAGTCACACTCGGTAGATAAACCTGTGAGGGGCTGGCTAATCTGCAGTATGCCCTATAAAAAAATCTACAGAAGGCCCTTGCCTCCTGTGCAAGTTCCCGGACAAGTTTCTGTTGTCTACTCATCCAATATGTTGCTTGCTGATAATTTGGATTCTTTTTTACATTCTTCATAGAGTAATATTGCTGCGGGTGATAAAACAAATTGCACGAGGCACGTTGAAATTAACCAGACACTTATTCTTCAATAGACGAATTATTCATTTAAGCATAATTAGCTCACCATTTGGAGTGGTAAAAATCAAGCTTTGTTTAGGGAATGATCTTTGCTCCTACAATAAGCCCTCCATTTTCCAATATCAACGTTGTCCGATGCATGTGTTTGATGAAATTCACATGAGAATAATAATTGACTCACTTGCAGGTTCCTCATGTGGTTTTTTGTTGTGTACTGACAACTACTCTAGATCAAAATTGGCCAGCCGAGGTGATGGTCTTTTGTGTTCTGTGGTTCTTCAAATGTCTCAATACTGTTGGACATCAGATTTCTTCTCATGAAGTGGAAGAGCTCACCGATATTACTGGGTAAAGACATCTCTTTTGTTCTAAGAAGGATTAGTTTCTCTGGTCTTTACGAGACCTAATCAGATGCAAAGATGTTATGCTTTCCATTAAGTACTAACTACCCTCTTCTTATTCTTCATATCATGAACTACTGGTGAATAAATTTGTTGGAAAATTCCCATCTATTTCTAGACAAGAATCATCGATGGTCGACCATGGGCTAGAACAATAATAACAGTCAATTATATAGAAGTTGTTGCTGCAATATGTTCTATTTTGAAAGAAGGTACATGGTACTTTTTCCGATATCTACATATGGATGTTTTTCTCTCTCGAGATTATCTACTCACGATTATTATTCTTTAGTGTTACAAACTGTAAGTCAGGTACAGTTTTCATAAATCCCATTATCATGGTTTCTCGAATTACTATTAGGTTTGTAGTTCATCAGTAGATGTCATTAAGGAAAGAAAAAAAATCTTAGTCTACACCCGCTACATTTTTCTCCATCTTGCTCCCATATTTTTTGTCCAGTCTTGCTTTGGATTATTGTGAACTTGAGTGCATCACATTTCACACGATACTAGCGAAAATTTCCACAACGAACTTTTTTCTGACATGAGCTCTCCGGCTGTTGGATTTGGCAACGGACAAGTATCTTCCATTTCACCACGAATAGATTCAAAATATATTACAATTTGACTGTGCATCTTAATTTTAATAGCAACTGCAACCTTCACGAAAGAGTGGCAGTGGAAGTAAATTGTTCGCATGTTCTATGTTAGTTTGGATTATGTACCTGCTTTTTTCATAATTAACTCATTTCAGATTATTAGAATAATGCACCAATTGCTTTAAACTGTTTTCTATTAAATGTAAAATTACCACATGGGAAAAAGTGTAAACGTATTCAAAATAAATAAATAAATAATTTTCTAAAACATTAACAATGAAATGTTATCGTTTTGATGCATAATGTATGCTTACATTTTATATATTATGGGAAAGTGAACAAACACATATGTCAAAATACTTGGCAGTTTATCTCTAATTAGTACCACGATGAAATTCCTCTCAATATTAGTGTCACACTACTTCATATAGTTTGCATCTATGTACATTGTTCAATCACAATTCTAGAACTGTGTTTCCAATCCATGCTCACTTTATACACCCTTCTCGATGAGAGGAATAAGAAAAATGTGATATGGTAACTTCTTCGCCAACATGATTTTACAATTATATAGCGAACTGAGGCGGGAACACTCAATCTGCAGGCATGTATAGAAGAAAAAACGCAAGAGTGGGAGTGATTTGGGGATGTATAGAATTCCGATTGCTTTTTCATATTTGGAGAGAGAATAAAATTGAATGATGTTGCAGGATAACCTAATCAGACATCGCTAAAGATTATTTTCAGTATCCATCTGAACAACCTATGACTATTCTTTTGAAACAAAATAGGATTTCAGAACTGATTTTAGACACATATTTTAGCGATGGGGCTGAGCATACTAAGACTATGCATTCATGGTTAATCTGGAAACTTACAAGTAATAGGAGAAATATTAACTAAATGAAATGGTTCCTCAGTCTTTCCAACATGATTGTCGTCGAAAGTGGATGTCTTTGGGAGCCATTTTGATTCCCTTTTTTGTAGGAGCATGTGGATCCTAAGTTGTACTAACAGTGTACGTGTAACATGAATAACCTTTTGTATTAAAAAAGAAAGAAATATTATGATCTTTTAAACCATAAATAAAATAAATATTATGGTGAATCTGAACGGAAATGTTATTTTGTTGCAATAAATATGTTAAATATGGCATATTTAATATGTAATAAAATAGTTTTGCGGCACACGGGTAACTAAAACAGGTTGTCGAGTTTCAAATAATAAACTCTTATAAATGTTATAGTGATCGACGTGTTGGTCAAATATCTAGCCCGTGCAGGTGCACGGGTTGATGACTAGTTATTAAATCAGCATATATTGGAGGCAAAGTATCATCTAAGCAAATTTCCTCCTCCAAGCTTGGGGACTAAAAATATCATTTTTATCAAAACCGGCTTCCCCAAGCTTAGAGCTTTCCATGGCATTAGCAATAATGGTGTTCAAAGAATGTATGCTAATAACATTGCTATTATCATGATTGTTATGTAAATAAATTTCCATAGGCTTTTTAATTTTCTCTTCAAACACATCATGTCCTAGCTCAAGATAAATTTCATAAAGCTTTCTCATGTTGTTTTCAGCCATAGGACTAGTTTCAAGAAAAGTCACCATTGATAGCAAGTAAAGAACTAGACATAATATTTAAGCAAGACAAAAAACAAAGTAATGAGATTGGAAGTGTGAGACTCCCCTTGCAGAAATCCTCTTACTCCCCGGCAACGGCGCCAGAAAAAGAGCTTGATAGCGTGGATCACACGTTCGTTGAGAGACCCCAAGAGGAAGGTATGAAGCAGTGTAGCAGTAGTTTCCCTCAGTATGAAACCAAGGTTTAATCGAACCAGTAGGAGCAAGAAATCACTTCTGAAGGTTGTCAGTGGCGCGCTGACGTGGAACCTGCACATAACACAATCAAACTACTTTGCCCCAACGAAACAGTGAGGTTGTCAATCTCACCGGCTTGCTGAAAACAAAGGATTAAACGTATGGTGTGGAAAACAGTAGTAAATTGCAGAGAATGAAAAGGAAAAATGTTTGCAGTTGGTTGTATTATCAGTGTAAAAGAATGGACCGGGGTCCACAGTTCACTAGTGGTGTCTCTCCATAAAAGATAACTAACATGTTGGGTGAACAAATTACAGCTGGGGCAATTGACAAAATATTGAGCGCATGATAATGCATATATATGACATGATGATTACTATGATATTCATGTGGGCATTACGACAAAATACAAAGACCGTTATCCAACTACGTCTATGACTAATAATCCACCGCCAGGTTGTCATCCGAGTTCCCTGCTTGTTGGCGTAAATCACACGTTCATTGGGAGACCCCAAGAGGAAGGTATGATGCAGTTCAGCAGCAAGTTTTCCCTCAGAAAGAAACCAAGGTTATCGAACCAGTAGGAGCAGCAACTCTTCAGAAGGTTGTTGGTGGCTCGCGCGGCGCAACACGATCACCAACGTGGAATCTGCACACAACACAATCAAACTACTTTGCCCCAACGAAACAGTGAGGTTGTCAATCTCACCGGCTTGCTGAAAACAAAGGATTAAACGTATGGTGTGGAAAATGAGTATTAAATTGCAGAGAATGAAAAAGGAACAGTTTGCAGTTTGTGGTTGTTTAATCAGTGTAAAAGAATGGACCGGGGTCCACAGTTCACTAGTGGTGTCTCTCCATAAAAGATAACTAACATGTTGGGTGAACAAATTACAGCTGGGCAATTGACAAATAGTGAGCGCATGACAATGCATATACATGACATGATGACTACTATGATATTTAATTGGGCATTACGACATAATACATAGACCGTTATCCAACAGCATCTATGACTAATAATCCACCGCCGGGTTGTCATCCGAGTCCCCCGTTGGTATTAAGTTGCAAGCAACGGATAATTGCATTAAGTAAAGTGCGTAATGTAAACAAACACATATGCCGTGGACATAGCATCGTTAGGTTATCCCTAGTGGCAACAGCACATCCACAACCTTAGAACTTTCTGTCACTGTCCCAGATTAAACGGAGGCATGAACCCACTATCTAGCATAAATACTCTCTCTTGGAGTTACAAGCATCTACTTGGCCAAAGCATCTACGAGTAACGGAAAGCATGCAAGATCTTAAATAACATAGATAGATTGATAATCAACTTGACATAGTATTCAATATTCATCGGATCCCAGCAAACACAACATGTAGCATTACAATAATATGATCTTGATCATGTAGGGCAGCTCACAAGATCTAAACATGATGGCACAAAGTGGAGAGACAACCATCTAGCTACTGCTATGGACCCGTAGTCCAAGGATGAACTACTCACGCATCACTCCGGAGGCAGGCATGGCGATGTAGAAGCCTCCGGTGACGATTCCCCTCTCCGGCAGGGTGCCGGGAAGAGGTTCTGAACCCTCCCGAGCTAGGGTTGACGACGGCGGCGTCTCTGGAACTTTTCGTGGATATTTGCTCAGGCACTTAGGGTTTTCGCGTCGGGGGGAATAAGTAGGCGACGGCCCCCGAGGGGCCCACACCACCCAGGGCGCGCAGGGGGGGCCCGCGCCCTAGTGGTGTGGGGCCCTCCTGGCTCTCCTCTCTGCTCCTTCGCTCCGTCAGGTGTTCTGGAAAAATAGGGACCCCGTGTAGTTTCGTCCAATTCCGAGAATATTTCCAGACTAGCTTTTCTGGAATACAAAAACAGCAGAAAACAGGAACTGGCACTTCGGCATCTTGTTAATAGGTTAGTCCCAAAAAATGTATAAAAGTGATATAAAGTAGATGCAAAACATGTAGCAATTGGTATAAAACAAGCATGGAACATCAAAAATTATAGATACGTTTGAGACGTATCAGCATCCCCAAGCTTAGTTCCTACTCGTCCTCGAGTAGGTAAACGATAAAAACAAAATAATTTTTGAGGTGACATGCTACATCATAATCTTGATCATATAATATTGCAAGGCACATGTAAATGAATGAAGTGATCCAAGTCAATGGTCTATAATTTGCTACCAAATAGATAATGAGTAAACAATGAATCACACAAGCTAAACGTTTTCATGAATAGTACTTTCGAGACAAGCATCAAACAGTTTTGCATAAGTGTTAACTCATAAAGCAATAGTTTCTAATAAAAGGTATTTAATCAACACAAAGGAAGAATTAGTTTCAGCATTTGCTTCAACTTTCAACATATTTATCTCATGGATATTGTCAACACAAAGTAGTATAACAAGTCCAATACATTGCATATAACGCATGTTGTAACAAAGTTGACACTAGTGTTTGCTTGTGGAAGACAGAAAGAATAGGAAAACTGACTCAACATAAAAGTAAAAGAAAGGCCCTTCGCAGAGGGAAGCAGGGATTAAATCATGTGCTAGAGCTTTTAGGTTTTTGAAAGCATATAGAGATTGCATAAAATATTTGATACTCCTCCCAACCTTGCTAACACAAGCCATGGCTAACCGAATCCTCGGGTGCCTTCCATCAATCACATACCATGGAGGAGTATCTATTTTTGAGAGGTGTTTGTTAATTGTCAACGAATGGTAGCGGGTGAGAACAGTATTCTACCTGTCAAACGGACTTTTAAGAGCGGCTCCCATGAAGGACGTTATTTCTACCAGCAAGGCAGATCATCCCTCTTTCTCTTTGGTTTACACACATTCAGGTATTTCACTGTTTGTCATTGCTTACTGATGAATCAGGGCAAAAGTGTGAAGAGAATTAATTGGTTAAAGTTGTAATTAATTGGGACTGGGCACCCCATAAGCGGATGTATATGCCACTAGTCCAGGTGTAAAAGTCCATCGACAAATAGAATAAAGAATAACCACACTAATTCCTCATGAGCTAGTAAACATTGACACAAAAAGGGAATAATAACATTTTGAATAATTTAAAGGTAGCACATGAAAAATTTACTTGGAGTGGCAAGGAAATACCACATATAGGTAGTTATGGTGGACACAAATGGCATGGATTTTGGCTCAAGGATTTGGATGCACGAGAAGCATTCCCTCTCAGTACAGAGTTTAGGCTAGCAAGGTTATGTAAGCAAACAAGAATATCAACCCGTACACCAAGTTTTATATGACAAACATATTGCAAACGTTATAAGACTTCATACCGTCTTCCTTGTTAACCAAACCCTGTTATTAGAAAATATCTAGACCTTAGAGATACCACCGATGCAAACCAAATTTTCAACAAGCTTTACGGTAGTTCTTCACTAATAGGCTTAACTCATGTGATGCACAATTTAATCATGATCTACTTGTTAACTCAAAACAATTGACAAGCATCAAGTTATCCATTTTAGTGATCTACAAGATTAAGCAAGTTTTTCCTTATACCAATTACCACATGCAACATTTTCTGAACCAACCAAACACCAATCAATTTATTTCATCAACTCTCCAAACAAATATAAGTGAAGCAAGAGAGTACTTTCTACAAAAGAAAGCTAATAGCTCTGACAAGAGATACATGAAAACAAGAGCTAAAAGCTGAACAGCGCTAGATATGAATACTCAACAAATATAAGTGAAGAATAGGAGTATTCTCATGAAAAAGCGGAGCGTGTCTCTCTCCCAATCAAGAATGCTAGGGTCCAGTCAAGCTTTATTGAAAATAAAAGTGCAATACTGAAAATAAAAGCACACAGACGCTCCAAGAAAAGCACATATGATGTGAAAGAATTAAAATATAGTTTCACTAGAGATGACCTGATAATTTTGACGATGAAGAAGGGGATGCCTTGGGCATCCCCAAGCTTAGACGCTTGAGTCTTCTTGAAATATGCTGGGGAGATCCATGGGAGCCTCCCCAAGCTTAAGCTCTTCACTCTTCTTGATCCTATTATATCATCCTTCTCTCTTGACCCTTGAAAACTTCCGTCACACCAAACTCAAAGTAGATCTCATTAGAGGGTTAGTGCATAATCAAAAATTCACATGTTCTATAAAGACGCAATATGATTTGTTACTTTAAACATTAGCTACAGCCACTGATGTTATGTGAAGCTCTTCCACCCAAAAAAGAATTTCACTCAACACTAGTAAAAGAGAGAATGCAAAATAAAAAGGCATAATCTGTCTAAAACAGAACAGTCCGCAAAGACGAATTTTTTCGAGGCACTTACGACGCTCAGATCGAAAACTCTGAACTAATGAAAGTTTCAGACATTCATAAAGATTACGCACAAAAATTTCAGATTTAATTAACAATCTGGTGATTTTAGGAATTTCGTACAGTGAACAGCAAAAATCTGTTTCTGCGCAGCAATCAAAATTAAGCATCATCTTAACATTAGAGGCTACTCTTGGCACAACAATGCGAGAAAATAAAGATACAAAGGAGTTGCTACAGAAGTAAACACTCCTTGACTCAATAAAAGAAAAATTGCAGAAAAAAAAAATGGGTTGCCTCCCATAAGCGCTTTTCTTTAACGCCTTTTAGCTAGGCACAAAGCATGCATCAAGTATTACCAAGTGAAGAAGCATCAACATTGTAATTTGTTCGAACAATAGAATCATAAGGTGGCTTAATCTTCTTCCTAGGAAAGTGTTCCATACCTTTCTTGAGAGGAAATTGATATTTTATATTCCCTTCTTTCATATCAATAATAGCACCTACAGTCTAAGAAAAGGTCTTCCCAGCACAATAGGGCATGATGGATTGCATCAATATCCAAGACAATAAAATCAACGGGGACATAATTGTTGTTAACCATGATAAGAACATCATCAATTCTTCCCAAAGGTTTTTTAATAGTAGAATCAACAAGGTGAACATCCAAGTAACAATTTTCCAAAGGTGCTAAATCAAGCATATCATATAATCTTTTAGGCATAACAGAAATACTAGCACCAAGGTCACACAAAGCATTGCAATCAAAGTCATTCAATTTCAATTTAATGATGGGCTCCCAACCATCTTCTAACTTCCTAGGGATAGAAGCTTCATGTTTTAATTTCTCTTCCCTAACTTGCATGAGAGCATTAGTAATATGTTTAGTAAAAGCCATGTTTATAGCACTAGCATTAGGACTTCTAGCTAGCTTTTGCAAGAACTTAATTACTTCAGAAATATTGCAACCATCAAAATCAAAGTCATTATCAAAAGTAATGGAGTTATTATCTTCCTTATTGCTAGAAATTTCAGCATCTTTATCAAGGACAGTTTCAGAGTTATCAGGCAATTTAGGACATTTTGCAATAGAAGTGGAAACATTACCAACACCAATATCTTGCCATTAATGGTAGGAGGTTTGTTAACACTTGAGTTTGAAGCATTTTCAGAAGTAGTAATAGTATAAACTCTAGCAATTTCATCTCTCTTTCCCATCTAGCATGCAATTCAGCTAACATCCTCACATTGTTATCAATTTTAACTTGTATAGCATTGAGAGTTTTGCTCTCTTTAACATCATGAGGCATGTTCTTTAGTTTCAACAAGTCAACATCAAGAGCAAGACTATCAACTTTAGAGGAAAGCACATCAATTTTCCCAAATTTCTCCTCAACAGTTTTATTGAAAGCAGTTTGTGTACTAATAAAATCCTTAAGCATAACTTCAAGATCAGAGGGTACACTCTTATTATTGTTGTAGGAGTTACTATAGGAATTTCCATAACCATTGCCACTATTAGAAGGATAGGGCCTATAATTGCTATTACCAAAATTATTCCTATAAGCATTGTTGTTGAAATTATTATTTTTAATGAAGTTCACATCAACATGCTCTTCTTGAGCAACCAAAGAAGCTAAAGGAACATTATTTGGATCAACATGTGTTTGACCATTTGCAAGCATAGACATAATAGTATCAATTTTGGCACTCAAGGAGAGGTTTCCTCAACAGAATTTACCTTCTTACCTGTTGGAGCTCTCTCGGTGTGCCACTCAGAATAATTAATCATCATATCATCAAGAAGCTTTGTTGCAGCACCCAAAGTGATGGACATAAAGGTACCTCCAGCGGCCGAATCCAATAAATTCCTTGAAGAAAAATTTAATCCTGCATAGAAGGTTTGGATGATCATCCAAGTAGTCAGTCCATGAGTGGGACAATTTTTAACCAATGATTTCATTCTCTCCCATGCTTGAGCAACATGTTCATTATCAAATTGCTTAAAATTCATTATGCTACTTCTCAAAGAAATAATCTTAGCAGGAGGATAATATTTTCCAATAAAAGCATCTTTGCATTTAGTCCATGAATCAATACTATTTCTAGGCAAAGATAGCAACCATTCTTTAGCACGTCCTCTCAAGGAGAAAGGAAAAAGTTTCAGTTTAATAATATCACCATCTACTTCCTTGAGCTTTTGCATTTCACAAAGTTCAACAAAGTTATTAAGGTGAACAGCAGCATCATCAGTACTAACACCAGAAAATTGCTCTTTCATAACAAGATTTAAAAGTGCAGGTTTAATTTCATAAAATTCTGCTGAAGCAGCAGGTGGAGCAATAGGTGTGCATATGAAATCATTGTTGTTCGTGCTAGTGAAATCACACAACTTAGTGTTCTCAGGAGTACTCATTTTAGCAGAATAAAAACAGTACAGAAAATAACTTGAAAGTAAACTAGATGCAAGTAACTAATTTTTTTGTGTTTTTGATAATTGAAAGCAAACAAGATAAAATAAAATAAACTAAGCAAGACAAAAACAAAGTAAAGAGATTGGAAGCGTGAAACTCCCCTTGCAGAAGACTGCTGTCTCCCCGGCAACGGCGCCAGAAAAATAGCTTGATGACGTGAAACACGTTCGTTGGGAGACCCCAAGAGGAAGGTATGATGTAGTCAGCAGCAAGTTTTCCCTCAGAAAGAAACCAAGGTTATCGAACCAGTAGGAGCAGCAACTCTTCAGAAGGTTGTTGTCTCGCGCGCGCAACGATCACCACGTGGAATCTGCACACAACACAATCAAACTACTTTGCCCCAACGAAACAGTGAGGTTGTCAATCTCACGGCTTGCTGAAAACAAAGGATTAAACGTATGGTGTGGAAAATGAGTATTAAATTGCAGAGAATGAAAAAGGAACAGTTTGCAGTTTGTGGTTGTTTAATCAGTGTAAAAGAATGGACCGGGGTCCACAGTTCACTAGTGGTGTCTCTCCATAAAAGATAACTAACATGTTGGGTGAACAAATTACAGCTGGGCAATTGACAATAGTGAGCGCATGACAATGCATATACATGACATGTTGACTACTATGATATTTAATTGGGCATTACGACATAATACATAGACCGTTATCCAACAGCATCTATGACTAATAATCCACCGCCGGGTTGTCATCCGAGTCCCCCGTTGGTATTAAGTTGCAAGCAACGGATAATTGCATTAAGTAAAGTGCGTAATGTAAACAAACACATATGCCGTGGACATAGCATCGTTAGGTTATCCCTAGTGGCAACAGCACATCCACAACCTTAGAACTTTCTGTCACTGTCCCAGGTTAAACGGAGCATGAACCCACTATCTAGCATAAATACTCTCTCTTGGAGTTACAAGCATCTACTTGGCCAAAGCATCTACGAGTAACGGAAAGCATGCAAGATCTTAAATAACATAGATAGATTGATAATCAACTTGACATAATATTCAATATTCATCGGATCCCAGCAAACACAACATGTAGCATTACAATAATATGATCTTGATCATGTAGGGCAGCTCACAAGATCTAAACATGATGGCACAAAGTGGAGAGACAACCATCTAGCTACTGCTATGGACCCGTAGTCCAAGGATGAACTACTCACGCATCACTCCGGAGGCAGGCATGGCGATGTAGAAGCCTCCGGTGACGATTCCCCTCTCCGGCAGGGTGCCGGGAAGAGGTTCTGAACCCTCCCGAGCTAGGGTTGACGGCGGCGGCGTCTCTGGAACTTTTCGTGGATATTTGCTCAGGCACTTAGGGTTTTCGCGTCGGGGGGAATAAGTAGGCGAAAGGGCGGCGGCTGACGACCCCCGAGGGGCCCACACCACCCTAGGGCGCGCAGGGGGGCCCGGCCCTAGTGGCGTGTGGGGCCCTCCTGGCTCTCCTCTGCTGCTCCTTTGGTCCGTCAGGTGTGTTCTGGTAAAATAGGGACCCCGTGAGTTTCGTCCAATTCCGAGAATATTTCCAGACTAGCTTTTCTGGAATACAAAAACAGCAGAAAACAGGAACTGGCACTTCGGCATCTTGTTAATAGGTTAGTCCCAAAAAATGTATAAAAGTGATATAAAGTAGATGCAAAACATGTAGCAATTGGTATAAAACAAGCATGGAACATCAAAAATTATAGTACGTTTGAGACGTATCATTCCCCGTTGGTATTAAGTTGCAAGCAACGGATAATTGCATTAAGTAATATGCGTAATGTAAACAAATGCATTAGACCTAACGGCGCACCCTTAAGCTAAGCATCGGTTATTTTATCCCTAGTGGCAACAGCACATCTACAATCTTAGAAGTTATTGTCACTCTCCCAGATTAACGAGGCATGAACCCACTATCTAGCATAAATACTCACTCTTGGAGTTACAAGCATCTACTAGTAACGAAAAGCATGCAAGATCATAAATAACATATAAGATAGATTGATAATCAACTTGACATAGTATTCAATATTCATCGGATCCCAGCAAACACAACATGTAGCATTACAATAAGATGATCTTGATCATGATAGGCAGCTCACAAGATCTAAACATGATAGCATAAAGTGGAGAGACAACCATCTAGCTACTGCCATGGACCGTAGTCCAAGGATGAACTACTCACGCATCATTCTGGAGGCAGGCATGGTGATGTAGAGCCCTCCGGTGATGATTCCCCTCTCCGGTTGGGTGCCGGGAAGAGCTTCTGAACCCTCCCGAGCTAGGGTTGACGGCGGCGGCGTCTCTGGAACTTTTCGTGGATAATGGCTCGGGTATTTTGGGTTTTCGCGTCGGGAGGAATAAATAGGCGAAAGCGCGGCGGCTGGCGACCCACGTGGGCCCCACACCACCCCACGGCGCGGCAGGGGGGGCCGCGCGGCCCCATGGTGTGGCTGCCACGTGGCTCCCCTCTGTCTCTCCTTTGGACTCCGTGTTCGTGTTGGAAAAATAGGAGGTTCTGTCCAAGTTTCGTCCAATTCCGAGAATATTTCCAGACTAGCTTTTCTGGAATACAAAAACAGCAGAAACAGGAACTGGCACTGTGGCATCTTGTTAATAGGTTAGTCCCAGAAAATGCATAAAATGCTATGAAGTGTATATAAACATGTAACAATTGGTATGATATCAACATGGAACATCAGAAATTATAGATATGTTGAGACGTATCAAGAGCATGCAGGAACATAGATAAAACATGCATATAAATAGATGACAAAATTGATCATAACTTCATAATTCATCGGATCCCAGCAAACACAACATATAGCATTACATCAAGATGATCTTGATCATGTTAGGCAGCTCACAAGATCTAAACATGATAGTACAAGGTGGAGAGACTACCAACTAGCTACTGCTATGGACCCGTAGTTCCGTGAAGAACTACTCACGCATCACTCCGGAGGCAGGCATGGTGATGAAAAGCCCTCCGGTGATGATTTCTTCTCCGACGGGGTGCCGGGAAGAACTCCAGAACTCTCCCGAACTAGGGTTGACGTCGCGGCGGCGAGGGAACTTTTCGTGGGTTTCTGATCGGGTTTTTAGGGTTTCTCGAATAGATGTAATTTATAGGCGAAAGATGGGCGCCAGGGGGGCACCAGGTGGGCCAGGCGGGGTGGCGGCTCGGGGACACCCCAGGCCACGCCGTGGGCCCGCCTACTCTCCTGGGCTGCTTCCCGGGCTTCTCCTTCGGACTGGTGCTTCGTTCCCATGCAGAAATAAATCAGGTAAATTGGCGTGCCTTTTGGAGAATATTTCTAGAAGAGAATTTCTGAAATAAAAAGGACAGCAGAAAACAAGAACTGGCAATTGATGGCCCTTCACGTAGTTACCTGCGTGAAAAGTAAATGGGTTAGGTTGAGACTCCAAGTGCAGAGTGTGTAGTAAGTGGAAGACGTGTTTTCCCCACGAGGGGTGACTCGAGGGTTTAATATCGAACTCTCGGGGAATCAGTAGTGAAGATTTATCTTTCCTATCCTTCTTTTGGTTACCTACAAAACAAAGTAAATGTTTTGGTCCTCAACCTCACCTAGTGGTTGTCAAGCACAAGGTGTGAGAATGATATCAAGATAATATGCAATGCAAACAAGAAATAAATATGCAATGGTGGTAAATAAATATGCAAGGATGGTGGTAGCAATGATAAATGATATTTTTGGGTTTTATATGATGAATGCAAGATGTAAAAGTGTTTTTGTATTTTCGGATTTTTAAATGGCAGAAAATGGAAAAGTGGTAAAAGTGGTTGGAAAGGTGTTTCTTATGATTAAAAATGGACCGGGGTTCATGGTTTCACAAATGCACTCTCTCTTTAATAAAGTGGTAGACAATGGAACACTAGAGTTGACATATGAGATTGCAACACAACAGTTTAATGACAAGTTATAATTATATGGGCATCACGTCCTAACATAGAGACCTTTTGGTTATTAGTCTCTCTTATACTCCACCAAGATGCGAACTAAATCATAACACCTCAGTAATTAAGATAACTCAGAGTATAGCAATAAGTATCATGACATGAAGTTAAAATAAGAACATGCTAGATCTAGTCATGGAGGAAGTGGCAATGGTCACACCCACATCTCCGGTAGCATGGTATTTCTTTTTATCCCTAGTGAGGCAACAAAGTAAGGTAGAGATACCCAAGTGGATCGCAGAACTTTCTCTCACGTTCACTGCACTAGCCACCCCCCGTTACTCCAACTAATGCACACGTTCCCCCTCACACGCTCTCATAAACATGCTTGATCATGACAAGTAAATAAGAACGGGGTACATAATATGCATCTACTTTCATAACTGAAACAAAACCATTGCAATCTCAAACATATATTAACTCATAAAAAGATCCACCACAAAGGTATTACATAGATGACCGTAATCATGTTCAGCAGCTCATACGGTACTAATTAGTGAAGCTCAAGAGAGAGATACATAAGTTACTTCCACAAACCCATAGTCCAGAGGTGGACTACTCCCTCTTCATCATGGAGACGGTGGAGAAGTCGTTGGAGAAGATGGAGACCACGCCGGCAGCGCCCCGCCGGAGTTTTCCCCCTCCAATCTGCAACTCCAGGTCTCTGTTTCGGTGTTTCTGTGTTTCTGCGGCGCTCCTTCCAGAGAACGTCGGGGGACTATTTTTATAGGCGGTTTTAGGTCAAAACGAGTCGGTGGAGGAAATCGACGGCAACGGAGCTCCGAGGGCCAAAAGGGGGGTCCCACGCGGCCAGGTACATGGGCCGCGTGGGCCCACTCATCTGGCCCTCGGGCCTCCGCTTGTTTGCTTCCTTCGCTCCCACGCTTTGTTCCTTCCAAAAACGATGCTCGTAAATTTCAGGTCATTTGGACGTCGTTTGGGTCCCTGAAACATTAAAATATAGAAATAGGGTTTTCTGCCTGTGCAGGGTTAATTCCATAAAAATAGGAAACATATCAAATATTCCCAAAATCATTATAAAACAGTGATATAACCCTTATATGATGCAAATATGACTGGAATATAAGTAAAATAATGCAAAGTTCATGTATGCATTTTACATGCATCAACATCCCCAAGCTTAACCTATACTCGTCCTCGAGTATGAAGGTGATAAAACTAACATGGACTTTGCAATTTAATACTAAATGGATATCAAAGATGATTACTATTGCTACATAGAGTCAAATGATTCATTCTTAAAAGGAGTAGCAATATGCAAGATAGTTTATGAAGTGATATCAAGTATTCAATGCAAGGATGTTCAATGATAATTCACAAAGTGTAACATAAAAGAAAAGTACTATGGACCACATGTATGCATAATGATAAGTAAGAACATCCTACAATGGTCATAGAGTATTGATGAAAATCTGAATATAAAAGGTGGACACTTTGGAAAGATATATATGAGTAGAGGTAAAGCATGAATAAGTTTCATCTAACTTCTGAACTTCTCTACTTAAGTTAATGATTGTAATGTGGTAATCCTTGGTGTCAAGCTCTCATTCCCCTATCATAGCATCTTGAATGATTAAGTTTAAAGTGAAAGCAAATATGAGTAGTGTGCTTGACAAAGTACAGGTTGAAAGTCTCATGCCCCTTGAATACAAGTACCTACTCCATGTGTTACTCAACTTGGAAAACAAAGCAAGTTCAAGTTAAATATCATTGTAAGTAATAATAGTATCATTAAGAGCGTCAACTGGGGTACCTCTTGTCCCAGGATATGGAACAAGCCCATATCAAAATGACAAGACAAACAAACACAATGAACAATCTCAACACCCTTTTTATTTACCATTAGATAGCTTTTTATTGTAAGGTGTATCACAGAAGGTTCACCATAGCATGTAAGTAAATTTCCACCATGAATGATGCATGGCTTAGATTAGCGGCCCAGGCGTCTCTCTAACCATTTATACAAACTCATTTAAACTCACTTCATTTCCACATTTATTTCACCCATGGTAAGCATCCATAAACAAAAGTACATGATATCAACTAAATGAAATGAAGTGCATGTTGAAAGCTTGCCATGTGACAGCACATATGAGCTAACTCTCAACCAAAGACATTTGTCAAGCCACAACATCATAATTTTAATCACAATGGGTCATATTTTATTTATGCAATGAAAGTAAAGTGTGCATCAAGTTCGAGAGAGCTCTATAACCAACTTTTCCCATAACAATCAACAACATAAGCATTTTCATTCAGAGGTATAGATAACACAAATATCATGATAAACATACTCGGAATAGCATAAAGCTAATAGGTAGATATGGTGGACTCACTGGAAAAACTTTGGTTGAAGGTGTTGGAAACAAGTTTTTGCTTGTTGGAATTTTTGGGCTAGCAAGAGGGAGAAAGTTGACCATCTAAATGCATGCATGAGTGTCCATAGAACTAACTAATCCATGTTAAACAAGTAAAATAACATTCAGCATCAAAACATGAATAAAAGATAGCTCTTGATAAAATACTTGCAAATTAACTCATTAACAAGCTCATGAATCATGCAACTATATGTATCTTTTAAAATCAACTCAACATCCCTTTTCCCAATCTATAATAGCATCCAACATAATTCAACCCAAATTTCCAGTAGCTCTCTCATATATAAATGATAGTGTGGTGGTCTCACAAAATAAAAATCAAACCAAAAAAACAAAAAGACGCTCCAAGTTTATGCGATAAAGTGTTTCGATCGAAAAACAGAAGTTAGACGTGTGCAAACCGAGAGTGTGTAGGTCCAGTGGGGTTGTCTTCACATCCCCAAGCTTATGGTCTTCACCATCCTTGGATAGCTCTTGGTGCATCTCCTCTAATCCCTGTGAAAAAACTTCAAAACACCGTTTCTCCCATTTCTTTTCTGTGGGGTGCATTAGTAGTGATAAACAAATAGATTTCTTGCTGCATATAATCCTTAGACAAAAATTCATATGGATGTCCAGAAAGTGTATAATGTTGTATGCCTACTCATAAACTCAATTGGATCAAAAAGATTCAAGTTAAAAGTTCTAAGCATGCATCAAACAAAATGGGACAGAATCTGTCCAGAAAAACAGCAGCAGCAAAACGTATTTTTCTACCCTACTTAACTTTGTCGAAAATTCCGAAAAATTCATGCATACAGAGGATGAAAAGTTGCACTACAGTTCAAATATGAGCTCATTCGGAGTTACAGAATAAGAATTAAAAATCATACCGTGCACAGATTCGTGCAGGAATAAAATCTCCGAACGCTATAAGCAACTTTTCAAACCAAAATGAGTAAAACTTGGCACTTTATTAAAAATTCCAGAAACTAAACTAAAACAAAGTCTCTTGTTACAGCAAGAGGACACAAAGAAAATCACAAATAAAAACAACCGGGTTGCCTCCCGTAAAGCGCTTTCTTTATAGCCATATAGCTAGGCTTCTTACTTGATGTTTATTGTGGACGAAGCTCATGAGGGAGCTTGAACTTTGGTGTGTCCCTCTTCCTTGGGAAGTGTTCCATGCACTTCTTGTGTGGAAACTGAAACTTCACATTCCCTTCTTTTGAATCAATGATAGCACCTGTAGTACGAAGAAAAGGTCTTCCAAGAATAATTGGACTAGAGGTTTTATTCCCCATATCCATGATTAGAAAATCAACAGGCACAAATGTCATATGTAACTCTACCATAACATCACTTACTTTTCCTAAAGCATGTTTAATGGAATCATCAGCAAGTGCAAGTTCAATAGAGCATTTTTCAAGATTTTTCAATTCAAGTACTTCATATAGTTCTTTAGATAAAACAGAGACACTAGATCCTAGATCAAGTATAGCATGGTGTGTCTCTTTTCCAATGGTTACTAGGACTTTGGGAATCCATATATCCCCAAGCTTAGGTGGTATCATAGCCTCTTGGTTGTACCTAGCAATCTTTTCTTTAACACATGATTAGCAATATAAGAACCAAAACCAGCTTGGTTAGAGTTGATGGAAGGATCACTTGCAAATTTTTGTAAGATAGATATTAATTCATGCAAGCTACAATTCTCTAAGTCAAGCAATGGTTTCTTGACTTCACTAAGCATTTTAACTTCTTCAACTTTCTTTTCCCTATTATATAGGTTAAATATTTCATAACGGTCATCAAACACATCTTCAGGTACTTGGGCTTTTTCTAAACTTTCTTTAATTCTTACTTCCAAAAGCAAGCCATCAAGTAGATAGTGAGTGTCAGTAGCAGCAGTATTCATAAAAGAATCCTCACATTCATTATCCAAAAAGACTTTAGAGGTTTCAGACAATCCTCTATAAAACACATGCATGAGCATCCAATCCCTAAGACCATGTTCCATTCCAAAAGCTATACCTCTAAATCTTTCCCATGTTTTCACTAGAGGTTCATCCTCTTCTTGTTTAAAGGTGATAATTATTTGTCTAAGATTACAAACCTTTTCAGTGGAACAAAATCTTTCAATGAATGCAGCTTTTAAATTAAACCAAGTGCTAAAATTTCCAGGTGGCCATCTCAATATCCAATCTAAGGCTTTTCCACCTAGGGAGTAAGGAAAAAGCTTAATTTTAATATTAGCATGGCTCAAATTTAACATTTTGCACCTTTCATTAAACTTCTTAAGATGAGGTATGGGATCTTCTTTTGGTTTCCCATAAAAACGGTATTCATAAATTGCTTTCATGATATTAGGATCTACCTCACATTTCTCAACAGGGATATTCATATCTTGAGGAAAGTTCTTAACACTAAATGGCCAGAAGGTTCTCTTTTCCATTATGCAAGTTTTTATGTGTTTTTTAATTTTTTATGCAAAACTGAAAATAAATATGCAAACCGAACTAAAAATGCAAGACAATGACAAAACAAGATAAATTGCTTTGAAGGTAAAGATGGATAAGATGATGCTCACGTAGGTGCAACCTCCCCAAGCTTAGGTGTTAGCACAAGTTGGTGATGAAGTTGACTTGGTGAGATATCCTTGGATAAACTCAGCGCCAGAAAACAGAGCTAGTGCAGGGGACCCTTGGATAAACCTTTCAGCAATGATTCCCCGGCAACGGCGCCAGAAAACAGTCTTGATGGCCCTTCACGTAGTTACTTGCGTGAAAAGTAAATGGGTTAGGTTGAGACTCCAAGTGCAGAGTGTGTAGTAAGTGGAAGACGTGTTTTCCCCACGAGGGGTGACTCGAGGGTTTAATATCGAACTCTCGGGGAATCAGTAGTGAAGATTTATCTTTCCTATCCTTCTTTTGGTTACCTACAAAACAAAGTAAATGTTTTGGTCCTCAACCTCACCTAGTGGTTGTCAAGCACAAGGTGTGAGAATGATATCAAGATAATATGCAATGCAAACAAGAAATAAATATGCAATGGTGGTAAATAAATATGCAAGGATGGTGGTAGCAATGATAAATGATATTTTTGGGTTTTATATGATGAATGCAAGATGTAAAAGTGTTTTTGTATTTTCGGATTTTTAAATGGCAGAAAATGGAAAGGTGGTAAAAGTGGTTGGAAAGGTGTTTCTTATGATTAAAATGGACCGGGTTTCATGGTTTCACAAATGCACTCTCTCTTTAATAAAGTGGTAGACAATGGAACACTAGAGTTGACATATGAGATTGCAACACAACAGTTTAATGACAAGTTATAATTATATGGGCATCACGTCCTAACATAGAGACCTTTTGGTTATTAGTCTCTCTTATACTCCACCAAGATGCGAACTAAATCATAACACCTCAGTAATTAAGATAACTCAGAGTATAGCAATAAGTATCATGACATGAAGTTAAAATAAGAACATGCTAGATCTAGTCATGGAGGAAGTGGCAATGGTCACACCCACATCTCCGGTAGCATGGTATTTATTTTTATCCCTAGTGAGGCAACAAAGTAAGGCAGAGATACCCAAGTGGATCGCAGAACTTTCTCTCACGTTCACTGCACTAGCCACCCCCTTTACTCCAACTAATGCACACGTTCCCCTCACACGCTCTCATAAAATGCTTGATCATGACAAGTAAATAAGAACGGGGTACATAATATGCATCTACTTTCATAACTGAAACAAAACCATTGCGATCTCAAACATATATTAACTCATAAAAAGATCCACCACAAAGGTATTACATAGATGACCGTAATCATGTTCAGCAGCTCATACGGTACTAATTAGTGAAACTCAAGAGAGAGAGATACATAAGTTACTTCCACAAACCCATAGTCCAGAGGTGGACTACTCCCTCTTTGTAACATCCCAAAAATATTATCAATATTATATTCCAAAAATGAGAGCCAACAAAAACTTTTGTTGTTTATTGTGTGTTGATTGCTTCTTGTTACTTAAGTTGTTTGTTCTTGTTGTGTGTTGCTTGCTCTAATGAACACTTGAAGAAAAAGTAGAAAACAAAATAAAGTTGTAAAGAAGGAAAAATAAAAGTGACAAGTTGTCACAGGAAATTCTTCAAGTGACAAACTCAATTAATTTCAAACCAAAGTCAGTGGAGTGTAATGTAAACACTCCCATTTTGATTCTTACTACTTTCCTCTTCAATGCTATTTTTAAAACTAATTTTAAAATTGTAAAGTAAAATCAATTTGAAATAAACCAAATTACCAAATTCAAAACCTATCAAAGAAAATGATGCAAAACATTTTATTTTGCAAAGCCAATTTTTGTGGAGCTTCTACATGTTATGGGGAGGCCCCACAATTATTTGCAAATTTTTCTAAAATGTTTAAGTGCCCCAATTAAATCCCAGAAAAGCTTCTGGATATTAAAAAGAAACTGGAAAATAAAAGAAAAGAAGAAGCAGGGGGCTTTCTGCAAAAGTGTCGTCGACTTCAACCCCGACGACCATCGCCGTGTCGCCATGGCGTTTCTCGCCGTTTCCGCGCTCCCCAGGCCCCCCCTGGCCGCGCTCTCCCTCGCTCCCGTGCCTCTGCAGCCGCGGCGCCGCAGAGGAGAGCAGTTACGCCGTCCCTCGACTCGATTCCACTCCAGCGTCGCCGTGGCGAGCTCGCCGTCGTCGACCCAAATTGGCCCAGCTCGCTGCTCCCCGACACGCACGTCTCGGCCAGCGCCTTCTAGAACGTGCCCGGACCCCGCTCGACCTCACAGCGCCACGCCTCGTGCACCACTGCCTCGAATTCGAGAGGAGTTCCCGCCGGCGAGCGCGGACGTGCTTGCACCCCGTCCACCGTACGCCGCCTCCTACGCTATAAAATCACCCCTCACCCCTCTGGAAGAAGCACACCACCCCACTCCCTCACTCCCCCTCTCCAATTTCACCGTGAGCCGCCAGGAGGGCGTGCCGTGGCGAAGCTCTGCCGCCGACGAGGTTCGTCGTGGCTGCAGCGCCTCGCTGCACCATTCTCCCCTCTGACCCCTCTACGCTGTCGCCTGAGCTCACCGCACTCACCCCATCCCTTTTCCCCTTTGATTAGTGCCCAGACGCGGCCGTTGAACCTCGCTGGAGTTGCTGTCCGTGGCCAAGGAAGACGGAGACCTCGCCGCCGACGAACCACTCCGTCCCAGCAAGCAGGACTCGGCCAGAAGCTCTCCCCACGCCACCGCCATCGAATCGCATCACCACCTCGACCTCCCGAGCCTCCTAGGTCAGCCAAGCGTGCACCTCGCCGTCGCCGGAGCCACGGCGCCGCCCAGAAATGGTCGTCGCCGATGGTTTCGTTGCGGGCCGTTGGATCTCCATCCAACGGTAGCGTACCGCTTCGATTAGAAAAGAAAGAGAGAGAGACTGACGGGCGGGCCCCGCTCGTCAGGTTTTTAATCATTTTCCCGCGCGCGCTGGTCAGAGATTTAAACATTATCCATAACTGGATTTCTTTGTTTAAAATGGAAAATATGAAATCAGTACTGGATCCAACTTTGAAATTAAATATCTCAAGATTTAGGAATCCAAATAAATCAAACTCAATTGTTCTGGAAAGCTTATCAAAATGTTTAACCAACCCAATTGGATTCATTCCATTTAATTAAATAAATAAAAAGTATTATTAAAAATACTACAGAAGGTTTAATTTCTAAACTTGTTTGTTTCTGATACTCTGTTAGTCCAAATAATTCCAAACCAATTTTTTTAGCTTAGTACTGCCTTGTATTAGATTCCCTAATTTTGGTAGAATTAATTGTGCAGTAGGATTTGTTTAGTACAAAGTTGAAATTTAAACACCCTTCCGCACTCAAACATTTAAATATGATAATTTGTTAACCCAAATGAATTAGGACCAATTTTGTTAGATCACATCTAGCCATGTTTAGTCACCCCTAAAAGGATTTAATTTTTGAAGCAATAGAATTTAAATGGTAGCCAAAACTTGATTAATAAGCTTCTGGATTCAAACAAATGTGTAGGGAGTTTGGTAACTCAAATTAATCCAAACTCAATTGTGTTGTCTTCTACACTTCAGTAGCTTTCTATAGAAATTTAGTTTGTATTTTTGTGACCAACAGAACTCAAGTTGTGCAATTAAACATGTTCCACAAGTTTCTGCCATAATTTAGAAGTAAATAAATGATGTTTAAATTCAAATATTTTGAAACCAAATTGTATGGTTTGATGTGTGCAGTAGCTATGTATGATGTTCATGATTGTTGTGTTGAGGTGATTGCTTGTATAGCTTAGTGATTGTTTGCATTGTTTGTTATTAATTAGACGAGAACGTTGACGGATTTATCGAGGAAGGAGAGTTTGCTGAAATTGAAGAACAAGAGCAAGATCACTTTGCCAAGCAAGGCAAGCTATTCTCTGAGCTTGCACTACAAACATATGCATCTACTTTCATGACATGTTTTACTCTCAAAGCAAGATTTATAAAACCCATTTCAAAAATATATGGATATTATTTTGCCACCCTATGTAGTAGTTTATATAAAACTTTAGGATGGGAAACAATGTTGTTTATTCAAAACTCCTTTGAAATTTCTTGTGAGTTTATGAAATGCCGAGATGTCGGTGTTGGAATGGAGAAGTGGAAAAGTGGTAATGTTTATGAAAAATGCACAGTGTCCTAGTACTATGGCGACCAATCCTACCCTGTGCGACCACATTTACCATATATGGGAAAAGGCTTAGTCATGTAGTTTGCTCTTATTAGTATGGGATACCTCATCAACGGAGATGACTCCGTTATGCATGAGGGGATGGTCCGAGGACCTACCCCCTGACCCGGGTCCTCACACAAGATGGTGGGGAGGATAGAAGGTTCCACCATAAACCGCCGGACAAAACTATGAGTCCTCACACTTAGGGTTTCTGACGGGAAACTGGACTGGGTGTCGATGGAAAGTGTCATATGGGAAGGATCCTATACTAGCATGAGCAAATAAGAGGCTATGGCCGGCGGCTTACTTTGCATACACCTGGTATGGCGAGACGTGGCAGACACGATGAGTTGCCGGATGGATGTGGGAAAAGCGTGCTACCTCTGCAGAGTGTTAAAAACTATTCGAATAGCCGAGTCCTCGGATATGGACGATTGGGAGACTGTCCTAAGACCTTGTGCAAGTTTTTAAAAGAACTTTGAGTTTTGAAAAGAAAAATGAAGTGGAGAATGTTTCCTACACCTATACCAACGGATCGGTATAAGGTGGTTGGATGAAAGTGGACCATGACGGGCTATGGTCGGGAAAAAGGAGGAGTTTTGGAGAAACAGATGAAAATGGTGACTTCTTCAAAGATAGCTATAAAACTCTTCTTACCTTTTTCAATAAAGATATAGAGATGTTTTAAATAAGTAAAAGTTGTCAACTAAAATAAAACTGGTGCATACTCATGTTGGGATAGTTTGCGAGTACATTCAAATGTACTCATATTGGTTTCGTCCCTGGCTATTGTCCTAGCCAGACTACGAGGAGGAACACTACGCCGAGCAGGAGTATGGCGACTTCTACGCCAACTAAGGATCTCCACAAGTCAGCTGCCTGTCGGGTTGTCATCGTTAGAATATGATGTCTACTACGCCGTAGCTTCCGCTGATATTTTGGTTTGGCCCTTGAAGGCACCTATGTAATAACTTGGTCTAAATGACCATTTATGTAAGACTTTTAATTCGGTATTGTAATGGATGTAAACTTTGGTATCCAATTCGGATTATGTGCAACGACAGACTGATCACGGGATCGTTGTGTTAAGCATAATCGGGTATTTCGGACAGCTAGTCCGGGGTCCCCACAGACTTGGTATCAGAGCCATCCTGACTTTAGGAAACCTTAGTTAGCATGGTCGTTGTCAAATGTTACAAAAGATGAATTTCTAAAAAGAAAGGAATGAAGTATTTTCGAAAATTGCTTATCTCCAATCCTCTTACTTATGCAAAAATTTACCCTCATTAAATGTTATATTTTCCTTTGTATCCCTAAAATTTTGCACACCTCTCATTAAGTTTAAAAATTTGACTCACTTGTTGCCCTACTATATTAAAATTTTGATACACTTGTCACCTAGCTAACTTAAAATTTTGTTAAAAATTGTAGATGGCACTCCATTGGACTGAGTTCGTTCAGCTTGAGAAGGACAGCATGCTGACGTTTGAGAGGGACTTGTTCGAGTTGACCAAATTGTTAGGTCGCCCCGCTCCAGAGTTTGAGGGAGCTCAGGTTGATGTTCACGGTGTCGGAAGGCTGAGCTGGCTCATCAGGTCGTCAGTTTGCAGGAACATCAAGTCTCCCAGTTCCAGGACGCTCATCTTCACCACCAAGGAGGCCACTTGGGTTGATGGTCTCTGTACTGCTACACAGAGGATGCTAGCCCGACTTTGTGAGGAGCACAAGGCGGAGTTAGTAGACTCCCATTTCCGGTTCTACGGGAGGCGCAACTGCGATGGACACCCTACTCCTTCACCTTACCACCCGATGGTTGGGAGTTACATCATGGACATGGAGATGTTACTCCTTCACCTTACCACTCGGTATTGTAATGGATGTAAACTTTGGTATCCAATTCGGATTATGTGCAACGACAGACTGATCACGGGATCGTTGTGTTAAGCATAATCGGGTATTTCGGACAGCTAGTCCGGGGTCCCCACACTCTTCATCATGGAGACGGTGGAGAAGTCGTTGGAGAAGATGGAGACCACGCTGGCAGCGCCCCGCCGGAGTTTTCCCCCTCCAATCTGCAACTCCAGGTCTCTGTTTCGGTGTTTCTGTGTTTCTGCGGCGCTCCTTCCAGAGAACGTCGGGGGACTATTTTTATAGGCGGTTTTAGGTCAAAACCGAGTCGGTGGAGGAAAGATCGACGGCAACGGAGCTCCGAGGGCCAAAAGGGGGGGTCCCACGCGGCCAGGTACATGGGCCGCGTGGGCCCACTCATCTGGGCCCTCGGGCCTCCGCTTGTTTGCTTCCTTCGCTCCCACGCTTTGTTCCTTCCAAAAACTGATGCTCGTAAATTTCCAGGTCATTTGGACGTCGTTTGGGTCCCTGAAACATTAAAATATAGAAATAGGGTTTTCTGCCTGTGCAGGGTTAATTCCATAAAAAATAGGAAACATATCAAATATTCCCAAAATCATTATAAAACAATGATATAACCCTTATATGATGCAAATATGACTGGAATATAAGTAAAATAATGCAAAGTTCATGTATGCATTTTACATGCATCGGCAATGTGGCATCTTGTTAATAGGTTAGTCCCAGAAAATGCATAAAAATGATATAAAGTGTAAATAAAACATGTGGTATTTAATATATAACAGGCATGGAACATCAAAAATTATAGATACGTTTTGGACGTATCAAGCATCCCCAAGCTTAGTTCCTGCTCGTCCTCGAGTAGGTAAACGATAACAAAAAAATAATTTTGAAGTGACATGCTAACAACATAATCTTGATCAAATAGTAATGTAAAGCATGTGAACTGAGATCAAATCATTCAAATTAAATGTCTATATTGATATTAAACAAACTAATGATAAAGGAAGACAGTTAAACAAGTCAAAATCTTTCATGGATGATGCTCTAAAGACATGAAACCGTACAAAGTTCATTATAGATGATTTAAGTATTCAGTGTAGAAGTTCTATCCTTCTACTCAAGCATCAAGCAATTTTTCACAACACGGAAAGGATCCAGTCAAGTAAAAGCAAACATGAACGTCATGAATCAACTGTTTCGAAGTTTTACTCAACCGGTGAGCGTAAGCATTTGGTTTTGGCACCAGGATGTTATGGCAAATAGAATAATAATGGGAGTTTGGAAGGCCAATGGAAGAAAGTCTCACAAAGCTGTAACTGATCATTAGACAAGAGGAAGTCTTATAATCGAAGCTATGTAAGGAGTAGTGATTGTCATGCAACGGATGCACATAGAGCTATATGTGTATGAAAGCTCTCCAATGGAACTAGTAGGGGTGCATCCAACTCGGTTGCTCACGAAGACCTAGAGCAGTTTTGAGGAGGCTCGTCATTGGAATATACAACCCAAGTTGTATAATGAAAATTCCCCACATAGTTATACTAGTAAAACATGAAAACTCTCTCTCTCTCTCTCATGGAGTATAGGTGCTAAACATGAGCACAAATGATGACTATGAAACTGCAGGTGCTAAACATGAGCACAAGTGTGGATAAAGGATAGTAATGTTTCCCCTCTCTCTTTATTTCTTTACTTCTTTGTTTTTTTCTTTTTCTCTTTTTCTCTTTTTTTCTTTTTCTGTTTCTCTTTTCGATTGCCTCCATGGCTCTTTTCACTTTTCTCTCCCTCACTGTATGGGAAACATCCTAATATGATAGCACACTTTTTGGTACAAATAACTCATAATGAACAAAACATGATGTATGGAACTGAGTGCCGCTGCCAGTGTAGCAGGATGTGCAATGATCTAGCGTAACATGGGTAAAACCACACATCAGCTGTATAGAATCATGCAAAGCAATATATAACAATGATGAATGAGAACAAGTCATGTAATGTAAGATGGAAATTGCATGGCAATATATCTCGGAACAGTTATGGAAATGCTCTGATAGGTAGTTATGGTGGTTGTTTTGAGGAAGATGTTTGGCTTATGTGTAGGAGAACAAGAGGAAGTTCTCCCACGGAGTTTGAACGTACTGGCGAAGTATGCACAACTCTCAATGTGAGCAGAAGGCAATGCACAGCAGCGAAGAGGCTAGCAAAATTTGGATGGTGAAAGTGCCAAAAACCGTAGCTCAACATTAGTCAAAAAAGAACTCACAAGCTTATTGCAAACAACTAGCTGGTTCAACATTAAGAGCATGATTAAATTTTACTCCAAGGAGGGCCGTTCACGGCGGCACAAGTACCCCGTTAGATCCCTCGACCTTAGCACACAACTATGTTATTATGAATTACTTTTCAGACATGAACAGCTATCAAGACCAACTACACCTTCAACAATTTTAGTAGAGTTTGTAGTACGGTACAAGCTTTAATAACACAACCACTAATAAATTTTAACTTAAGTAACCAGCAAGCATTAACATCTAATTTCTTAATATCTCAAAACATTTGCAAGGAATCAAGTTATAAAAGTTCAATGATCTACAAGACTATGCAAATTTTTCCGTTATACAACTACCACACACTTAGCATTTTCTGTTCCAACCAGACGCCAATCAACTTATTTAAACAACTCTCCAAACAAATATAAGTGAAGCAAGAGAGTACTTTCTACAAAAGAACTAATAGCTCTGAACAAGAGGTACATGAAAAAACGAGAGCTAGAAGCTAACAAAACATAAACAGAATACTCAACAGATATAAGTGAAGAACAAGAGTATTCTAAGAAAAAGCGGAGCGTGTCTCTCTCCCACACAAGAATGCTTGGATCCAACTTAGTTATGATCAGAAAACAAAATAAAACTAAAACTAAAACAAAACAGAAAATAAAAACACGCAGACACTCCAAGAACAACACACAACATGTGAAGTAATAAAAATATAGTCTCACTAGAGATGACCTGATAATTTGTTGATGAAGAAGGGGATGCCTTGGGCATCCCCAAGCTTAGACGCTTGAGTCTTCTTGATATATGCAGGGGAGATCCATGGGAGTTTCCACAAGCTTAAGCTTTTCTCTCTTCTTGATCTTCTTGTATCATCCTCCTCTCTTGATACTTGAAAACTTCCTTCACACAAAGACAACTCGTAGACTTCATTAGAGGGGTTAGTACATCAAAACATAAGCTCACTTGGTTCTGTAAAGACACATTGAATAATTTCATTTTAAACATTAGCTACTGTTACTAAGCAAGATCCTGGTCTCCCCCCAAAGAACGTAAATCAATACTTGCAAAATAGAATGCGAAACAAAAACAGAATCTGTTAAAACCAGAATAGTCCGTAAAGACGAATTTTTTAGAGGTACTTACGTTGCTCAAATCAGAAAACGGTGAACTAACGAAAGATAGATATAAAGCTCAGGCTTCTGCTCACAAATTTGCAGATTAGGATCACGTTCTGTTCTTTTTTGGATTTTCGTACAGTAAAGAACAGAAATCTGTTTCTGGACAGCAAACCAAAGTTTAACACTTTCTTGCATTAGAGGCTTTTCTTGGCACAAAAACAAAACAAAAAGGATACAAAGGATTTGTTACAGAAGTAAGCAACATCCTTGACTCAAGAAAACGAAAAATAACAGAAAATAAAATTGGGTTGTCTCCCAAAAGCGCTTTTCTTTAACGCCTTTTAGCTAGGCAAAAAGTAAGAATCAAATATTTTCAAAGTATTTCCCAAAGAAAGGTTAGAAAACTTTTCATAAAGGCATTGTATACTATCTATATAAGTTTGAGATTCTCCTTTCTCACTTCTCTTAGGTCTACTGTTCTCGTCAAAAGGTTTTCAGGAATGATCCACTCAAAATTCTTTTCTATAGCTTCATGCATTCCCATAAGTTTAAATAGAATAGATGTTTTAATTTCCCCCTCATATTTGGTTCTCCTAGAATATTTCATAATATCAATTTCCAAAGTTTCTAAAGTATTCTTAACATCAATATAACAGCCAAGCATTTTATAGTGAACAAATATTTTTCTAGCTTCCATAGCAACATCACCAAACTGTTTTAGCATGGTTTCTAACACGAAATCCTTTTTCTCACCATTTTCCATACTATCAAGTTTAAGAAACATTTGCTGCAACATAGGGTTAAGGTTCACAAACCTGGCTTCAAACATATGTACCAAAGAAGCTATAGCAATTTTATAATCATGGGCAAGTTCTACCAAAGATTTATCCACGAAGTCATTAAGCATGCTTACATGATTAAAAAATTCCTCAATATTATCTCTTCCAATGATAGAACCACTTCCTACTTTTATATCCTTCATGACAAACCCAGGCAAAAGTATGATGAAAAACAGGGGATAAAAACTAGACAAACCGAAATAGGATAAAAGCTGAAATTTAATTTTTTTTGTGGTTTTTGATTTTTAATGCAAAAAGATAAAATAAAAATTAACTAAGCAAGACAAAAACAAAGTAAAGAGAATGGTGGTGTGTAACTCCCCTTGCTGTAGCTTCCAATTCCCTGGCAACGGCGCCAGAAAATATGCTTGATGATGTGGAAACACACGTTCGTTGGTAGACCCCAAGAGGAAGGTATGAAGTAGTGCAGCAACAATTTTCCCTTGAAATCTACCAAGGTTATCGAACCAGTAGGAATTGGAAGAGCTTCAACACGGTGTCAGCAGCGCCGTTACGATCACTGACGTGGACCTGCACACAACACAATCAAAGTACTTTGCCCCAACGAAACAGGAAGGTTGTCAATCTCCCCAGCTTGCTGAATACAATGGATTAAACATATGGTGTGGAAAGTAATGATGAGTGCAAAAAGGAACAGCGAGGAAATAAATGCAGAGCGTGGTGGAAACGGTGTTTTTATCAGTGTGGAATAAAGGACCGGGGTCCACAGTTCACTAGTGGTGTCTCTCCATTAAACAGATAAATATGTTGGGTAAACAAATTACAGCTAGCAATTGACAAAGTACAAATGCATAACAATGCAAGATATGATAAGAACATGTTCATTGTTAGATCTATTGGGCATTACATCAATATACATAGACCGCTTACTAGCTGCATCTATGACTAATAATCCACCCCCAGGATAGCTTCCGGGTCTCCCGTGAGTATTAAGTTGCAAGCAACGGATAAAATCATTAAGCAAAGTGTGTAATGTAAACATTGCATATGACATATAGACACAGCAAAGTTGTTTTCTCCCTAGTGGCAACAGCACATCTATAGTCTTGGTCGTTTCTGTCATCTCGAGCCCAGGCTTCTAGAGGCATGAACCCACAATCTAGCATAAATACCCCTCTTGCAGTCATTAGCATCTACTTGGCCAAAGCATCTACTAACAACGGAGAGCATGTAGGAACATAGTAAAACATGGATATAAATAGATGAACAAACTTGATCATAACTTCACAATTCATCGGATCTCAGCAAACACAACATATAGCATTACATAAAGATGATCTTGATCATGTTAGGCAGTTCACAAGATCTAAACATGATAGTACAAGGTGGAGAGACTACCAACTAGCTACTGCTATGGACCCGTAGTCCCGTGAAGAACTACTCACGCATCACTCCGGAGGTAAACATGGTGATGAAGAGCCCTCCGGTGATGATTTCTCCTCCGGAGGGGTGCCTAGAAGAACTCCAGAACCCTCCCGAACTAGGGTTGACGAGGACGGCGGCGACGGAACTTTTCGTTGATTTCTGATCGGGTGTTTAGAGTTTCCCGAATAGATGTAATTTATAGGCGAAAGAGGGGCGCCAGGCGGGCACCAGGTGGGCTAGGCGGCGCGGGCACCCATGGCTGCGCCGTGGGCCCGCCTCCTCTCCTGGGCTGCCTCCTGGGCTTCTCCTTCGGACTGGTGCTTTGTTCCCGTGCAGAAATAAATCAGGTAAATTGGCGTGCCTTTTGGAGAATATTTCCAGAAGAGAATTTCTGAAACAAAAAAGACAGCAGAAAACAGGAACTGACACTGTGGCATCTTGTTAATAGGTTAGTCCCAGAAAATGCATAAAAATGATATAAAGTGTAAATAAAACTTGTGGTATTTAATATATAACAGGCATGGAACATCAAAAATTATAGATACGTTTTGGACGTATCATGCTGCGAAGCTCTCGAACTGTCTCGGGGTTCCCAAGCCCCCGACAGTTCAAACCGGCACAACTCATTGTCCTAGGCAGGGCTGTCCAGCAGCCGCTGCCGAGTTGCTCGAATTGGTAGGCGTGGGTTTCTTCTTCTTTGATTCTCTCTCTTCACCACCATCCTCCTTCACTACATTCCCATCACGCTGTTCATGAGAATTAGCAAGTAGTTCTCTGTTCACATGATCCGTACCACCACCATTGGTAATCAACAGTGGTGTTACTTTCCTGTAAGCTTGCTTCGCAGGCCCATCCTTCCGTTTCTGTGACTTTGCTTTCACCGGGGATGTGACCTTTGAATTCTTGTCACCAACATTGGAAGAACCTCTCGATTCTTGCCACTGCTTGGTACTGAAGTCCTTGCTTGAGCTGTCACCAGAAACAGCCCTCTTCCTCTCATCTGTCGGCCGCAAGCTCGCACCAAAGGGCCAATTGCCCTTCGCATCATGAGAGCCCGGGGTGGCACAAAACATATCACTCTGCCCAAAGCGACCACAGGAGAAACAAAAATGCGGAATATTCTCATACTGCACGTCATATAAATCTGTGCTTTGTCTTTTCGCCGAGTTGATCAAGACCCACCTCCGCAATGGATCCTCAATGTTCAGAGTCACACGTGCTCGCAGAAAACCACCAACATGATCAAACTGAATAGGCTCAGCCTTCGGATCGATCTAATGCGCTATCACCTTCCCCCACTTGTCATTGCGGAGATTGAAAGGCAGATTCACCACTCTAGCCCACACCTTGAGCTTTTGAAACTCAGTTCAGATGGGCGCATCAATCATCAAACTCCGAAAGGATCACAGCATGCTTTCTCACATGCCAAGGCGACCCTTCCCACACCCGATCATAATCCTTCTGATTAGCAAATTCAGCAACAAACATATTCTCTCCAACAGATCAGAAATACAGACCTTTAGGGTTCCCCCAAGCGGGCGCAAGGCGCTGGAAATAGTTTGAAAATGGAACGAATTGTGGTAAAGAACTTTCCCAGCAACCATCCACTTCACAGGTTCACCTTCATCGCGATCATCTATCACCAATGGAGTCGCCTCCGCCTCGGTGATATCCAGTTTCCCAAGAGCTTTCTCCAACTTGTCTCATGCCGGTCGTGGGGAGAGATCCCCTCTCGCACGTCCAAAGCTACTCACAAGAGCAGTTGACATCTCCCCCAGCCACCCAAGATGCACCGCCGATCAGATCAGCCGCCGCCGCCCAGGATCCACCCTAAAACCCTAATCGCCAGGCGTCGGGTTTTTTGGAGGAAAACTCAGCTCATACACACGTCGTGCTTAGGGGTAGCTCGTGTAGCTTGTATGTGTTTTACTCCTGAAACTTGTACGAGTCATGTACAAGCCCTATAGACATCCCCTGTCCGGCTATATAAATATACGTCAGCTGCCCAGGTTCGAAACACATGGTCTGTCAATGCATAAGCCTATTTTATTGTGATCTTTCTGAAATTTAAGTCTAACAGCAAGAAATTAAATGGACAAACGGATCAATATTGCTGAATTTCCTTAGTCTTAGACAACAAAATATTATTTGTCGATATAAATTCATGTTGTCGACCATGCAAAAAATTAAACAGATATAGAGCGTGTTTGGTATCCTGCATCGATTTCGGTCCCTCCACGGACCTGCCCCACAGATTGTGCATGTTGTTTGGTGGGCTGCATCGCACTGTTGATCACGTAAGTGTACTTCGTTTGGTACCTTGCGTTTTCTATTTTTGGCTCTCCACATACAAAAACATGATGTTTGGTTGACAACAATATTTCCACGTGTGACACAAATTGAGATCCCCTCAACACATTCAAAAATGGTGAGGTTAACAGCGCACACAATCATACACAAGCACACACAAAACATACATTACCATATAACCAAACTAGTTAATTAACATCTATTTAGATAGGGTGGTGCCTAATTAACATGCAGGAGGTCTGTATCAGGTGCATCCCATGCAATTTGATTAGTTAATAACAGCCAGGGGTACACACCCCTAGCCCAAAATAGGTAGGTTTCATACTACATCCCTACAAACATATCTTAAACTGGACATAACATGTTGGAGCTCATCAACTCGGATGGATGACACACTCAAACACCTTCTGAGTGGACCTAGTGTACCGGAAGACCTTCAAGTCGAAGCCTCCATCATGGTACTTGAACACCAGCAAGAAGTTAAATGTACAAACTGACCAATATTGTTGGATTTCCTTAGTCTTAGACAACAAAACATTATTTGTCGATATAAATTCATGTCGTCGACCATGCAAAAAGTTAAACAGATATTGGGTGTGTTTGGTAGCATGCATCGATTTCGGTCCCTCCACGGACCTACCCCCATAGGTTGTGCATGTTGTTTGGTGGGCTGCATCGCACTGTTGGTCGCGTAGGTGTACTTCGTTTGGTACCCTGTGTTTTCTATTTCTGGCTCTCCACATACAAAAACATGATGTTTGGTTGACAGCAATATTTCCATGTGTGACATAAAATTGAGATCTCCTCACCACGTTCAAAAATGGTGAGGTTAACAGCGCACACAATCATACACAAGCACACACAAAACAAACATTACCACATAACCGAACTAGTTAATTAACATCTATTTAGATAGAGTGGTACCTAATTAACATGCAGGAGGTACTTAAGTTTGTATCAAGTGCATCCCATACAATTTGATTAGTTAATAACAGACAGGGGTACACACCCGTGGCCCAAAATAGGTAGGTTTCGTACTATATTCCTACAAACATATCTTGAACTGGACATAACATGTTGGAGATCATCACCTCGGATGGATGACACACTCAAACACCTTCTGAGTGGAGCTAGTGTACCGAAAGATCTTCAAGTCGAAGCCTCCATCGTGGTACTTGAACACCAGGATGTCTCACATGTCCAACTCCTTCTCCTTGGGGAAATTCTTCCAACACTTGAAGATGAAGAGCTCATCCTCGAACCACTGGATCTGCACGGAGTACTCACAACATTTAGACCACCAGATTGGCACGAAGGTCTTGGGCTGGGGCTGAGAGTTGGACTTCTTCAGGTTCAGCTTCTTCATAGCCTTCAGGTCCGAGTAGCTGAGCTCGGCGTAGAAACATCGTGGCACCACTTCAGATGGTGCATTACCCAGGTGTGGAGGATGTCCTATGTTCTTCTCCCCATCGAACTTCTTCCGCTCCATCTCATTCACAACGTCCTCGAGCCCTTACACAACAACTTTTCTGACGCTAGTGTTGTGGTAGATGCAGTCCTGGAGCATTGCAGGAGGATCAGGGGTCATCTTGCAGAGCACCTCACAGTCCAGCAAATAAACACAGTACTTGGATCAGTGAGATTAGAGTTCAGAGATGCAAGGATCAATGGCATTGTTCATTGTAAAGATGCAAGGATCAATGCCATTGTACAGATGCAAGGATCAATGACATTGTCCATTCCAAAGATGCAAGATCAATGACATTCTCCATTGCAAAGATATAGGATTAATGGCATTGACAACCGGCATACCGCATCTACTCGATGAACTCGAACATCTAGTCGATCCTAAATTGACATGCATGTAAACTCGAACATCTACTCGAGCATGTAACATCTAGTAGAGCAAGCTTGGAATCTAGTGGATCAAAAAAACCTAGTCATCGATCGAGGATTCGCAATCTTACCATGCCACGCGGCGTAGCTTCCTTGTCCTTCCTCTTCCGTGAGTTCGCCGTTGTCGCAGTGCTTGATGTCGCTGCAGAAGCGGGAGTTGTCGATCCCGGATTCATAGATGCCGAAGGTGGAGCGACCGATGGAGCAGACATGGGGGCCTCTCGAACACCAAATCCGGGCACCGGACCAGGGGACGGCGGAGCAGGGCGTAACGCGCCCTCGGGCTGAATCCTGGCGGGGGCTCACGCGGCTGGGTGCTTGCGGCCGCCTCCGCCACCAGTTGCGCCGCCCTCCGAAGGGCAAACCCTCCCCGGGGTTCAAACACGCCCTGCTCCAAGATCCCAGCCACGACAGACCTTGAGCTAGATGACGCTGTCGCCCTAGCGGCGGAGCTCGTCTGCTTTGCCACCGGCAACGGCCGATTTAGAGACGGCAGAACGGCAGGGCTAATCGTCACCGCCGCGCTGCGAGCCGTCCCCGCCTCGAACTCATGGACGGTGTGTGCGACTGTCGCGGATTGCCGGGAGCAACAACGGTGGCGGGATCCCGGGCCGGCGGAGGCGGCGGGGTAGGAGGAGCACCGGCCATCGGTCTCCTCGGTTTTTTCGCTCAGTTGATGGGACGTGAGAGTAGAGGTTGGGCGGTCACAGTACCGAGTGAGAGGAGAGAGAGTGGTGGGCAGAATATTGATGAGTCTCCCGCGCTTCTCCACGCCTGCAACCATTGTGCAGTATCGCCGCATGTCGCGCTCCCTAGGGGCAGGCTCCACGATAACACTCAATTCGAGCGTGTGTAGCTTGCTTGACCTGACGTTGGTTTAAAAATTGCGCTAGCCTGACCCATAAGCGGAGCTGGGCAATCAAACCTTGTGTGCTCAGAGCTCCTACTACAGCCCACCAAACATGCACATATCCTTTACGCCCTTACCACATCCTATGAGTTTTGATAAGATCCTGTCAAAGAGCACTTGTGAAAGGATGGCAATGGGTAGGGTATGGGCGGTTAGAGCAATACCATACCCAGTTAATGGGTATAAAATTCCACCCATACCCATACCCACGGGTATGAAATTTTACCCGTACTCATACCCGGCGGGTAACCATACCAATTGGGTACCCAACGGGTAGCTTAAATAGTACAAAAGTTATTCATATTTTTACATTCATCGATAACACATTTAATGAAATAAAAACATTTATCTCAAGTCAATACCATATATTTGAGTACGTAACAATTATCCCAACTCAAATTGACAATTGATGAAACTTAAACGGGCATAGTATGGGTAAACCCACGGGTACGAGGTTATACATGTGCTCTACCTGCGACTTAACGGGTAGGACGTGAGTATCAATGGATATAAAATTATACGCATACCCTATCGGTATCATGCGGTTAGTGTACTTGTGAATAAAATTGCCATCCTGTCATAACAGTCCAAAACGCCCCTCAAATCTCAGTTCGAAATAAAAAACTGTTGCAACCACCTGGGTAAAGAGATAAGGAAAGAAGCATGGGGTGCACGAAGTATCACTGACATGCACGGCGTAGGTGCGGGTGTCCCCCATTTCCCCGTCAGGTCTCCATTGACGAGTACACATCAGCTCCTCCACCATGGTCAAATCCGGACTTGTCCCGTTCCCGTCAGTGTAGTAAAACGGAGCAGTAAAATCTACTAGCTGCCTAGAATGCAGTAGCACTGTTGATCTACTGCGGCTACAAGGACGGCGCAAAGATGCAGCGATGGATAGATAGATGGATGGGTGACAAGTGCATGGGCAAAAGGACATGGCGAGGAAGCAAGCAAGCTATCCGCGCCCGTGACTGCCCCTCGACTCCAAAAGCACCCGCAGCAGCGCCCATCTCATCGCTTTCCCCTCGCTGCGCCTGCATCTCTGGCTTTTCAACCTTGTCCTCTTCCTCTCTACCTCCACTCTGTGAAGAAACTGCTGTGAAGTTTTTTCTTTCCGTTTGATTTGCAGATATAAAAGAAATACTCCCTCCGTCCAAAAATAAGTGTCTTAAGTTTGTCCAAAAGTGAAGTTATCGAGATATGAAACATGTCTAGATACCTCCACTTTTTGTCAAACTTGAGACACTTATTTTTGAACGGAGGGAGTACTAGACAGTGAGAAACGGGCGAATTTGACAGAGGTACAAGTGCTGAATAAAAGTTTGCAACACACGGCCCAATTCGCTACAAGTCTGGAGCGTACAGGAAAGGTATAATTGTTATACACGTATTTCTTTCTCATTCTCACGGTAAGTCACCAGTATTTGATACCGAATCGGTGTCTCACCAGTGGCGGATCTATGACCCCACAGCTTTTTCAGAAACTCCCTACAGTTTATCAATATTTATGGATTGATCTCTACTATCTAGTCAATCTGACCCTGCTATCTAGTCATCTAAGAGCAGCCACAACGTTGTGCCAAATCTAGTTCCATTTTGCTATTTTGGCTTTTGGAACTAGTTCCATACATTGTGAGCCTAGTTCTAAAATTTGCAAAACAGGGAATCGGAGCAACTCGGTGCGCCGATGCTAAATTTGTTGATGGAATAGAAAATTGTCTCTCTCATGCGGTGGGAAGAAAGAGAAGGGTGAGGAGAGAGCTCGGTTGGGAAAGAAAAGGCTTTTTTTACATGGTTTTATTCGGAGCTGGGGCCCGCAGTACAGTAATTTAGATTTGGCTACGTTGTGGAGGTGGTTCTATATTTCACTCCGATGCCAAATAACTGTGTATGTCAGATTTGGCGACGACCACGCTGTGGCTGCCCTAACCCCACAGGAATTTGGAGCTGGCTCCGCCACTGTGTCTCACATTTGCAACTCGGTAAATGGGCTAACAGAAGGTGAGGAAATAGGCGAGGAATGAAACACATATGCGCATCCAGAACGTGTCCAAGTCGCCGCTCAAGCCTTCGGTGTCATACCCTTACGTATACCGAATAATGGTTATATTTTCCAACATTCTATAACAACATTATCTCAAGGTCTTGTTTGTTACATTATGGATGTTATATTAATTCAGAGTACATTAGTCATTCACATAATTTTAAGAATATGTTTTATTTATTTGCACCTGTTGTGAATGGGTATTCATTGTTGATCTTTGAATGTGATAATGATGTATTTAACAAAGATGTTAAACATCTTAAGAAGAGTGAAACAAGTACGACATGTATGTGGCACTGTCATCTTGGCCATACCGAAACAAAGCGCACGCAGAAGCTTCATGGTGATGGGTTTTTGAAGTCTTTTGATTTCAAATCATTTGACATGTGTGAGGCTTGTCAGATTGGTAAAATGGCTAGGATGTCATGCACTAGTCATGTTGAACAAGCGAGGTACTTACTAGAAATTACACACACTAATGTTTGCAGTGCGGTTAATATATCGCCACGTGATGGATACCTTACTTTTTAACTTTTACCCGTGACTTGTGTAATACGGATATATCTACTTTTGATGACGCAAAAAATCGAGTCTCAGACATTTGAAAAGTTCAAAAAATTCAGAACAAAGTGGAGAATTCTCGTGATAAAAAGATCAAATTTTTGTAGTCAGATCACGGAGGTGAATATCTAAGTCACGGGTTTACCAAACATTTTTCTGAGGGTGGACCAGTTTCACAACTTGCGTCACGCTCAACTCCACATAGAAATGGGGTGTCTGAGAGACATAACCGAACCCTGTCGGACATGGTACAGTCTATGATGTTTTTAACATATTTGACTTTATCCTTTTGACGTTATGCGCTAGAGACTGCAGTTTTCATACTTAATTGAGTGCCTTCAAAGTCTATTGAGACCACCTCATATTATGGATTGAGAAGAAACCCAACTTATCGTTTCTTAAAATTTGGGGTTGTGATGCAAATGTAAAATATTTAAAACCAAACAAAATTGATCCCAAATCAGACAAATGCTACTTTGTAGGCTATCCCAAGAATACCTGAAAGTCGATTTGTAGCCAGGGCTACATGTAGCCCGGTTTTTTGAAAATTCGAAATCTACAAATTTAAGTTGTAAAAAATTCTAGAAAAAATCCTAAACGTAGATAATGATGATTTCTACCTGTGTGCAAAAAAAAAATGCGAAACATCGTGTATTTTATTCTGTGTAAAAATGAAAAATTTCTAGATCTAGGTGGTGATTCAAAATCTCTCAAAATTGTCAGAATTTTGTCATTTTCGTGTAGGGCGAAATACAAACTATTTCGAGTTGAAACTTTTCAGAAGCATAGATCAAGTCGTTGTCAATATCTAGTATCTTTTTTCCGGATTTTTTCGAAACTTAAAATGGCGACTAAAAAATAAATTTAAAACCGGGCTACATGTGGCCCGGGCTACAAATCACCGTGCTCCAAGAATACAGCCTTCTGTCATCGTATCGAGGGACAAATGTTTGTCGCAAAAAATGTGACATTCCTTGAGAAAGAGTTTCTCGCGAAAGAGGTAAGTGGGAGGACTATACGGCTTGATGGGATTATCTTTTGTGACAGACGATAGGGTTGAGGCGTCGAAAGTGTCGGAGTTGTTTACCACGTGCATCAAACGGTGATGATTATGCAGTGATTAGTACACGTGGAGGTGGGTTTGCACGCGAGGATTTATGCAGCTTCGGGCGCCGGGAAACATCATCTGTTATAGCCCTATATGTTGTTTGTGGCTAGCTCTTATTCTGTATATTGTGGTGGAGTTGCCATATGAGGCGGCTCCTCTTGATCTGTCTGTCTAACTCTTGCCCTCTAGGGGCGCCTTGCTCCTTCTTATATAGGTTGAACGCGTAGACTTACATGTGGTGTTCTAGTTGGATACAAACTTGTATTGTCTTCTACTCAAAGTCGGCCTCGTATGTTAAGTCGGCCCGTTGGTCCACCCCATGCTAGGCCACGTGTGAGGATACCCGTGTCCACTATCCACAACAAAAAGTAGTTCTACCAATCATTCCAACAACTGAACTGGAAGCTCATGTACTTGATGCAGATGTTTCACATAAGATAGTGGTTGAACCATGTAGGTCAAGTAGAGTTCGGGAACCATCTCAGTTCCAAAATGAAGTATATGTCCTAGAGGACGATAAACCTGTGAATTATAGGGAAGCAATGGCAGACCCTAGCGCCAGTGAATGGCTTAAGGCCATGAAATCCAAAAAGGAATCCATGTAGGAAACCCAATATTGGAGCTTGGTAGATACTTCAGAGGGTGTGAAACCAACTCATTGTGAATGGATTTTCAAAAGAAAGACATACGTGAATGGTAATGTAACCATCCATAAAGCTCTACAAGTTTAGGACATTTACTATGATGAGACCTTCTCGTCGGTCTTAACTCTGTGCGGATATTGCTAGGAATTGCTCTTATTTCGATTAAGAGATATGGCAGATGGATGTCAAAGCTTTCCTAAGTGGAATTCTTAGCGAGGACGTGTATATGACACATACCGAGAGTTTTGTCGATCCAAATGATGCTCGAAAGGTATGCAAACTTCAGAGGTCCAATTTTGGTCTGAAGCAGGCATCAAGGAGCTGAAATCTTCGCTTCGATGAAGTGGTCGAAGGGTTTTGCTCCATCAAGAATTGCAAAGAGGCTTGTGTTTACAATAAAGAAAGTGGGACCTCAAAAGTGTTTGTAATCTTATATGTGGAGGACATATTATTGATTGGGAATGATGCAAATTTTCTTATCACGGTTAAAGACACGTTGGAAAAAATATTTTCTATGAAATACTAACGCAAAGCAGCATATATAGGGAATTAAAATCTATCGAGATAGGTGAAGACGCCTGCTAGCGCTTACCCAGAGCACGTACATTGGCAAGGTTGTAAAGAGGTTTAGTATGCAGAATGCCAAGAATGGATTATTCCCCATGTCATGTGACATTTTACTTAGCAAAAGTTAGTGGCCGCAGATCACTGATGAGCGAGCACATACGAGTATAATTTTATATGTTTCGGCAATTGGATCTATCATGTATGACGTGATTTGTACAACACTAGATGTTTCATTTGCGCTAAGTGTGAGCAGCGGGTACCAAAGTGATCCAGGAATGGGCTGAACAGAAGTAAAAAATATAATAAAGTACCTTAAAAGGACTAAGAAAATGTTCCTAGTGTATGGAGGTGATGATGAGCTTACTCTAAAGGGTTACACTGATACTAGATTCAATACCAGACGACTTCAATGAACAATCATCAAGCTATGTTTTCATACTAAATGGTGGTGCTGTGAGTAGGAGGACTTCCAAGCAAAACATTGTTGCGGATTCTACAATGGAGACGGAATATGTCGATAAAGAAGTTCTTTCCTAAAGTTGGTGTGGTTCCAAATGCGCTAGACCCGATGGAGCTCTATTGTGATAATAGTAGCATTTTGGCCCTAGCAAAGTATCCAAGCTCTCACCAGAAATCTAAGCAAACACAAGTATCATCTTATTCGAGCTGACGTGGAGAAGGGATATGTGAAAGTATGAAAAAATCAAACGGACGTGAATGTGCTAGTTCCTATGACGAAGCCTCTACCACGAGCAAAGTATGAGCAACACCGGAATGCCATTGGTGTTAGAGAACTTATACAAACTAGATTACTGAGTCTGGTGCAAGTGGAAGACCGTTGAAAATATGACCTAGAGGCATTAATTAATAAATGTTATTGTTATTTCCAAGTTCATAATTTATGTTTATATATTTGTGTCACAATTGCTATGGTTCTAACATTTCAGATATATAGTAAATCTCATTAACATGTGTGGAAACATAAACACAAAGAACTTCCCTAGTCTCGCCTCAAAGACTAGCTCATGTATTGCATCATGACTTTGTTTTCCAAATCATGGGCCTTATTGAAGTAACAAGGATGCCAGCGACAATGAGAACACATTGTTGGCAAAACAGTGGTGTTGAACAGACCCAACTAAATGATATACTATGAGATAACACCGTCATTATGTTATTAGTATTATCATATAAGTGTTAACATATTTCACGTCCTTGGACCATGAGAATTATTGAGTACCTTCGTATCATACATTTTACTTTGAGTTTGTCAAACGATGCCCGTAATTGTAGTCTTCAGGTACTTCGAAAAAATCTAGCGACTCGGCATTCGAGATTAAGATTTGCTAGTCTGGCGATGGAGAAATACTCTCTGGCCGCTCTAGGTATTACGGTATCATCATAGTATGGCCAGACACAGCATGATGTGATCACATGGATACCGAAATACGGGAACGAGAAAAGAGAACAAGCCGACAACGATGATGACCTTGTATTGTGATCAAGTGGTGGCTCCACAAGGATACTGATATAAGTCTGGACTCATGTTTTGTTAAGTATCGCGAAGCAAACGGAATTGTGTACGGGGACAAAAGGTTCACTCGATATGTTCATGTATGTGTAGGAATCAATATGGGTGTCCAGATTCTGTTATTTATTGTTGACTGGAAGGAATTTCGAGTCATGTCTACACACTAGCGAACCTACATGGTCACATGATCAAGGATCATCTAATTGTTGAGTATTAGAAGTGATAGGACAATGAGAGAAATACACCGGAATAGTTTGGTGGAATCGAAAGTATTTTGGAGATAAAGCGGAAGAGTTCCAGAAAAACGGGAAAGTCCTGGAGTACCCAAATGGCACGAGACGCTTTGGGGAAGTTTTGGAACATTAGGGAATATTCTGGAAGGTGACATGGGGCTGCCCACTTGGGTAGGCCCAAGTGAGGGCAGTTACATGGGCTTATGGGGCCATTAGTGAGCCCCTCCTCCCGGTGTGTCGGCCCTAGGGGAAGGAGAAACCCTTCCGCAAAGGAACCCTCCCCCCCCCCCCCCCCCCCCCCCCCCCCCCCCCCCCCCCCCCCCCACACACACAAAGAAAGGTGGGGTAGCCAATAATGCACACTTGCACCTGAAGGGCTGCCCTTCCCCCTCTCTTTCTCTCTCGGAATTATCCACAGGCTGCTCCACCAACTAATCTCTATTAGTTCTTTGTCCCGAACAATGAACCTTTGTTGGATTGGTGATCTTGTACACGTGGATACCATCACACACCCATTCTCCTTCCTGGGCACACCCAGGTTGTGGCCCTTCGAGCAGGGTGGACGGGGCCGCCGCTAGTGAGGAGGCTACAAGGGAGCGAAGTCACGTTTCACGTGGAGGGCAACTTAGGAGATGAGAGGAGATGAGGGTAACGACGAAAAAATAGCAGCAAAAACACAAGAGGCGGTCAGCAAGCCCAACGAGGAAGGAGTTTCCAGTCGAGAATGGCGGCGGAGGTGCTCAATGTCAAGTCTTGCCGCAAAGGATGAGCACCCACTAGACGAGGAGGGACGACAGCGAACAAGGCTTCTAATCAACGAGACAACGATAGGTGACCACTGACAACATCCCATTAGACGAGCTGAGAAGGGCAATGGCGGCTCCCCTGATAAGCACCGATCTAGAGGCGACAACAGGTCAGCGGAACCCAAGCGCTTCAACGGCAGACTTCACTTAGCATACATACAAAAGCACATTGCAGAAATTTTCCAAACCGCCCAATAAAAGACCCTGAAGAGTGAAGATGTCACATTTGGCTAAACCCAGCCAACTAACATGAGTGCTATTGCAGAAATTTTCCAAACCGCCCAATAAAAGACCCTGAAGATGCAACCTTTTGCTAAACCCAACCAACAAACATGAGTGCTACTCCCTCCGTTCATAATTATAAGACGTTTTAGCTCCTCCACATATTGTCTGGATACATCTTGCAAGGAATGAACATGCACACTAAAATATATCTACATACATGTAGATACATATAAATGTGTAATAGGTAAAACATCTTATATTAAAAACAGAGGAAGTATCTTTTAGTGCGTACTATGATAAGCAACTTCCGAAGTGGCAACTGCAACCCACATTTCAATATCAGAGGAACCAAAACAACCACAGAATTGCTCGCAGAACTCATGGAAGGACATCATGGAGGCTAATTTCATAACACTCTTTGGATGTCTATCTCAATGTCACATGAGAACAACTGGCTAATGCCAGATGGCAAAGGCCTAGCTAAGCAGCTGCGGTATACTAGTATTTATCACCAAACTGAGATCCATACAGCCAGAGCAGAGTCGAGCATACAGCATGCAGTTATATGTGCATGATGGTTTCACTTGTTCTGCTTGACTCTTCGCAGGAACTACTAATAAAAACGACTGGTATTATTTATACTACTACTAAAGGCCTAGAGCTAAAGACAACCTAGGACTGACTTGTTTCCTTTCTTAATCTGTTGCTGTTGTTGTTGAGTTGCTGCTGTCCCTCCCTCAACTGAAGATACACCTAGACTTTGTTAAAGCTTTTCCTTTTTTTTCCTACTTCCACTTGATCGGGTCATGACGTGAGTCCCTGCAATAAAAAAACTCATCAGAGAGGGTAATTTTCCTATTATATCAACAATTCATCATGATTGACTGTTGCAGGGTTGCTGTTGACACTCACTCCTAGCTTTAGAAGACTGATGACCCCTTCTCTTTGCTCTATTCACAGTCCAATGGCTCCATGCCCAGAAGAGAACCTGAAGAAAAAGGCGCAACAAGTTCACAAAACAAGACAATTTACTCTCATGTAACTGTAACAATTTAATAAAAATGTACAACAATAACACTTGGTGATGTAAATAGTAAAGTTTTATTAACATGGGACTGAATTAACTGAACTGAGGCCTTGATGGTTTGTTTAATTAATCACCTGGGCACTTGGGAGAAGCAAGAGCTGTAGAGAGGTTTAGCAGGGGGGAGCAGAGATGAGGCCACCGGGTGGGGGGTGCTACTGCTGCTGAGGCTACCAGTGTGAGCTGTCTGCTGCCCAGCAGCAGCACTGGTGGGGGAAGCAAAGGGACTATCAGACAGGTTGTGCTCCATGCCACTACAATTCAAACCACAAGAGACGCACATATACAAATCAATCAACCAACCACACGGATAGGGTAGAGCCCCACAAAAAAAGAACAAGAAACTGCTTAACACTTGATACTAGTAATTAGGTGGGGTCACTAGTTTCTCTTTTTTGGTCTATTCTCCCTTAGTACTAATCAAGAGAAGCCTATGATTAGCAACCTAGCTAAAAGTCTATACCCCTAACTCCTTTTTGCAGTGGCTTTTGAAATCACATTTTGTTAGGATAAAGAGAATGATATGATTAGCTTATAAATGCATGCATGCCAGATAGTGGAGTGACCTGGCCAAATTTGAGGCCTAACTGATTTGATTAGCATCTATGCAAAGTTTTAGCACGGTCTACAAAATTTATAAGCTTCTAATAGAAATATATAGATTTCGAATATAGCGCAGACATCCAACCGAGGAGTATTTTAGGATTACAGATATACTGGAATAGTATTACCTTTCTTGGTATCCACAAACATTGGTTGCAGCTGCTGCCCCAGGACCAGATTCCCTCCTCCCCTCTTCCCCAGAGTTGACTGCCTGCTTGGGACTGCCACCATTGTCATCACCACCCTCCTCCTGATACTGGTGCTCCGGCATCCCGTCTTTACAAATGGCAGAAGCAGCCGCAGCAGATGTGCCCGTGACAAGACCACTGATGTTATCTGCAACCATGGAAGTCATTTTTGATTGAAAGGGCTCCGCCTCCGATTTCATTTTATTAAAACGAAACCCATAATACAAGCTGTCGTTTTTTGCGCCACCTTCACCTCACCACCTCTACTTTTACCAGAATTTCTACGGGAAAACACTACCAAACCAAAGCTCTTACACAACCAAACACAAGCCTCAAACCATGGAAGTCATGATGATGAGTTTTGAACACCCAAATAACCAACGTGCATTTGCACAACATATCAAGAAGCAGTATGTATGTATGTATGATTCAAGAGCTGGACCTTGAATGGCGTCCTCAAAATGGTGGGCGACATTGCCATTCCCATTCCCATTGAAGCAGCCACCATTGCCATCAGCTGGTGAGCCCACGGGTGAACCGAGGAAGTGGTGGCCCCTGTTCTTGAGATCGAGCAGCTGCAGCCCCATGAACCGGCGGTTCTGAAGCTCGATGGCACGCTGCAGCTCCGCCGCCTCCTGCTGCTCCTCCAGCTTCCTCCTCAAGAACGCCGCTTCGTGGCCAGCCATGCTCCCGTATAACATCCTCTGCCCTGGCAATGGCAGTGAACATCCCGTTCAACACGAATCGAACGAGAAGGCATTAATGCATGATTGATTAGCTAGGAGCCTAGGACGCCCGGCTCAAATCCTCACCGATCTGCGGCTGCTGGAGGTCGAAGGGGTCCCTGTAGTCGAGCAGTCCGGCGGCGGCGAACTCGCGGTGGTGAGGAGAAAGGCCGTCGCTGTGTCTGAACCTGTCGGGGACCTTGCCTTTCTCCTTGTAGGGCTTGACGAGGACCCGAGCGTCGCAGACGAAGTGCGGGTTGCCCTTGGCAAGGACGAGCCGCACCGTCTCCGGGTAGAGGAAGGAGACGAAGCCGAACATGCGTTTCGGCTGGTGCGGGATGCGCACGTCTTGTACCGGCCCGTACATGCTGTTCGACAGACCGATCGATCGCCATCAGAGAAAAACAGAGTGCTCGAATACGCATATCAATTGCGGCGTGTGCTTACCTGAAGTAGCTGGACACGTCCTCTTCGGTGAAGCTGGAGTCGGCGGGGAAGGTGAGGTAGATCTGCCGCGCGCCGTGGTTGACGGAGAGGTCGGCGCGGTCCATCCTGGGCGACCGGAGGGAGAACCTGTGCATGTCTTCGCCGGCGGCGAGCAGCATGGCCGCCGTCCTGAAAAAGCGAGAATCGGTAATCTGCAAGGCAAAACGACAATGGGAAAATGGAATCTTTGGATGGGGGAGTCAAAAAGGTGTCACCTTTGGGACTCGCTCTGCTGCAGCTGCTGCTGCTGGAGGAGGAAACCGAGGCCTTTGGGCGGAGATGGCGAGAAGGCGTAGGCGGGGGGCATCATCTGTGACCGCGCGGCGGCGGCGGCGGCTTTGGCGCGCATGACCGCCATCTCCTGCTCGGCGACGTCGTCGGGGAGGCCGTGCACGAAGCGGCAGCCGGAGCCGTTCTTGCAGAATCCCCGCGCGAAGTACTGGCACGTCTTCCACCCGCCGTCGGCGTCGCTGAGCGAGAAGCTCCGACGGTGGCCGCCGTCGGTGGGGGACCAGCACCCGTACCCTTCCTCGGGGTAGAACGCTTCGCTGGCGGCGGAGAACGGGTGGCCGCCGTCGACGTCTCCTGCCATACCCCAGGAGGCGGGCGGGGAGGAGGGCTTGCTGCGGGCGAGGAGGTCGGCGCGCTCCCTGGCGACGACGGAGTGGAGGAGGTGCTCGGGGCCGAAGGCGAGGCGGATCATGTCCTCCTCGCTCTTGTCCTGGGTGAGCAGCGCGCCCATGATCTTGGAGGCAAGGTCCGGGTCGACGAGTTCCTGAACCCGCTGGAACAGCACCTTGGTGGCCTCGTAGGCGTCCATGGCCGCTCCTGTGTCCGCCGCCTCGTATTCTCTTCGCGCGGTGCGCTTTGATTTCTGGGAGGGGATGACCGAGAGGGAAGGGAGCGGGGGGATGAGAAGGTGAAAAGGCCGGAGTTACGGACGAGAGGGGTACAGCTGTAAGTGGCACAGTGAATTAAATACAGCAGTGTTTCAGCCTTGGGGTGTAGTGTGGGGGTTGCAAAGGAAAGTGGGCTGTTCGCTACACCTCGTTTCAGTTTCCCTCCACAAATATTTCGGGAAATTTTGGACCGAACGGCTGCGTTTCCCTCCGTCTCCCTCAAATTTTTAGACTTTCGAGGGGCTGTTTTTGTGTTTGCCATTTCGCCAAAGGAGGTGGGTGAGAAAAAAGGTGGACTGAAAGTTTTGGTTGATTGTTTGTTTCACATTTCACCAAAGAGGTGGATTTCAAATATTGGTTGAGACATTATTATGGTGAAATATCACAATTTGTAAGCAATTGCTCTTTTGTGCAACACTAGGAGAGATCTAGCATTAATCGTGGAAAAAGGTGAAAACGGTTTTGGCATTTTCGGAAAACCCGTGCTTCGAGTTTGGATTGATTCGACACAACTCAATTACAGTGGAGCAATATTTTGGTATTTCTAGGCTGCTGTCATCAATTTCTAGCAAAAACATCCCCATGCGCCAGCTTGGTTCGAAACAATGCACGCTATAATTGTTCAAGCAAAATTATAGCTGGCATGGGCGCAAATAGTTGTGAAGTCCTAGGCTGATATATTCACATTTTGTGATTTGTTACCTAATTGGTTACTATTACACAACATGATGCTTGTGATTTGATTCTAGAGGAATGCTTAAAAAGAAGCTCCTATGTGCTCTCTTAGGCGTGATTATGTGTTGCACGTAGGCAAAATCATCATTCTCAATCGAGAAGTTGATTTTCTCGGCGGGGATTTGACCTTCACATTGAGGATATATCCTCCGCGATAGGGGTTGAAAAACTATGCAGTAATCCAACGCACAATTGCATATTATAGTGTGCGCATGTCTCATATAACACATATTGAAAACTATTCCATAAATATATCCTTTACAATGATACAACAGAGCATAAACATTACACACTTAATATTATAAGCCAGAAGTGCACAAAAACATCTACATCGTCCTACAGCAACAGATTAGTATTTAGTAAAGACATAAAGTAGCAAATAAAAGCACTCATTTTTTTAAATGAGGAGCGGAGCCCCAGCCTCTGCATAAATAAAAACACTCATAGGTCAGCACTATTTAATATTAATCTAGTCTAGAGTAGCCCGGTCCAAATCCTATAAGACCAGCATAGTGGGGAGTAACTTAGACTAGTAACATACTAGGCTATGTTACCATCTCTATAGTGGGTAGTGACTTGTGTGTGGTATCATGCAACTCTTGATTAATTAGGTTGTAGACTCATATTGCCTTGGGTTGTGTGATGTTACGGTAACATAGCTAGTTACTCCATTTGTCTCTCTTCTTTAATTGAATGCTACAACATCATTTTTTGTCTATGTGGCACTTATGTTACTACCTAAGTTACTCTCACGAAATACTTTTGTTGTTAACCCTAGACGAAATACTTTCCCCGTATAATGGAACCTCCACCACATCAATTGTTTTGTGGTTCCATCATGCACCAACATAGTCAATTTATAATTGTACGAAAGTAGCAGTTGTTTCACTTCAGTAATAAACAATATAGATAGATTTCAATGGTTTGATCAAAATATATCAAAATTGACATGAGCAAGGTTGAACTTGCCTTGACACCAAGACATAATGCAGTCTAAACCTTCAGGGGACTCGTGAGCTTCAGATACTAAAAATTAGCATCATTGTCCGATAAGCGCAATGTTTAAAGATCCAAATTCATACTATTTTGTATAGATTGGGATGAATTTGAATTTTAAACCCCAAGAATTTTGATTTAGACTTTGATTCAATATTTTAATCATTTGTGACATGTATTGAATATTTATTCATTTAACAATAATAAACATATATTAATTTAAATTATGAAATAGCTAATAATTACTTAAATTAGGAATTTCATTCCTCATATTATTGTCTTTGAGAATATAATTTTCCTCCTATTTTGGAGTTCATAAAATATTTCAGATAAATCCAAAAGTTTAGTTTTAAACCTTGAATTTTTACCTCAATGTATAATTTCTTAAAAGTCTTACAAAAAATATTTTATTATGTAAAACCTAACTCATATTTTTACTTTTAGGGAATTCTTAGACCTTGTCAAAACTCCTACAATTCTAATGGTTTATGTGTAATTTTATATAATGAGACCTTCCACTTAGGGATTTTATGCCATGATGGCCAATTTGTCCCGACTTGGCCTCTTTTTCCCCGGTGTCATGGTCGCCTCTCCTCAATCACACGATTCCGGCGAGCTCCGGCAATCCTTGTTTACCAATTGGTTGCATTCGCCCCATCTGTCGATGCTCTTCCATCTTATCCCAACCAATTTGTTTTTTCCCACCTCGGTTGTGCTTGTGCAACCCCTAGAGATGGCCCCTCCCAAGTGCAAGACTTAAGGTTTTTAGAGGTGTTCATAGCAGAGTGTGGACGAACCACATGTTTGCTTGCGATGGTGGCCGAACCTGGGATATGCCCCTTATCTAGACGGGAACAAGAATCAACAAGCCACCTCTTGTTCTAACGCCGTTCTCCATTCAAATTTGGAACATGGTTAAAAATTAACCAAAATTGTAAAAAATACAAGAAGTATGAGGGTTCAATCATGAATCCATTGATTCTTCTTTCTATTTAAAACTTATTTTTAATTACCATTTTTTTTTGAACGTAGAATAATCGTGAATTCCGGGTAACTGCCCAAGCTGCCATGAATGGATATGTTTGTATCTAATCGTGAATTTTGGGCAACTGGCCAAACTGCACTGAAACAAAAGGGAAACACTGAGATACATTTTGTAAAAATATGTACTAATGTAAGCTTTTCAAACTTAGTGAACTGAAACATTTGAGTAGCAAAGAGGAACTACATTGATTCTTTACTTTGATCAAGAAATAGTTTTCTCGGTGGAAACTGAGACATCTGTTGATACTGGTCGAGGCAAAGACTTCCATCTTCCCCCACCCTAAACACTCCATTACACCCTTATCGGGTAGATCTGGTGCTTTGTTTTTTGCTTATATTACATAAAATGCTCCTTCTGGAACTTAAATCCCGGAATTAGGGAAGTTTTCCTTTTGATTTAGCTGATTTTCCCGTACTTTTTTTATTTGTACTGTATCCATGTGCTAAGAAAAGGGTTTAAAAATCCTAGCTACCTCGGACAATTTGACTTAACAGAACAAATGACTAAATCTTGATCAAATAAAAAGGAATATTGAGAATCCGAGTGGCTGAAGCTGAAGCAGCGACTTTCGAAGTAATAGAAAGAAAAGCAATGGCCGGACTGGGGGAGTCAGGGTCAAAAGAGGATTCCTCAAGCAAGGGACGTATAATTTATAGACTTCCTCGTAAGATTCAAAGCGTATCGAAAACTCAAAGGGTAGCGAAGATTTGAAGGATAGCGAATATTGAAGGATTCCACACATATATTCTCGGATTCTAACCTTGTGTCAGACCCACAAAAGCAAGGTGTAAGGCGGAGCGAATTCGGGAAGATTGGCTCGGTTTGGATTGTTCTCTGCAACTCGGGAAATGAAGTTGAAATTGCTAGTAATTGGGGACCAACTTGTCGCGGTGAATATGTACCCGGGCCCTATACAAACCACCCATCACACCATGGGAATTGGTGTCGCCCGAAGCATCGGACCAATGATCACCCATGCCTTCTGTGTATCACTAATACCACAAAGGCCTTTGGTGGTCTTCGACGGGGGTGTATGTTCATCGCATAATAATCTTCTTTTGAAAAGCATTGGTGTCGTCGTTGGTCAAAGTGGCCAAGTGGATTGGCCTGAGGCTTCTTCAGCTGAGACCTCCCGAAGCCGAAAAGGGGTATTTTTCACGTAGAAAAAATGAAATAAAAAATATTCTTAGATGAACTGATTGCATCTCCAATTCTCCATGAACTTTATACTTTTGCTTGGAGCAACTTCATGGCCATCGACGATTGTTGGGTCAATGCCAACATTATTTTTGGCAACATCAAGTCGGACACAAATTCGTGGGTCTTCAGGGCCAAGCGTTTAAGTGAAATCTCACAAACCTTCTACGTGGATACAGGCCTTACTGGCGCAACAATGGGCTGACTCATTTGCAAGCCTGCTAACATTTGCTGACGGACCAGTTTCGGATTCGGAAGGGCTCTAAAAGCGTTCGGAGCTGTGGGTGTACTGGCTAAACTGGAGCTAATTTGCCCTTGCACAATTAACTGAATCATGCCAATCAAGTCTTGTTACTGGTCCCTCCGGGGATATCAGGTAGAGGTAGACAAACAGACATGATTAGCACGCCCAGTAACATGGATTACAAAAAAAAGTCTTGTTACTGGCGTAAAAAACGTGATTACGGGATTTTTCATGCAAACTATCAAAAATAAAACTGGATCCAAATGAAAACCTCCTTGTGCCATCTACTGCGCCATTTTTCGCAAACAGTCCCGTCTACTGCACTGTTCTGGGTACTCCATGTATAGAAACTACATTCAAGATGCAGTGGAAATCTTCTGCAAGATTCATCCTAATGGTTCATGAATTGATGGTGTTCTATGAAGTTCACTCTAATTTAATACCGCTAACGACACAGAAGGCGGTCGAACCAGAGTTGCATGACAACTTAACAATTAACACGGCATAACGTAGCCGAAGAAGTAGCAGCAAACAGATATTGTCTAACAGCATCAGAGCCTAACAGACGGTCTTTTCATAAAGATAGACCCAAGAACACAGTGAGATGCGATCTTCAGCTTCACCTTCAATCAGCGACGCCTGCACTTGGACAGTATTCCTTCTTTTAGTAGTGTCCAAAACAGCAATTTATAGGGTGACGCCACATGGTGCGAAAAAATTGCCTGCTATTTACTGTAGTAGTAGTAGAGTACTTCGTAAGTGCATACACAGCGTGTAGTAAAATGCATGAACTGCCAACAAAACTATCATCCACGCTTTACTCTGGTGTGACATGTTCTCCATTTATTCATCAAACAAAGCACATCTCAGTTATAAACTTCCGTCCTTAATACTGCTGCAGGATGCAAATGTAATCCCGACACTACCATGGACATAACTCAAGAACACAACTCCTCTATTTAAAATTATCATTAATTATTCCAGGGACCAATTGTGCAGATTGGGTTTCTTCCAGGTTTGGAAGAAACTGTGTAATTTGCCTGCATCTGTAACTGCTGAGATCGGAGAGTTTTCAGAAGGAGAGGGTAGAGCACCTGCAATGAGTTGGGCAGTTTGAAATGGCGGCAGATGGAAGGTCGTCCATTTTCAGAAAAGAACGTGTTATTTACATCTATTTTCCACTGTTGAGATCATAGAGTATTCAGAAGGAGATGCCCGATTAGCAGGCATGGCCTCCGAGGACAGAGCACCTACAATGAGTTAACGAGTACGCCATTTAGAAATGGCGATAGATGGAGGTCCTCTAGTGTTTAGAGAAGAACGTGAAATTTACCTGCATTTTTCACTGTCGAAATCAAAGGGTGAAATGCCCACATAGCAGACATGGATTGTGAGGGTAGAACACCTGCAACGAGTTCAGCAGTTAGAAATGGCAGCAAGTAGCCAGGTACTCAATACTCAACACTTTTACCTGCATCTGGTGAGATCCCATGGTCTCTAGCAGGATCTTTCACATTGTAGATCACCTGGAACAATTATGGAACATCTGCAACGAGTATAGCAGTTAGGAATCGAACGCAAAGATATATGATGGCTGGAAAACAAAAAACAGAGGGACTTGAGACTCAGCTGGAATAAACTATGTACATATGTAAACATGTATGAGATGCATGCTCGAGTGATGTATGATGAAATCAAAAGTTAACGTGGGAATGCATTGTTGGAAAAACTGGCCTGACCAATTAATCCTTAATGGAGATTAGCACACTTTTAACGTGATTTGAAAATACGCAGCGGAATAAGATGTAAACTTCAGCACCACTGATGTACTAACTCACGGATCGTTGCTCGTGTCGGACGGAAACATATGCATCAAACATATATGGAGATCCTAGTTGCAAACAGCAGCCAGGTAGTACATGTACTAGCAGATTTCAGCAAGCAGCTAGTACAAGTATTAGTTGTTCTCAGCCCAAAAAGTGCAGCAGCAAGCATCAACACAGAGACACCAGATTTTACGTGAAAACCTCTCAACTTGAGAGGAAAAACCACGGGCCGAAACCACCCAAATCTTCTTCCACTATATCAGAGCGGGATACAACAGGTTCTTCTCTATAGAGCACTAGAGTATCTCTTACAACAAGATTTGGGGCACAAGATTAGGGATTGGAACAATCTCACCAGAGATGGTGGAATCACAGCTTGAAGGAGACAAGGTAGTGGATCTGGACGTCACGACCTTGTGGGCAGGGCCCGTGCTTTTTCTCAAGCTTCTTCCTTCAACTTCTTCCTCTTCCCTTCTCTCTTGGTTTTCTTCTCCTATGGAGGCTATCCTGGATTTTCGTCCCTCCTCCTGGTGGAGGCTGGTTGGGAGGCTTATATTCCCGCATCCGTCATGTGCAATGTCAAAAATGACCCTTGGTCACAACCTTAATGCGAACATGTCCAAAATGACCCTTGGTCACAACCTTAATAGGTCTTGGGCTTCTGCACCTGTTTAGGCCGCCTGAAAGGTTTCAAAAGGTCATCTCCTCACAGCCCACATGAGGAGGATACCCAACAAAACTCCCCCTCCAACTCATGTGGGGAGCATCGCCATGTCCGCTACCTTGCAGCATATAAGTAGCTTCTCACTTGGCAATGTCTTGGTCATCATATCCGAGCCATTCTTGTCAGTATGGATCTTCTCAAGATGCACCATCTAGGAATTCACAACATCTCGAATCCAATGATACCTCACATCAATGTTCTTGGTTCGAGAGTGCAAGCTTGAATTCTTGGTAAGGTAGATAGCACTCTGACTATCACAAAACAGACCGTATTTCTCTTGCTTCATTCCCAGCTCTTGCAAAAAGTTTTTCATCGACAACACTTCCTTGCAAGCATCAACCGCTGCGATGTACTCAGCATCTGTGGTTGACAGGGACACGCATTTCTACAATCTTGATTGCCATGACACTGCTCCCCCTGCATAAGTCATCAGGTATCCGGAAGTAGACTTTCTAGAATCTACATCACCAGCATAATCTGCATCTGTATAGGCTTGCAATACAGGATCACCGCTTCCAAAGCATAACATGATCTAGAAGTACCTTTGAGATACCTGAGAATCCACTTCACTGCATTCCAGTGAGCTTCACCTGGATTAGTCATGAACCGGCTAACAACTCCAACTGCATAGGCAATATCAGGCCTAGTGCACACCATGGCATACATCAAACTGCCCACGGTAGACTGGTACGGTACTTTACTGATCTCATCTTTCTCCTTCTTGCTGCTAGGTGATGCACCTAAAATGCATCTACTTTTCCAAGCACTTTGCTTCATAATTTGCTCCGGAATCTTCCCATATTTGAATAAACCTGCTGAATCTGACGCTGTTTTTAGCAAAGTCTCGTTTCTGGCTATTTTTGCAGGAAATTAAATCGGGGAAAAATACCATGTCATTCATTCCGACCATGAATCCTTGAAATATTTGAAAAGTCAAACAAATTTAAACAAAAGATATGCTAAGTGGGTTGAGTTCATTGAGTCTTTTACCTTTGTAATCAAATACAAGAAAGGTAAAGACAATGTGGTCGCGGATGCTCTATCCCGCAAGGCCAACCTACTTACACGTCTTGACATTAGTGTCTTGGGGTTAGATGAGATAAAGGAGTTGTATGTTACCGATGCTTTCTTTGGAGATATTTTCGCTCAATGTTCGGAGCACAAAGGAATTGGTGATTTCTATTTGCACCAAGGTTTCTTGTTTAAGGCTAACAAACTATGTATACCCGAGTCCTCGCTTCGTTTGGTCCTTTTGAAGGAATCGCATGGAGGCGTCTTAATGGGACACTTCGGACGTGACAAGACCTTTGCAATGCTCTCCACAAACTACTATTGGCCAAGGATGTACCGGGATGTGGACCGCTTGGTGCGACGATGTTCAACATGTCTCAAAGCTAAGTCTACTCTAAACTCTCATGGCTTATACACACCTTTGCCAATTCCACATCACCCATGGTCCGACATTGCTATGGATTTTGTCTTAGGACTCCCACGCACTAAAACAAACAAGATTCCATCTTTGTCCTCATAGATCAATTCTCTAAGATGGCACACTTCATACCATGCAACAAGACCGATGATGCTTCACACATTGCTACTTTGTTTTTCAGGGAAATCGTCCGTCTTCATGGAGTGCCCAAGACCATTGTGTCGGATCGTGACGTCAAGTTCGTAAGCTATTTTTGGAAGACTTTGATGGCCAAGATGGGAATCAAGCAACTATTCTCCACCGCATACCACCCTCAAACCGATGGCCAAACCGAAGCCTATCCACACTCCTTCGTGTGTTGATCAAGCCTAACTTGAAGAATTGGGAAGAGTGCATCCCACACGCCGAGTTCGCCTACAATCGAGCACTTCATCGCGCAACAAAGAGAACACCCTTCGAGGTCGTCTATGGCTACAACCCCTACACCGCGCTCGACATGCTACCACTTCCACTTCGAGAACAAGTCAACATGGACTTTGACAAGCGCGCCACTTACATGAAAAAACTACATGAAGACACAAGGGCCACGCTTGAGAAGCACAACGAAGACCATGCTACGAAGATGAATAAGAACAAGCGCCCCATGGTCTTTCAAGAAGGAGACCTTGTTTGGCTACATCTACGCAAAGACCGCTTCCCCGATGAGAGAAAGTCTAAGCTCGCGCCAAGAGGAGATGGTCCTTTCAAGGTTCTCAAGCACATCAACGACAATGCATACAATATCGACATACCAAAGTCCAAGTACGGCGTTCATGCACCTTCAACGTCACCGACATCTCGCCTTACCTTGGTAAACCAAGTGATGATGAGGACGAAGAGTCTAGGACGACTCTTTTCCAAGGGGGGGGGGAGATGATGTAGTGCAACCTAGGCACACACCACCAAGTGGACCAATGACAAGAGCAAGAGTCAAGGCACTTCATGATAAGGTGAACTCACTCCTCTCTATGTGTGATTTCGACACTCCTTTGGATGGCATGCTACTTCATTCCACCACTTTGTGTATCCTCAGGTATGACCCTCATGAAGATCACCAAGGACGTGTCGAGGTTGGACGAGAAGACGGACGAGAAGATGGACAAGAGAAAGAGGAAGAAGAGAAGAAACTGAAAGAAGCGGTACTACCGCCGGATTCCCAGCGGTACTACCGCCTCGCCTCTAAAGCTTCCGCATCGCCGGAACTACCGCCGTCACCTCCGCCTAAGAAGAACCTCGGACACCATCAGCGGCACTACCGCCGACCCGCCGGTACTACCGCTGAGGTGGAAGCGAGACCCGCACCGGCGGAACTTCCGCCGCCACTTCCGCCTAAAGCATCTTCAGTGCGCAGTAGCGGTACTACCGCTGGCGGGCGGTACTACCGCCGTGGTGGAGCGAGCCAAATCCAGACCCGCACCAGCGGTACTACCGCCGCCTGACCAGCGGTACTACCGCTGCTGCGGGCACAGCTTAGGCCTGTGAGCCTTCTACGCGTCACCTACCCACCTACCTCGTTCCCCTTTGACTTTGGACTATAAATAGGAGCTCTCCATCTAGATCTAGGGTTAGACTATGATTTGGGAACTAAAGTAGAGCCTTGCTCCTTCTTCTCAAAGTGTCTCTTTCCTCCTATGGAGATGAATCAAGGCCTCCCCTTGTGGAGATGAACCAAGGCCTCCTCTTGAGGAGAAGATCCCTGCGTGGATACCAAGGCTTCCGCTTGTAGTTGTGATTACTTGCTAATCTTCCCTCTTTGAGTGGCTAGATTGGGTTGGTTGGATTGACCAATTGGACAAACAATTCTAAGAGTAAGGTGTGCTTGGGAGAGGAGAATTGGGGGCTACCCTCGGGGATTTGTTACCAATTGAGTCTTGCCGAGTTGCTACTTGCTATTTACCCTTGTGTGTTGATTTCCCCTCTTTGTGTTCTTCGTGTTCATCCCGTGTTCTTCGTGTTCATCGCTCCCTCCGCTCAAATCCGTGAAAATCGGGACCAACCTACATCAATTATTCTCCTTCTTGGTGAAACAAGAGTACTATGCGTAGGGCTACAAAAGCACACCTCAAAGTCTGAGTAAACAAACACCACAATTCCACAAAGAATAAGCCATGATAATATCTAAATTATTTATAGAGTCGCACACAAGTACCCACACTGTCACCTTGATACCGTGTTGTCACAATGACTCCGGAAACTAGATAAAATCACTTGAGTAGCATAAACATTACATATGAATTCAGCGATACTAGCAATGCTCATGATCACATAAAGATCACACCATGGGGGAGAGAGGTAAACCACATAGCTACCGGTAGAGCCCTCAGCCTCGGGGGAGAACTACTCCCTCCTCATCATGGGAGGCAGCAACGGCGATGAAGATGACGGTGGAGTCGATGGAGATGGCTCCGGGGGCAATTCCCCGTCCCGGCAGGGTGCCGAAACAGAGACTTCTGTCCCCCGAATTAGGGTTTTTGGTGGCGGCGGAGCTACAGAACTCTTCTGGATAAATCGTCGATTGTTTTAGGGTTTTCGAGGCAGGAGGATTATATAGGCGAAAGGGCGGCGCGAGGGGGTGGCCGAGTCGGCCTCACCACGTGGTGGCGCCACCCCCTCCAGGCCGCGCGGGGACATGGTGAGGAGGTCGTGGGCCTCCCTCGGGCTTGCCCTTCTGGCTCCGTGTACGTGTCGGGAAAATAGGAATTTGGCTTTTTGTTTCGTCCAATTCGTGAATATTTCCAGAACAGCTTTTCTGGAATACAAAAACAGCAGAAAACAGGAACTGACACTGTGGCATCTTGTTAATAGGTTACTCCCAGAAAATGCATAAAAACGCTATGAAGTGTGAATAAAACATGTAGCAATTGGCATAATATAAGGATGGAACATAAGAAATTATAGATACGTTGGAGACGTATCACCTTTGCATCCAGCGGAACCGCGGTCTCAGCCACGAGCAACTGATGCAAGACTACTTCGCAGATGTACCGACATACCCACCCCGACTCTTCCGTAGAAGGTACCGAATGCGCCGTAGTTTGTTCGTGAAAATCGTCAAAGATTGTGAGGCCAACTCAAACTATTTCAAGCGTCGTAGAAACGCTGCCGGCACCATGGGATTTAGTGCATTCCAAAAGATATCAGCTACAATGCGGGTGATCGCCTATGGCATACCCGCGGACTATACCGACGAGTATCTTCGCATTGGCCAAGATACAACTACGGAGTCCGTGCGTAGGTTTGCCAAAATGGTCATCTGGTTGTATGGTGATTGGTATCTTCGAACACCCAACGAGCAAGATACAAAGAGATTGATGGAGATGAATGAAAAAAGGGGTTGGCCGGGCATGCTTGGTAGTCTTGATTGCATGCATTGGACATGGAAAATTTGCCCAAAGGCATGGCATGGAATGTATTGTGGTAAAAGCCGTGATCCTACCATTGTGCTTGAGGCCGTGGCATCGGAGGACTTATGGATTTGGCATGCTTTTTTTTGTTTGCCGGGAACACTCAATGACATCAACGTGCTACAAAGATCCCCTTTATTTGCAAGACTAGTTTCTGGTGATGCTCCAACTTGCAATTACAAAATCATGAACAATGAGTACACAATGGGATACTATCTCACCAATGGCATTTATCCTGACTGGGCAACTCTTGTGAAGTCCATTAAAGAGAAAAATTGTATGCCCTTAACCAAAAAAGAGTCTACTTTTACCAAGGCACAAGAGGCAGCCCGCAAGGACATTGAGAGAGCTTTCGGTGTTTTGCAAGCAAGGTTTGCCATAGTTTGGGGTCCAGCTCATTTTTGGGACAAAAAAACCCTTGTGAACATCATGAAATGTTGTGTGATTCTACACAACATGATCCTCGAGGATGAGAGAGGGTTAAACTTGCCGTGTTTCTACGACAATGTTGGTACCCGGGTGCAACCGGAAAGAAACCTGAATCGCCTCGAAGCTTTTCTTCAAACACATAGAGAAATAGAGGATGCCAGCACTCATAACCAGCTCCTCCTTGATCTACCTTTGTTTTACTTTTCCATGTCCTATTTGATTCGAACAATTGTTGTAATTTGGAAGAAACATTGTTGTAATAACTAGAATGTTGTGCTTGAAACTATTATTTGATGTTGTAATAATAACTAGAATGATTATTGTTTTCTTCAAACTTTTATTTTGTTGAAAGTTCTATGAAAATTGTGATGAAACAGAAAAATCACTTTTGAGGGCTCAAAAGTGATTTTTCTCGACCCTTAAACTGGTTTTAAGGGTTGCCCTTTTAAGGGCTCTGCTAGTGATGCTCTAACCTTTGGAGGATAGCGGGTGGCAAATCCGGGGTTCGGAATTCGCGTCGCCTCTCCGTCCTCTCGCTGTCGTGATCTCGATTCGGAAAGAAAGAAGATGATGAACGCCAGAAGGAGGTAAGGTGTTCGTTGCCACGTGCTAAGTGACTGGCTGGTGGGCCCGCCTGAGATAATAGGCTTTATATTGCCACCTGTCAAGTCATGGGAGAATCTCATCAACCGCTGCTAGCCGGCAAATCCGGGGTTCGGAATTCACGTCGCCTCTCCGTGCTCTCGCCGTCATGATCTCGATTCGGAAAGAAAGAAGATGATGAACGTCGGAAGGAGGTAAGGTGTTCGTTGCCACGTGCTAAGTGACTGGCTGGTGGGCCCGCCTGAGATAATAGGCTTTATATTGCCACCTGTCAAGTCATGGGAGAATCTCGTCAACCGCTGCTAGCCGGGTGGCAAATCTATAATATTTACATAAGACTAGTCACAGTCAGAGTAACATGAGTAGTAACATCAGTTCCACGTAGGCAAAAAAATCTAATGTGCAATTAGGAGAGAGATGGTTGTGGTAACATATTATGTTACCGTAACATCACACATTTTAAGGCAGGATGAGTGTACAACCTAATAAATATAACATCACACACATGTTACTTCCCACTATGGAGTTAGTAACTTAGAGTTGTAACATATGCATGTTATTAGTCTAAGTTACTCCCCATTATGAGTAGCCGAAGGGCACAGCTAGGCGCCCTCGAGCTGTCGGGCATAAAATCCTCCGATCATTCGCCCGGAAGATCGCTAGTCGACCAATTTTACCCGCTGAGACAATTGGTGTGCGTTGGAATTCCACACATCAAACTTTTTGAACTATTTGTGGCAACATTTTCATCCCGCGGTGAGCATCGCAACATCCCAAAAACACTTATGCAATAAAAAATAAGTATCCACATAAAGTTCTAAAAATCAATTTTTTTTTGCAGGCTGCTTTTCTCAGATAGACTCAACAACAAATCATCGATTGTATAATGGCTGGCCAAAATCTCGGCCCCTCCGCGCCCCGGGCTACTGTAGATCGCACTGTAGCTAGCTACAGTGTGCTACAGTGCGCGGTGGGGCCCAGGCGTCAGCCTCACAGCGCGCTGACGATTTTTGCAGCGAAGCACACGGGGGGCCGGAAATTCCATGTTCTTCTCAGAAAAACAGGCTCCAGGGACTGTTTGCAATTACGTAAAACGTCGGGTTCTTTTTTGTAAAACTGCCACACACAATCCATCTCCCTGCACGGCGCCGTTGCCGCCGGCGCCTCTACCGCCCCTCCGGCCCTCCCCGGACGCATCGGAGGCGACGACGAGGTCCGTCGGCGCGCCCTCCACCTCCTCGCCGCGCGCCGCCTCCTGGGACACCGGCGAGACGCCGGATTTGCCGCCGCCTTGCCGCGGTTACCTCCGCCGTGTACGTGCTCGCCGGCGGCGCCTCCGGCGACCATATGGTCCGGGGCGCCGCTCCCTGGCCTCCCGCGCCGTCCTCGCGCGGAATCGCGCGGCGCCGCTCCCGTGCGCGCGCTCCCCGCTCGCCGGCGACCTCGGCAGAGCCGGCCATGGCCGCCACCGGGTGACGTCATCCGTGACGTCACGGTGGGCTGGGCTGCGGGCACGGGCCGGCTGCTGGGCTGGCCTGCCTGCTGTGCAGCCCGCGCGTCCTTTTTTTTCCCTTGCTTTCTGTTCTGTTTTTTTTTTATCTTTTAAACCTTTCCAAATACAACTCCAAATAAATTCAGACTAATTTCTAACAAATTGTAAAAAATCAAACTAATCATTTCAGATACTTTATGCCCTTTCCAAAACTATTTCAAACCTTAACTTTTTCAAATAATGCGTAAAGACTCATTTGACACCTTCACGCCATCTTACAAAATATGAATTTTGTATTTTCCTTTTGGAAAAAAAAACACAAAAAACATAATAGAACATGCTTTAGATAATTTAAAACGCTTCATAGGTGTTGTTCTATGGTGTTTGAACATTTTTTCAAACTGTATTAAATGCTGCAAAATCAGTGACTTTAAATATATCTACTGATGTATCAGAGTGATCATAAAATTAAATGCTAATTACTTACGACATACGACGAAATTTCAAATTTGGATACTTTAAATTTTTAAATGCCTTCCAAATCTAATCATTTTACTGGCGTAAAAAAAACCTTATCTTCAAAATTTTACAGTTTGAACAAACTTCGAAATCTGAACCATTTTCAAGCGTGCGTTTTTTTTAAATTGCAACAATTTCCAACGCTAAAAAATATTCTTGGATACGTCCATTTCCAAATTTAAATTACTGCTCACATTGGTTAACATTTCTACATAACCATAATATACTTCCCCTCAATATGGTGCTAAATAAGAAAATTACAGCGAAATTAAACCATATTTGAACATATTAAAATCCGAAAATCTTCTGAATGTTAACATCTTCAAATTTCAATTATTTACACTACGATACTCACAAATATGGCTTCTTCTGAATATGGTGGTAGATAAAAAAATTATGGCAAAAATAAACCATATTTGAACATATTAAAGTCTGAAAACCTTCGGAATGTTCACACCTCCAAATTTCAATTATTTACACCACGATATTCACAAGTATGCGGAGAAAACCTGCCTTCCAAACCTTAGCATTTAAAAACCGTAAAGAAGAAATCACGTACGAATGTTTTCTCACTATTAACAATGTAAAAAATTCAGATACTTACAAATGTTAATTTTTTAAAAAAATTCAATACATTCAAATCTAAACCACTTTTTACTGCGGGCATTTCCAAATTTAACTTTTTGCCATGACAGCATTTACAAATATGACAAATATATGAACATGCACGTAAAAAAAATACTCACTGCTTATGCCACAAATTTGCTAAATATTTGCAGCTCACGCTTTTACGACATTTCAAAAATATGTATTTCACCCTCTTCTATAGTCAAATAAAATCAGCAGAAATAACATCAATAGTATCATTCAATATGATAGACCGATTTTTTTTTTTGGTACAAACCATCCTACTTAAATAGAGTTTGCTAAATCATTTAAATACAAGTACCCATCTATACCATGAGCTTAAATAAACCAAAATTAAAATACCACAATTGTAAATATCGAGAAATAGTTGTTCTACAGTTATTTCCTAAGCCACTATGTTTGGAAACCAAGTTATAAAATATAACATGATTTACATAATTTTAAACACTTTATACATATTGTTTTACGATATTTGAACCATTTTGCGAAACTACTAAATGCCGCGAAATCAGTAGCTTCGACTATATCCACCAGAAAAAATTGTCAGTTTTTACCTGCAAGCTTCTTTCAATTTCTGTAATAAAAGAGTAGAACCAACAGAAAAAATACTATAAATACCCATCGCCAAAATATAAAAAAATATATGAAAATATTAGAGGAAAAAAAAGGATCACCTATTTTCCACAAAAGACAAATAAATTCGAACAATTCAAATTGCCCTACATGTGCACAATTTTATGAGAAAAGCAATCATATTTCACCATTCCAGCTCAAATTACAAGTATCAATATTTTCATAGTGTCATATGACTTCCAAGTCTCCTGATTCCGCAACCACTACAACTTGAAAATGTGGACATTTCCAAAAATTGAAATTCACCACATTTCCCCTGGTTTTTTTTCCCCCGAAAAACTTTCGTACCTTCCGAAAGACAGCTTCAACAATTTTCATATCTGCAAAACTTCAAAATGTAGACATTTTCAACATTTCAATTCCACCACATAGCCACATCATACAAATTTGAAAATTCCAAAAAAATTCGAATCCTTCCAAACACATAATGCATTTTCTCTAATTACGTAACTACATTAGATATCTATGGCAAAATACAACCGCATTTAAACATTCGAATTTGGAAAATATTTCGAGATAATTCGAATGCATTTTCTCTAATTACATTTAAACATTCATAACACAATACAAATATGTTTGAACATTCCAACTTGCTAAATATTTTTATATTTTTTAAAAAACTATAAAAAAAAGGAAAAAATACTAACTATTTATGGTAAAATACAAACATATTTGAACATTCCAATTTGGTTAATATTTGGATACAATATAAATAGATTTTCCCTAATTGTAGAATCAAATCCAAAAAATGTGCATTCCCACTAATTACATACTTACAGGAAAAAAAAAGCATAGTTAACCATTTTCTCTAATTATGGCTTGATTTTAAATTGAAATTAATAAGCACTCAAACAATTTATTCCCTCCAATTATTGAGTTCGATTAAACATTTAGCACAAAACACAGCCATATCATACCAACTGAACTAAATTAATATTTACAAATAATATTACTGAACTTCCTTCAATTATGTGGTTCAATTTAATAAATGTTCAACTTGAACTTAACTCTCTCTAATTATGTAGTCAAATTTAAATAATACTTCATTCCATTCACATTTAAAGAAATCAAAATTTTGTTTCCTCTAAAGATTAATTCAATTTAATAGATGTTAACACAACATATTTCCTCTAACCAACAAGCTAAATCACATATTTACGGCGAAATAGACACATAATATTTAGACATAACCAGAATATATTCTCTCTAATTATGTTGGTTCGTATGAAAATAATGGCAAAATAAAACCATATTGAACCATTCAAATTTGCTTAACATATTTGCAAGTAATATAACTTAAATCCCTCTAATTATGTAGTTACATTTAAAAAAATATTGTTTACATGAATGTTTTCAGAAAATACAAACACGTCTACTCTAATTATGGATTGCTTCCAAATTGAATTCCACCTAACTACATTATACAAATTAGAACAACCACATTCCCTTACAATATATATACCGCAAATAAAGAAACAAACAAATTATTACAACATATCCTCAACAAAGGCGCGTCGTGTCGCCGCGCTAAATTCAACTATCTAAATATTTGAATATTCTACAAAATATATAAAAAAAAATCGAACGAATTACTATCTACTCATAACAAAATAAAAAACATGTTTGCAAATTGTAATTTCGCCAACATTTTAGCGACTTTTCCTGATATTCCACAAAATATGACAAGAATGCTCCCAAAAAATAACCGCAACATACTTATAGCGAATTACAAATATATTTCAACATTTCAATTTCACCAACATTCCTGACATCGTACAAACAAACTCACAAAAAACTCACAAAATATGACAAGAATACTCATAAAAAATGCTACCTATTCATGACAAAATAAAAACATGTTCCAACATACCAATTTAGCTAACATTTTGGTTAAAAAATATATATATACTGCAGAAAAAAAACATCAAGGGCGTGCCGTGACGGCACGCCAAATTCCACTAGTAGTATATAGGAGAAGGAATTTCACAATACAGAGCTCGTTTTCAATTGTCCAATGTGTTATGACAACACGGAAGAAACTATTGAACATCTTTTCTTTCAATGTCTATTTGGAACCTCTTGTTGGGAAAAGTTGCATATCACTTAGGGGGACCAAACAAACTAGCTGGATTTAGTAGCTCCAGCCAGAAAAAATATACTCATGGAAACATTCATACTACGGACATGGAGCATTTGGAAGGAGAGAAATGATTTGGTCTTTAATGGAATAAACCCTGTAATACACTCGTGGAAAAATAGGTTTATCACATATTTTGCTCTACTGGCTCAGAGGACCAAGACATAGCTCCATCCCTTCATTGTAAACCTTACAAGCCAACTTTAGGTACGCCCCTTCTTCTATCAGGATGGCTTTCTAGCCTCGAAACCATGTAAATATGTAATTGCTCTCTGATTTATAAAGATGGCAGTAGGGAGCTCCCGTAATGTCTTAAGGTTTCAAAAAAGAAGTACACAACACATAGGTCCCACTCAAAATTTTAAAGTCCTATAGTACTTGTTAATATTTTACAGAAATTTCTTCAGATTTAACAAATTATACAAAGAATGCCCCGAGTGACTTGATTTTCTCCCACTCCTATTTTTTCTGGTCTGCCTCTGTGACTATGCTGCAAAATTGCCACTTAACAAATCTTCATCCGCCACGGCAAATTCATAAAAAGTCCACACACGCATGCATCATGCAATGAAAACATTTGCAGCATCTCTAAAAAACATTTGGAACAATAAAATAACATTTGCAGCAGGTTGCAGCATCTTGCTCCCGTGTTCATAGAAAAAGACATACAAGTTTGTAGCATCCCGAAAGAACGTATGGAGCATAAAAAGTCGTAAATTACTTATCTCAAATTGGACCACTGGCCTCACCATCTGGGCCCACCAGCAAGGAATCCAGCTTGTCGGAGTCTTGCCGGAGCTGGATCTAATGAGTCCAAACACATCTCATATGGCAGCCCACCATTTCTTGAGTTCTACCTGTGCATGCTTCTGAATTCGTGTTCTAGGTCAAACCATCACGAGGAGCTTGCTGGCGTTGGTGAACTAGGGGAGATGGAGGGAGAGGACGCTAGGGGTGGAGAATGGAGGTGGAGGACCGAGGCTGAGGACATTCGGGTCAAGGCCATGGTTGTATATCTATATGGTGTTTGCTTGGTGCGTTTGAGTGGAGCGACCGGTAGTATCGATCCTTCGGGTGAACGGTAAGCTTTTCCTTAAGAAAAAAACTTGCTTCAACCTTTTTTCTTAACTTAAGTTTTGTTTGTTGCGAGCTGACGTGGGGTGGCCACGGCAAATCTCAGGCTCGAGTACCCCAGGTTGATTGAGAGGGAGAAAGGTTGGAGTGCTGGTAGTTACCACAGCTGACAAGCAAGGCGATTTACCCTGGTTCAGACTCCCGGAGGATAATACCCTACTTCCAGCTTGTCTGTTATTGATAGTTTGAAGGTGTTACAATGGTGATCCCGGCGAGATGTCGATCTCGCTAGGGTTTCGGTGGTGGAATATGAACGTGTCGGTTGTGTTTCGTGAGCTATGTGAGTCGTCCCCCTAAAGGGTGCCCCTGCCTGGCTTTATAGAGGGAGTCAGGTAGGGTTACATGAGTTGTTGTCTTGGACTCCAAGTTGTAGCTTTTTGGGCTTCTTTGGGCCGCTAGGTGGGCCGTAGACTGGAACGCGCCTTAGGTATATCAATAGTGGGGGACCCGAAGGGTATCCCCACGTCAGTAGCCCCCAAGTGTCTGGTCGATTTGAAGAATCGGGCAGAGACTAAGAGAAGCATGTCGAGTAGGCGTAGTCGAAGTTGTCCTCTGGTATGTCGGATGCCACTGACTCGGAAGTGCGTCGAGTCAGCGTTCACCGAGATGACCGAGATGACCGCAGCAAGTCGTGGCGAAGTCGGGTGCGTGACCAGCGCTCCCGGTGGGAGTAGCCCCCGAGGCTATGTTCGACTCGCAGAGTCGGGCATAGGCTTAGGTTGTCTTGCTTTTGTCGGAGTCGAGCACTTTGCGAGTGCGCTCCCGGTAGGAGCGGCGGAGTCGAGCACTTGGCGAGTGCACTCCCGGTGGGAGTTGACGAGGCGGACACAGTCGACGCGGCGGAATCGTGGCATCGGTGACGATGGTAAGTAGTAAATTATCCTGGAAGATCAATAAACAAAGAATCGTTATATCTTGCAATATGCATAAATCATAAGTTCATGTGCTTGGAACTTGAGAGACTTTAGTTTGTGAGGCGATAGTTGATTAGGTGGATTTCGACTCGACACCCTTCTTTGCCCTGCAATAGATTCTTTCGTTAGTCTGGTGCCGTATAGCCGCTGCGCCTTGCCAGCCTGTCAGTCGGAAGTGCGTCAACCGGGCTAGATTTCAAGGGTTTGGCATCAGGCTGTACCAGCTACTCGGATTGTTTCGCGGAAAGAATCAATGAGCGAAGTCGGGGGCACGCCTGGTGGCTGTGCACCCAGCAGATTATTAAGGCGCAGCCCCCGGGAGTGCATCGGGTGTGGCCGGCGGACAGTTTAAAAGCATGAATAGCAAAATGATCGACTCGTAGCAGAGGAACTTTGCTCATGGTGATAAATCGTAATATTTTAAATTGAAACTTATCTGTCAGATGGAGCAGACACGGCGTGATCGTGCGGCGCTGAGTCAATGGGAGTCGACGCGGCGGACCGGAATCGACGTGAAGGACGGAGTCGACATGGCAGAGTTGACATCAACGGAGTCGATGAAGGTGAGGCGCCAACCCCCGAGTGTCGGAGGCGGAGTCGATGAAGGCGAGGCCGGCAGCCCCCGAGTGTCGTAGGCGGAGTCGATGAAGGCGAGGCCGGCAGCCCCCGAGTGTCGAGTGCGGCCAAGGCTAATGGCGCACCATGTATGGCGCAGCCCCCGAGCGTTCGGGTGCAAACAAGGTCTTTTTTGTTTTTTGTAGTGAACTTGTGCGGCGCAGCCCCTGGGTGTTCGAGTGCGCCTGTCTCTGCATCGACATAGAGGTTGTCGAGTGGCCGATGAAGATGCACGGTGCCGCCATGTGCCGCCATCTTCCACAGTCACCAGCCTGTCGGGTACGTGTTGTCGAGGTCGTCGCACCGTGTTGCCGAGCTGGACGCAGCGTCGTTGGGTCGCCCGCAACGCGCCATCGTCGGGTCGCCACAGCATGCTGCCCTTGCCATCCAAGGAGTCCATCAAGATGTTGAGGTGCCAGCCCCCGAGTGTCGAGTGCCTCCTGCGTCGGTGTAGAGGTTGGCGAGCGGTCGATGAAGATGCACGGTGCCGCCGCCGCCCCGAGTCGCCAGTCCGGTCAGGTGCACGTAGTCGATGCACGCGACGGGATTGGAGTCGACCATGGCGTGGGTCGTGATGGTTCTCCAGCGCGATGGCAAGCTAGCAATCTCATTGGAGCTGATCAGGTGGCACTGGCGCCGCGTCGTTGCCTCGTGATGTACTGGTGTAGATGCATCTGGTCATCGGGACTCGTGTACATGCACACACATGTTTAGAGCATAAAGCAATTAGTAGCAGATTAACCATGGAGAGTAAAACAAAATTAATTAATTAATGGGAGAGAGAGTAGATTGATGAGCTAGTTAATGGAAATATGGTTCATGCACGCATGTGCTTGGCGCATGCAGCATGCAGCATGGATGGGCGCTCGTAGCAGAGCTGGGTCTCGCCGATGTTTGTTTGCATCGATCCAAGGTCGTGGATGATCATGGCTTGATAGGCGTCGTCGACACGGTCGTGGAGGCAACAGCCGACAGGCGGATGGGATCTAGGTCACCTCTTACGAGATTAGCAACAGCATGCAATATAAAATAATCTGAATCCATACGTGAGGTACCATCAAGTCTCGAATTTGTGCGGCGCGCGCGGAACGCAGCCGCCAGATTGGATCGCAAAGATGCACATACGGAACGCCGCCGTAGCAGTTGTTGATGAAGTAGAACACGTTGAAGTAGATGAGTAGGCTAGATGCAATCTAGCCGTCGTTGTTGATAAAGATTGGAGTGGGTGAAACCATGGATACAACACTCGTCTTTCTCACATACGGCGTCAGTTGACGTGGGGTGGCCACGGTAAATCTCAGGGTCGAGTACCCAGGTTAATTGAGAGGGAGAAAGGTTGGAGTGCTGGTAGTTACCACGGCTAACAAGCAAGGCGATTTACCCTGGTTCAGGCTCCCGGAGGATAATACCCTACTTCCAGCTTGTCTGTTATTGATAGTTTGGAGGTGTTACAATGGTGATCCCGGCGAGATGTCGATCTCGCTAGGGTTTCGGTGGTGGAATATGAACGTGTCGGTTGTGTTTCGTGGGCTATGCGAGTCGTCCCCCTAAAGAGTGCCCCTGCCTGGCTTTATAAAGAGAGTTAGGTAGGGTCATGAGTTGTTGTCTTGAACTCCAAGTTGTAACCTTTTGGGCTTCTTTGGGCCGCCAGGTGGGCCGTAGACTGGAACGCACCCTAGGTATATCAATAGTGGGGGACCCGAAGGGTATCCCCACGTCACGAGCCCATTGCATTTTTGTATATTATTCTTTTCAGTGTTTGAGTAATTTACATATTTTAAGCTTTCGTAGTGTAGATTGTTTTTGGTGAGTATGCACTGAGCCGTTTTGTGAACAAAAGGGGTGATTCCTAGGGTGAATTTGTCAGTCTCCGCATGGGTCTACGGTGTATGTGCATGTTAAACTCCACAACTGGTTAGAGGTACCACGGTTACTGAATCTATCTCCAAACGCTTCATAATTCACTTGGGGGAATCAGGTTGTCCGATCTTGTGTATGTCGCTATTGATTTTAACATATCGCATTGTAAATTTGCTCGAGGTATGGTAAAACTACACATCGCAACACATAATAAAAATGTGTCGCGTAGAATGTTGGCTAGAACTTTAGTTAGTTAGACGAGAAGAGACGACAAGTTTCACTGCAATGTTCTAATTAAATTGTGTGGTTCGTGGCAATACTCGAATACAATTATGACCAATTATAATTTTTTATCACTTTTTAACAAACTTAGACACATAATAACGCAGGTACATATTTAATGGAAAATACATTCACACTCGATTTGAAACATATATTGCAACAAAAAATGCCTCCGGCGTTTCCTTTTCAGGAAACTACATGTAAGCCTCTTATGAATTTTTTGTTAAATACATTTGGATTTGAGAGAAAGAAGAAAAGAGGAAAAAAATACGTCTTTGCAGATTGATTTTGTATCACTTATATGAATTACAAATATACAAATATGATTGTGTCTATTTTGCTTACTCAAATATCATGGTTGGAGCTCTAAAAGTTGACAGAGGTTTCTAGAGTGCATACATGTCTATTCTAGGTGTAAGTGAATGAAGAGATAGTAATCTAAACCATAAAAATATTAAGAATTGCATTTAACAGTTGAATTTCTTGTTTATTTGTTCTTTAGTGTCCAACTTATGTCTTTCATGTTCGTAGTTAGGACAATGTAGGCATCCAAATCTCATGTGTAGAAATCTAGCAGACTTATTGTGCGTCACAAGGGACATGAAGAAGGGCAGAAATACTGTTCTAAACAATACATATGTAAGTATTTTGTTGTTCAACACCAAGAAAAAATGTAACACAAATGTTTTTGATAGTTGCAAATTTTGATGTTTCGGTTGCATCGGGTCTCTTGGGGGAAAATGCATAGCTGAACTCGGGGGCATCTGCCTTGTTTCTAAAAACACATTCCAAATGTGTTAAAATTCCAGAAAAAAATATGTGCACATACATCTCCATATTCTATCTACGCGCAGAAAGTTTAAAAACGACTTTTTTCTTTGCCTGTGTAAAAAAGACAAAAACATGTCTCGTGAAAAGTTTTTTTCAGCCCCAAAATTTGTCTTTTTTGCGGAGGAAATATAGAAAGTCATCTTTTAGCGAAACTTTGTGCCGTGCATATATATTGCCAAGATGTATGCTTAACTTTTTGTTTCGAATTTTTTTGACATTTTAAAATGTATTTAAAATGCATTTTTTTAAAAATGGGTGTAGATGGTATATACATCAAAGATTTACGGCGACTAGGATTTTCTGCTGCAAGGAAAAGATAAAGAGAGCGGAACAAGTTAACGACAGCCACAGAGAAGAGCGAGTACGTTATGGGTAGGACACCTGCCCATCCATCACAATCAGGATCCTCCTATCTCCTCCAGCATGATCAGTCCACACACACTCTGTCTGAGCAACACACGAATTTTATCCATCCCTCACAGCAAATGGAAGCGGCAGCTGCTACCTCCTCCCCCTTGCTATCGCTCTCTGGCGCAAGGAGGTCGCCGACCTTTCTCCGCTGTTCCCCGGCGGTGTCAGCTCGGCCTCCTACCTACGGATGCGGCAGCCATTCCCCCAGCGCAGAGCGGCAGCTAGCCTACCTCGGCAGCATAAGGAGCAGGGGCTTGTCCTTGAGGTGTTCTGCGGCCGCCGCCGGCAGCCAGTCGGCAGAAGGATGGCTTCTCGAACCCGCTGGTTTGTCTCCCTGTTTCTTCACACTAGCATTCAAACTCGCAGACGTTCTTAGCCTACCTCTGTCAGATCAGTTCTTTCTAATGCTCTATACCAGACGATGATCTGCAATTGCTGAAGTTTTCATCTTGCCTGCTTGTTCACGACAAGTAACTTGACTAATTCTCCAGGAGACGGCGACTGGAAACACATCGGCTACCGTGTCGAGCGCCGAGGTCCCATCGAGATCACCTCCTCTGTAAGTGCTGCTCGCGACAAACGCCGTTGTCATCCATCTTCTTCCGAGAAGCGCTTCTCACTAGTCACTATCCATGTACAATGTGATCGCTCACTTCCCAGGAGGCAGTGACCGTGGGCAGGGTTCCCGAGAAGGCTGACATTGTCATCCCCGTCGCGACAGTTTCTGGGGTGCACGCTAGGCTGGAGAAGAAGAAAGACGGGAGCCTGGTGGTCACGGACATGGACAGCACCAACGGCACCTACATCAACGAGAGGAAGCTGGTGCCGGGATTCCCAGTCCCCGTCACCACCGGCAGCCTCCTGATCTTCGGTACAGACTACAACGGATATGTAGTCAGTGATATACTACAATAATACAAAAATGGCATTGTGAAATACTTAGTATTCTAGGCTACACAAAATTTTAAAAATTCGATATTTTATTTAGTTTTGAAATGTGCACTATTCACTATACTTGGATACATATTTTTGTAAAAAAAACAAAAGAAAGATAAATTGCTATGTGAATAGTGACAGTATTCAAATAGCAGTTTTTTTTTTCTCTAACAGTATATTGAGGAGTGGTATCTCATTCTATAATGTGAGCTGTGCTATGTATTCTAGAGAAGTGGTTTTATTCAATGTTTTGTTGTGTCTCGCAGGTGACATTCACCTAGCCATGTTTCGTGCCAGAAAGGCAATCTTCCAAGTGCCTGCCCCAGCTGAGACCGGGGGAGCTGACGAGCAGCAAGTCAACAATGAGGTTCTAGCAAACGTAGCTGAAGAAACATAGAGAAATACTGGTTTCTCTTCCCTACAGCCCAAATAAGAGACTGAAAGATGTATATCTGTAGCTAGAAAGAAGGAAACTTGGCTAAGGTAATCGAGGCATTGCAAATTGTACTTGTAGAAGTAAAGCATTTTCATCACGTTGTGCTGAAAGAAGAGTCACCAACACACAAAAAAGGAACATAAACCGAAACCTGACAATCCCGGTTTTATTTTTTGCATCAGCACAGTTTTTGCAGCTCGTAGAGATTTATTTTGCACGAAAAATGAATGCCATGGTATAACGGCAAACAAGTATCAAAGCGCAAACTCGATCTCTAAACTGTATCAGTATGAACTAAAGAGTCGCCCACGAGACCCAGGAAGTGCTGTTCAGCTAAGCTAATCTAGGTACTTGCAATGAAACACCAAACAGGTTAAGGCAGATATTCATCAAGTTAATCATCGATCAACCTTTTGTAGAGGGGTCATATCAACATGCAGTAGCTGCCATGATTACCAGGCGGCATAAAATAAGGACACAAAATGAACCAAATTATGAGCCTGCTATAACATCTAAGTAGAAGAGGTATAGCCGCACAGATACAACAGCAGAGGTATAACCGCATAAATACATAAAGAGGGCAGCTTAGGGCTATATGCTATGTTTGGTTTCACAAAAAAATTGGCCAACGTTTGGATAGATGAAAAATATTTGGATTGGCAATGTCCTATTTGGCCCCAACAAATGGTGAATTACAAACAACTGTGGGGCTAATTTGGATGGTATAAGTTCAAATGCCTACTGAAGCAAGAATACAACACTATCATGACATGAAAACTACAAACCCAATCTTTCCTCCACGAAATAAAAGACATAACACAAATTCTCAATAGATCGTCACGTTCCATTCAACTAAGAATTAAAATAAACTGCAACACTATGAACAGAAGTGTTGCCCAAGAGACCCAACGAAATCTAGGCACAACTGTTTCAGTGAAAACAACACCCAAAGCACAAGCTGGATAACTTGCAATGAACGACAAAAATAGGTTAAGGCAGAAACTCATCCCATTAATCATCGATCAACCATTTGTAAAGGGATCATACCAACATGCAGGAGCTCAATGATTACCCAGGGACATAAGATGAACCAAATTATGAGCCAAGTATAACATCTAATCAGCAGATGTATACCCCATAGATACAACAGAAAAGAAGTGATGACTACATGAGGTCAGCTTATAGCTATATTCAGTGTTTGGTTTGGCATCAAAAATTTGGGTATTATATCAACTGTTAACAAATATTTGGCATGGCACTGTCCCATTTGGACCCAACCTAATGGTGAATTACAAACACTCCTAGGGCTAATTTCGATGGTATCTCAATTTCAAATGCCAACTAAAGCAACAATACAACACTATCGGGGCACAAAATGAAAGCTACAAACCAAATCTTTCCTCCAAGAAATGAGAAAGCATATAATCAATTCTCAATAGAGCTGCACTTACAATTCAACTAAGAATTAAAATGAACATGGAACAAAACTTAACATGACATTCAGTCTCATCATTACCATAAGATAACATAACATGATCCCTCAATCTAGGAACGAAGCAAAAGTATATTGCATAAACAACTCATAGTCTTAGAGAACACCATATCGAATTCATTGTCGAAACTACTTGGCATAAACTGCTTGATAGAACTACTTGGCATAAACTGCTTGATAGATAGGTAGTCAAGGAGAGCGCCATCTGCGCCACCATACCAAATCAACGGTACGACTTCTGGAAACGCGCGCGGGCTCCACGGCCTCCGAACTTCTTGGGCTCGCAGCGGCGCGGGTCGGCGACGAGGAGGGTCCGGTCGTAGCGGCCGAAGATCTCCTTCACCTCCTTCTTGGCCGCCTCGTCGACGTACTTCTGGAAGTACGAGACAAGCGACTTGGCGATGGCCTGGCGGATGGAGTAGATCTGGCTCGTCTTGCCACCACCGCGGACGCGGATCCTCATGTCGATGTCCTTGAAGCGGGACCTCCCGGCGAGCAGGATCGGCTCGAAGGCCTTGAGCCTAAGCATCTCAGGGCGGATCAGCTCGATGGGCGCGCCGTTGACCTTGATGAGACCGCGGCCGGGCTTGCAGTAGGCCACGGCGACGGCAGTCTTCTTCCTGCCGAAGCACTGGACGGTGCCCGCCGCCGGGAGGGAGAGGACGGTGGACATGGTTGCGGGCTTGGTGGCGAGGAGCGCGGCGGCGCAGCGGCGTGCGTTAGGGTTTTGGGAGGCGTCGAAGGGGGGGATGATGTGGAGGAGAGAGCGATTATATAGCATGGAGCGTTAGGGTTTTGGCCTGGTTCACGCGGCGACCTAAGCATGACATGTGGGGCCGAGCAGAAAGGCCTCGTGTATGGGCTGACACGGATTAATTGGGCTTTTATGGGCCATGACGTAATGGCCCTTCCGTGGGCTGAGGGTTTTCGAAGTCCGATAATAAGAGGGCGTGGTGGGACGCGGAGCGAGCTAGGGTTTCGACCCGAACACTACTTGATCTTATCCGAGCGAGCCGTCCGGCGGCGCCGCGGCGGCCGGAGTCGCCTCTCAACCTCAGCTGCGCCGCCACCGCAGTCGCGGGAAGGTGGCGCGCTTTTACGGGGGAAGAGGTGGCGCTGGCATCCGCGGAAGCTACCGGCGGCGAGCGATGACGACTGCTCGCGGTCGGAGCGTGGACGATGATGGCCGCGCGGGCTCACCCAACAAACAAAACAATCTCCATCTTTTTTATCTTTCTGATTCCTTTTGCACTGTTTTTTCCTTCTAGCCTCGAAAACTTCTTGTTTTTCTTCTTTCGTTCGATTTCTATTTGTCCTCCTCTCCTGTGTTTTATCTGGGCTTGCTATTGTTTTCATGAGTAGATTTTAATCGGTTTCTTGATTTCTAAACTTTTCCCCTTAAATCTCGTTCCTTGTTTTGTTAGTTGTGAGCTAATCTACTGCCGGCGAAGTTGCAAGTATTTGTTGTGCTACTATTAGTTCTAATCTGAAGCCGTCTGTAATGATTTGCCCCCAAAAAAAATGGACAGAAATGTGATTGTTATTCTGCAGGTTGGCTTATGGATTACACTCTGGAAAGCAGAAGGGTGAATGTGTCTGTTCGTATGTGAAGTTTGAGTTGGAACTTGGAAGCAAGGCCTTGATGCTGGAGTTTGAAAATATAGAATTAGTCGACAATTTCTCTAGATTTCTCGATTAGCTGCGTGCATGTGGACAGCGAAATACGGATAGTAGTGGATTCTGTATTCTTTATGTAGGGTGAGCTTTAGAGTGCTATTTTGTATTGTATCCTTGTAAAAAATGGAAAGTTGCTCAACGGAATGCAGCTGTTGTAATATGAGATCAATTTCATTTTAAGAGATGTGGTGCTACTATGTACTTAAATTTTACCTTGGATATTTCTTCCATGATTACTAAAACTGATGCCAGACATGTCCTGATTTCTCAAGAAAAGTGAAATGAAACATTTTGATTCGCCATTTTTATTCTTGATTTATGAAACCCAATAGAGATTGATAGGAGGTCAATTATTTTGGTCACGGTTTGATCAGCATAACATCGCCCCCCTCTTTTCTTCTATGATAAACTGTCATAACAGTCTCCAATAATTTCATGTTAAAAGATGATGTGCTACAGTGCTAGTATGTTTTCCCATGAGATTTCTTCCGAAATAGTTTAATCTGACGAGTAAAAGGATTGCTAGTTCTGTGTTCAGAAGCATGAAATCTGACCTCATTTCAAGATGACGTTGTCGATGGATCAATCCTCAGAAGTTCGGATTCGTTATAGTAGTAGTTGCCTGAAATTAACTGATTCCTAAAGTAAAATCATGGTAAAACATTTTGATTCGCTATTTTATCCTGGATTCTTATTTGAGAAAAGGCACACACAGAACAGAGATTGACATGAGGTACATTATTTTGCTCACAGTATGATTAAAAAAACAGCATAACATCATTCCTTTTTCTATATATAGTTTACTTCAAAATACATGTTACAGAAGCAATAAGCGTTTCCCTTTCTAGCATACATTCAACCGGGCCAACAAATCCTGAGCTATCTGTCCATGTTCAAAGGTATAACCAACACTCTGAAACCTGAATCATCTAGATTACAATCTTCCTTTGTACCAATATGTCTGATTTTGTTCACAAACCATATGGAACTGATCTGTCAGCGTCAGTGAAATGATGTAACCATATGGAACTGATCTGTCAGCGTCAGTGAAATGATGTGTTAGCCTAGAAATAAGATACATACATCTCTTCTCTGTTTATTTGCTTCCTCTTTCAGTTCTTGAAGATCTCCTAAACCTATGTGTCTTCAACCTGATCGAAGGCACCTTCCTAGCCAATGCTTGCCAAATCATCTGGACCGCATCACCCTTCTGAGATGGGAACTGGTACTCGAAATGTTTATCCACTTCTTTGAGCCTCTTCCACATCCTTGTCCATTGACGCTTGTCTATGCCTTTAATTAGTCTCATCAAGAAACCCTTTTTGATGGCGTCAGACGAACGAACAAAGATGGAGAACTTGGAATAATCTAAGGTATCCTCATAAGGGAGCTCAATGTCGTCACTTATGATAACAGGGACACAGTGGCTTACTATGGCGTCAAACAGACGATTGGAAGAAGGGGTGTCCCGGCAATGTTCAGGCAAAACTTCGATGAGTGCATTCCCTGGCTGGCTTTGCTGACCCCATGGTCCTGGACACTTCCGAAGGAAAATAAAACATCCTTCTCGTCTTTGAGCATATTGTATAGCTCCTGCCGAATGTTCCCTCCCTGCAAGAGGATGATGAAATATATTATGTCATGAACCCATTGGCTTTGTCATTGCAGAGATAATGCAACTAAAACCTGCAACATGATATTTCATATTTCTACGTATCATGTATCCACATGACCTTTTTAAACAAGAACCTACGCCTATCTACCAAAGAAGGAGCACAGATAATGTTCTGGTTCATGAATAAGGCTAAAGGTTCTCAGAGTACATGTAATTCATCTCAACCAAGGTGATGGCTGTCAATAAATTAAGAAAGAACACCATATGGTAAGAGGAAGCTACCTTGACGATAGCTAAGTTTTACAGTGCACCAAGATATCAAATTCGTATCTGCATGTTCAGGAGCAATATCTTGTATAATGGATGTGGTTTAACTGTAATTGCTGCCATCAAATTATCTCACTTACTAGTAGCACTATGGTAGTATCTTGTCCGGTCAAAACATAAACACATCAAAGCTCGAATTCTGAAGTCCTAGGCTCTTAGCTAATGACCATTCCTAACTTATGTAACTCAGTCTTAGCTAATGTATAGTTGAACCTACTCATAGTCAAACAAATACGAATACACCTTTTTAATAATTTAAGCAGTACCGATTTACTATGGTATGATTAATGTCTCATAGTCATAGGTAATAGGTTATACAGAATATAAGATCATGGCGTGAATCAGATTATACTCCCTCCGTTCATAAAAGGATGTCTCAACTTTATCTAAATTTGGATGTATCTACACACTAAAGTATGTCTACATACATACAAATCTAGAAAAGATTGAGACATCCTTTTGTGAACGGAGGGAGTAGTAAGCAAAAGTTATTACCTCCTTCCTGTAAATAGCTCCCCGGAAGTATAACAGCGTCGGCCGGTGATCAAACCCGGACGTGTCATTCACAAACGTCTTCGCCATATGTCTGTACGGCGCAATGAGATCCTTCTCCAAGCTGGCAACCCTGGGGTGGTACCTCCCGAAGTCAGACAACACAAACACTGCAGGAAACAGCGCCAGCCGGGCGTGGAGCAAGCTGTTGGGGTGGTGCGCGACAATGACATGGTCGGCACCCCCGGACCTCTTCCACTCCGGCTGCGCCACCAGATACCTGACGAGCTTATCCTGCAGGGACCTGTCCCTGCTGACCTTCTCCGGCGGCACGGCCTTGGAGTGGCGGTTGTAGCTGAGGGACGCGAAGAAGGGCACGAAGACCACGTCGGCGTCGCGGGAGTCGGCGACCCTGACCGCGACGCCGCACGTCGCCGCCGACGAGGACGCCAGGAGGTCCAGCGTGAGCCAGTACTCGACGCTATGCTGCTGGTTGAGCCCGCCGGGGTAGCGCGGGGCGGCGCCGCCCCTGACGTCGGGCCAGACGGCGCCAGCCTCCCCGGAGGGCGGCGCCCAGCCGAGCAGCCCGAAGTGGAACTCGGGCGGCATGTCGTACATAAACACCCTGACGGCGGCGTCGCGGGGGTCGCATCTCCCAGTTCCAGCTCCAGAAGCCGAGCTGGGATCGTCGGGGCGGCCGTTCTCGTCAAGGAAAGAGAGCTCTTGGACTTTTGCGGCGGAGGCCACGCTGGCACTCTCATGTACGGCCGAGAGGTCGGCGGTGGTTGCCGGGACGGGGAGGCCGGTGTCGGCGGGGCGCCAGCGGCTGGCACCGGCGGCGGCGAAGAGGAAGATGGTGGAGGCGACGAGAACGGTGGCCGCGGCCAGCGGAAGCAGGAGGGCGCGGGCGCGGGGAGGCGCCATGGAGCGCGCGGGTCATGGCCGGGGTGGCGCACGGGGGAGCATGGCGGATCGTCGATCTGAGGCTGGATTGGAAGGGGAGGGGAAGCGGAAGGGGGAAGCAAAGGTTGGATTATTTTTGCGTGGTCGGAGATTTTGGTTGGTTCTGGGTGGGTGAGCTGGACGGAGGCGTGTGCTTTCTGGGCTGGCCCATGAAAGCAACGTGAGCTTCCGCTACTGGACTACTGGACTTTCGCTTGGTAGGTTGCTCGAGTTCTTTCTTTTCGTTTTTTTACTTCCGTAGCAAGAGCCAAGAGGTCAGGTGGCACTGGCAACGTGGCAGTGGGCAGTGGCAAGCTGCAAGAAGCGAGAAATCTTATGTATCTAAATTCTGAAAGTGGTTTGCGACTAATTTGAAATGTTGGTTCCGCTAAAGTTCTAATAAGTTTTGAAATGTGAAAGCTTTCGTTGCCTATACCTGACAACGAGGTTAAACATCTCGGATGAGACAATGTTAATAGCGTTCGTTTATCCTATTGGTATGTCATAGTAAGACTGTAGGACTACGACTCAATTATGGTTATAACTGTGATAAACCATGGCAAATAAACGACGAAGAGCGGAAAGGTAAAACCAACGGAGATACGAGATTTAATGTGTCTCAACAATGGGAGAGAAAAAACCACGGGCGCCAGCCAACAAAAGTTCACTATATCGGGCGAGGTTACAAACGTCGGAGTTTTACAACGTGTGGCTTATCCTAATCGGCGGCTTACAAGATGCATTTATATGGAGGCAAAACCCTAAGTCAGCCACGGTCTAATTCTGAAAGATCCGTACGGTACTTCTCCCCTTCAAAATTCGTCTTTATCTTTATATGAATTTGGATCATCATAAAACAATAGTAACCATAGTAGCGCACCCAGATCTTCGAGGTAGGGTTGTCCACTTTTAAAAAAAAATTGTGCACTCCCTCGGTTCACTATTATAAGTTGTTTTACCTTTTTCGAAAATGTATCTAGAAGCATTTAGTGTCAAATTCTCCCATTTTGTCTCGTATCTAATCCACATTATATAATATGTAAAAAGTTTTCTAATAGTGGATAGAGGGAGTATCTGGTATTTGAATTTGTGTATCTATTTCTTCTGTTGTATATGGGCTAACCAAAATCATGGACCTAGAAAATAGTACGTTCTATTAACGTGCAAAATTTAAACTCAGAATAGTTCGCATTTCGGTTTACACAAAAATAACAAAATTTGACAGATTTTGGAGAGTTCAAATTTTTGTACTCACTCCGTTCGGAAAAGGATGTCACAAAAATGAGCTACATCTTTTTCCGAACGGATGGAGTACTATTTATTGCTTTTAGATTCAGATTTTGTCATTATTGCACATCCTCAACATATTTATGTTCGAGATTTTACACGTTGATAGAAGATAACATTATCTATATCCAGAATTTATTTAGGATTTTACAAAACTCTAAAATTTGATTTTAATTTATTTTTGCAATAAAGAGCTATGTGTCGCCGCTCTCACTCGTACTTTTATACTTATAAATTATTGAAAGTTCTGCTATATATGCTCCTAGCTAGTGGTTCTAGTGAGGATGGTCGATTACGATTTAAGGAAGAAAGAAACTAAAGAAGAAGGGCGGTGGTTGTGGAATCCGTACAAGTACAAGACACTGCTCCCTTTTCACACAAAATTTCAGTTAAACAAAACAAAGAACAGGTTCCATTCTTGTCATGATGGGTGACGTCCTGAAATCCTAATTTTCTTTCTTGTTCTCAATTTCTCGTGAGGGAAGACAAACTATTCGATTCTCAGTTCCACTAGGGAAGACAAGTTTGGCCGCTGGATGTGACATTTATATACCTTTGCCACGGTGGTCGGAGCTCTAGGCGTTTACGTTCTACCACTACACACTTTCCTTTCCTGAAGATATCTTCCCCCAAAAGTCTGATTGGTCAGGTATCGTTTCATGTCTCACATATTAGAATCTCGGTATAATCACAGATTTTGCGTCTCGAGATAGTGATGGATTGCCCTCACGAAACGCATTAGTTGGTGCACTGAAAATCAGAAATCCTATGCTACAGTATCATACAGATGAACCTTGTAAGATCACTGTCACCAGATGAATTATAGCACATGAGCAATAGATCTCGAAGAAATAGATGAAAGTTGCCCCACAGGCAAGTAGCAAGTGGTACAAGACCTGAAGAGTCAATTGGAAAGGAGTGTTTCTCAGTCCAACCTTGTTGATCCAAAAGAAGCTTCCTCTCATACCTAAATATTTTTCTTCTTTCTCTGAATCTTGACTAAGTTGGGCCTGACTATTTGCTCTCTTCGTTTTACTTTTTTCGTCAAGACGTCGGTGTCAGGGCACGAAATCCTGGCACGATGTTGACAACTAGATGTATCTCAGTTAATTAATCAATGTAAGACGTTTGTCAGGTCAATTCTTGATCTGGTCTTGTGCAGTGATGGAGATGCTTAAAATGCTCGTTTGATGGCCCTGGCAGTCATCACTTGTCAGCAACAATATCATGTAACACCAAACTGTCACCACGGTTTTGAGTTGCCTTCCGGTAGCAATAGTGCGATACAGAATATCCCCAGGTGCAAATTCTAGCACTAGTAAAACACACTACACTACTGAATTCATGCACCGACTAGTTTTAAATTAGAGATCTCTCGACTCTAATAACTCATGAATTCATGTTGAATTCGTACAGTGACAAGTTCATCCAAAAGTCTGAGCTGGTGAAAAATGTGTTAACTGCTAACTCTGAAGGATTATTTTTTTAGAGCGTTCACTCTGAAGGATTTTGGGTAACCGCATGTTAGAATACTGGTAGTGGGCAAGATATACTTTATTCAGTGGACCGTGGCTCAACGAGCAGATCACGAGCTTCAAGCTTTCTTGCATGACCTAAAACCTAGACGAAATGTAAACTTCTGTGAGGTACGGCCCTTGTTTCTTTGAATCACAGTTGCGTGTCAACCGTTTCCTCAATTAATCCACTTTGGAGTAAGCTAATGATAAATAGCCCATGGATATGTTTAAGAGCACCAAGTATGACACGGAAATAATTGGATATAACAACCTCGATGGCTAGCTAGCACATTCGTGTTTAAGTGAAAAATTTATATCATTTATTATTTCCCTCTATTTTGGTGTCCGAAACTAAATTTGTTACCAATAAACAAAAATGGCTCAACTATGCAGATCATTCTTATAAGAGGAGGTCTGAATTTCCCCCCAAAACAATCATGTGAAGTCCCCGAAAGAATGGCCCACACACAAAAACTAGGCTGGAGGGGAGGCCCTCGGCATTTCCTTAAAAGACTGGTGTGTATGAAACCGGATTTGCGAGTGCAGAGATTCGAACCCAAACAGGCTTGGACATATCAGCCCATCCAAGCTACCAGACAAAACCACAGTCCACAAGGGCCCACACACTAAAAATGTTGAGAACATAAGGCCTCAGAAGTAATGTCATGTCGTGGTGAAAACCACCAATGTTTTGTTGGCCAGAGGTCTGTGATTTTCTGTAAAGGAAAAAAAGGATACAACGAAATGTTACTACTTAAAAATTTGGAAGGTACAAGTTGTAATATGATGAAACCCGTATACAAACAAATACAAACCAAAAATGTCCTCTTTGGGAAATAATCATGGGCCAAGATAACCAAAGGTGCTATAATGTTTGTTGCATGAAACCAATGTCGTGTTGATTTCTAAGCAAGAATTTGTTGTAACGTGGAAAGATAAAAAAAAAGGAAAGAAAATAAAAACAAGGAGGCCTTAACCAAATCATGATGCATAACCAATTATGTGGTTCTCGCTAGATTAAGTGAACCATAACCTGAAAAGTATATCAACCATCAATATAAAATGATAGCTATACAAACCAAATATAATGTTTCTTTTACCTTTCTATGCAACAAATCCCATGCCAAGATAGATCTAAGGTGCATGACTTGACGAGCCGCGTGAGAAACCTATGTCGTGAGGATCTCTATGCAGTTTGCTTTTAACATACCAACATCCAAAGTATCAAAAGAGATCAAGGGCGCACAAAACCTTTTGATGGTCAGTTTTATTAGCCCATGGTATGTGCCTTTGGGTTGCGTGAACGTTAACATGACAAGCCTATCTACCGTCCATGGAATTAACGAAACCTATATAAACCGAAAGTGTTTGTTTTGCTTTTTCACCAAAACATAACCTCGCGCCAAGATCTCGTGTAAGCACCGACACGCGTCGAACAAAACTAACGTTGTCGTGATTTGTGTGCATAGTTTGCTTGTAATATAGCATCACCCAAAATATCTAAATTACAACAAGGGCGTCGGAGAACACATGACACTAAAGAGAACTTGATGGTTGTTATTGTTAACCCATGGTATGGGTTGATAGATTGTTTGTAGCCTAGTTGAACCCGGAAACCTATCTACATCCATATAAACTAACAAAATTTATACACACCAAAAATATTTTTACTCATCCATAAAACTAAAAAAATCATATTAAAATTGATTTGGTTTTCCTGAGAAATTAAGATGAACCCGCTGCAAGAAAGTCCTATGGTGCATGTCTCGACACGTGGCGCACCGAACCAATGCCGCATTATTAACCATGGTATAGATGTTACCATGGTTTTACAAAACCCTGACCTGGCTAGCCCTATGTAGTCTCTATCACCCATATAAGTAGGCCAGCATCCATCCACCCAAGGCGTGACAGCAAAGCCTTTCCCATCTTCGCTTGTCTTTCCTCAGAAACCTTCCTCTTCTTCTCCGCGCCTAACATTGACGGCGCCGCGCCGGCAAAGGCACTACTTTTCTCACACCCATGGGGCCTCAGCAAGACCGCTCGACGCCGCCTGAGGCGGACGCCAACGGCGCGGCGGCGGGGGCGGGTAGTAAGGATCAGGACAGCAAGGTGGTGGTGCGGTACATGCAGTGCCAGCGCAACCACGCCGCCAGGACCGGCGGGCACGCCGTCGACGGCTGCCGCGAGTTCATGGCATCCGGTCCCGGGGGCGCCGCGGCGCTCCTCTGCGCCGCGTGCGAATGCCACCGCAGCTTCCACAAGCTCGTCGTCGGTGAGGCCGCCGCCGACTGCGACTTCCCTGCCCCTCGGACGCCTCCGGCGGCCAACGATCGCCGCTGAACTGAAGCAATCAAGCATGTTGCTGCTACAGCTAGGTTCTTGCTCGGCGTGCATTGGATCTGTAGCTTGATCATGCATGGATGGACCAACTAGCAGTTTCCGTATTTATGTTTTCTCTTCCTCTTCTCTTCGCTTTGTTGTGTGGGTTAATAATGCGATGTAAAATATTTCCGTGCGCATAGATCGTTGTGATGAACAGCTTATACTGGGATTTGATTCCTCCGGTGTTTTCTCCGCTTCATTTCGTTAGATCTGTGTGTGCTGATTGCTCGTCAGTTCATCGAACCATTCCGGCCTCGTCCTGTAGTGGTGTTCTGTCACTACATCAGCACATCCAGGAACGACGACGAACTGTTCTTGTCAGATCGATCGTTCTCACGGTGTTCACTTCTCCTCTGTTTTCTCCAACCTAGTTGCTGCACGTCCTTCTCCTGGTTAAGCTGGACAGTATCATCGTATTGCGCATGCACCGGAGGCTTGCTGGTTAATCACTGTTCTAAGTTCTAACGTCTAGCGAGTACAATCCAGCCTCATCGACTGGGACATCTCGGGCCAGGACTAGCGCAACCGGGCTCGCGCCACAAACCAGGCCCACGTGATCACTAGCCTCGACTACTTAATTTCCACTTACGCCCCTAAAAAGTTAATTTCCACTTTTCGCCAAAAAAAAGTTATTTTCCACTTGCTATTAAAAAATTATGAACTAAATGGATCTAGGCACAACCATTTTCCATGCGGCAATGTCACTTAATTTGGTCATGCGTGCTAGCTATCTAGGCACACCACCGTTGAAAGTGAGTGCCGCAATGTAAACGGATCTCGATCAGATCGAATTCTGCAGTTAACATATTTTTATTGAATTAAAAGCGGGACATAATTATTGGTTGTGCATCCATGCGCATCCCGCCGCCCCCGACGTGCGCCTCCAGCCACCGCCGCCGTGTGCGTCCCGCCGCCGCTACCCATCCCCGCCGCCATCTAGGGTTAGGAGGCCCGCCGCCGCCGCCATGTTTCAGGGAGAGAGCAGGAGGCGACGAGAGGGACAGGGGCGGAGCTGCATGTGCTCACCCTGATGAAATATTTTCCTTTATACTTGTGGTGAAAAATCAGCATGTGCATCGCCTTATACTATGAAAAATGCATCAAGGTGACTACAAATTTGACATGCAAAGAATGTTGTATACTGCACTGAATCATGGTCGATTTCTGTCCAGCTCCGCCCCTGGAGAGGGAGAGAGGAACGGTAGGAGAGGAGCGTGAGGGGCTCACCTAGGGCGGCGCCGGCGGCGGGTTCGACGGAGAGGAGGACGACTCGCGAGCGAGCAAGGCAGAGGAGAGAGCGAGCGGCCCGCGTCTCGCGTCTCGCGATTCCGCACCTTTCCGAAGGTGCGAGCTCGGAATGTTTCGAGGGAGCGAGCAGGCACGAGGCGGGTGCGCTGGGAATTGCTCTCCGTTTCCGCCACCCAAATCCGTGACCACTCCAAACAGTGGAATTGGGCCCAGTATTTCCAGAAAGCCAATTCCAGCCCAACTTTCACACATCCAAACACAGTGTAAGTGTGTGTTCTGTCCTCAACAAGAGACAATAAAACGCTTATTCTTCGAGTGTAGTTTCTCACGTTCTATATGGTCATCTATCCAAATAGCGTCTAACTTATATCCACCCAAGTCTGTAGCCAACGTTTTTAGTAACTGGTTGCATGGGATAGATAAAAAGCTAAGAACGGTTATTAGAGTGGGAGCGATTGCCGTTATATGGTCGCTTTGGCTTTGTACAAATGATAAGTTTTTCAATGACAAAGATGTTTCTCTTATGCAGGTACTCTACCGTTGCACAAGTACTCTCCGTACGTGGTCCATCTTACAACGCGTGGGACATCGAGACCTCTTTACGGAGGCATGTGCACGACTTGAGGAGGTGGCAAGGGACATTAACTCACAACATGGGTGGCCGCTTGATCGCCGGATTGGACCTCCATTGGCCGATGAGCTTCCTATTTCATAGGCGTTTTACATTATCCGGCTGATTGTAATTCGTCTATTGTTGCACTTTTTACGTTCTCCGTTGGATTGCGGCTGTGTGCATTTGTTATGCAGAGGCCGGGTGTATTACTTAAACTTTTGAGTAATAAAGCCCTTTATCTAAAAAAATATTGGTTGTGAATTTGGAGCCGGATATATCAAATCACGGATTTAGAACAGAAATAAAACTAGTCGGTTATATACGTGATAAATAGGTCGACAAACCATAGAACGAAAATAATTGTTCCGTATCCTAATAGCCTAACAAAGTTGTACTTCATAGTCGTTATAATCACCATGTAAGGGAATAGTATGAACTCAACAACTTACTAATTACAAATTGTTATTTATCAAATTAGACGTTTCAATAAAAAATCGAGTTATTCGATTTAAAACCATTGGATAATCATATTTAATTCTGAATCAGCTATCCTTATCCAACTGATTCCTTCAAATCAGATGCGAGTTTTTAAAATGGTTTTATAATCAAATTTGGTACATAAATTATCTTATCCATTTACGTCCCTATGATGACCCACAAGTATAGGGAGTGTATCGTAGTACTTTCGATAAATAAGAGTGTCGAACCCAACGAGGAGCAGAAGGTATTGACAAGCGGTTTTGATTAGGAATTCACTGTAAATACTAGCAGACAAGTTTTTAGCAGTTTTTGATATGACAGATAAATAAAGTACAAGTAAATAAAAGACAGTAATAATAATTGCAGCAAGTGGCCCAATCCTTTCTATAGCAAAGGACAAGCCGGTAGGATTACTTATGATGACCAAACGTTCTTGAGGACACACGTGAATTTCGTCAAGTGCTTTCGCTTCATATAGTTGATTAATCTTCATTGTTTTGATAAGTGTTGTGTGGGTGAACTTATACGTCCAAAACGTATCTACTTTCCCGAACACTTTTGCTGTTGTTTTACCTCTAATTTGTGTGTTTTGAATAAACTAACACGGACTAACGTTGTTTTCAGTAGAATTGCCCTGGTGTCTTTTTTTGCAGAAAGTCAACTTTCGAGAAAATCCGTGGAAATAATTGCAAAGCCCCTATTTTACAAGAAACCCACGGAGCCAGAAGAGGAGACGGAGGGGGGCAGCGAGCCGCCCTCCCCACATGGCGGCGCGGTGGGCCCTGGGCCGCGCCACCCTATGGGGAGGCCGACTCGGCCACGTCCCCGAGTCCCCCTCTGGAGTACTTAACCCCCTTGACCTAAAAACGACGGGAGGTTCGACCATAATTCCAGAAAACCTCCAGAGCGCCGCCGCCATCGAAAACCCTATTTCGGGACCAGAAACTCCGTTCTGGCACTTCGCCGGGACGGGGAATTGGAGGAGATCATCGCCATCATCATCACCGACGCCTCTCCATCGACCATCCATGATTCCCCCATCCATGTGTGAGTAATTCCCGCTGTAGGCTGAAGGGGATGGAAGGGATTGGATGAGATCATTCATGTAATAGCTATAAGATTGTTAGGGCATGGTGCCTAGTATCCGTTGTTAGTACTTTATGACATTGTTGCAACTTGTTATGCTTAATGCTTGTCACTAGGGCCCGAGTGCCATGATTTCAGATCTGAACATGTTATTGATTCATGATGATATTCATTGTTTTAAGATCTTACCTGCAAGTTGTATACACATATTGTTGTCCGGAACCCGAGGCCCCAAAGTGACAGAAATTGGGACAACCGGAGGGGATGGCTGTGATGTGAGGATCACATGTGTTCACGGAGTGTTAATGCTTTGCTCCGGTACTCTATTAAAAGGAGTACCTTAATTACCAGTAGATTCCCTTGAGGCCCCGCTGCAAACGGGCTGGTAGGACAGAAGATGTTGTGCAAGTTTCTCATTGCGAGCACGTACGACTAATTACGGAACACATGCCTATGGTTACTTAGTACTTGGATACTGTTTATTATTTATCTGCAAATGCCTTGTCTTGATTATTACATGAATTATCTTATCCATGCAGCGCCCGTTCATCCATCCCTATGCCTACAGTATTTTAATCCTGCTGTCTGCTATAATCACTACTGCTTCTTTATTACACTGCTGCTATTATTTCACTACTGCTACTGCTTAAAACTGTTGCTACTGATAATCTGTGTCGAGCAAGTCTATTTCCAGGTGCAGCTGAATTGACAACTCCGCTGTTAAGGCTTATAAATATTCTTTGGCTCCCCTTGTGTCGAATCAATAAATTTGGGTTTTACTTCCCTCGAAGACTGTTGCGATCCCCTATACTTGTGGGTCATCAAGACTATTTTCTGGCGCCGTTGCCGGGGAGCATAGCTTTATTTGTAAGCTCACCTGATATTGATATTGTTCGCTGCAATACTTCATCATGGGTAAAGCTCCTATTGAGAGGTCCGTGTATTGCCATCCACTACAAGGAAAGGTACGACTCTTAGTACCGCCGCTGCTCTTGATTCACCATCTGTGATGAGTCAACTTGTTACACCACCACAAGCTTCACGTGTTGTACTTCTGCTGAATCTAAAATACTTCTGAAATTTTGATGATGCTTCTACTGTGCTTGATGAGAGTATTCCATTAGGTCCTCTTTTAGATGCTGCTATTGCTAAGTCTAAACAACTTGAAAATGATGAAACACCTAATGAAAATCCTTTTACACCTATTAGTTCACCTGAGTCTGTGGAACACTCTAGTGATGATCTTGATGAACTTATGTGGAACTTGATGATGACTTTATTGATAAATGTCATGCTACTACTAGTGCAAGTGGTTTAAAAGCCTTCTTGCACAACATGCTGTTAGATATAAACTGTCTCCTGATCCTAAGTTTGCCACTCTCCCATAAACATTAAAGATAAGGATTATGATTTCTCTCTTGATTTATCTCATATATCTATTGTTGAGAAAGCACCTTTTCGTGGTACTGAAAAAGAAAGTGCTGTAGAGCACATGAATGAGCTCTCTACTTTGAGTAGCTTGTTTTCTGATGATATCAAGAAGCGTAGTTACTTTGTTGCTAAATTTTTTCCTTTCTCATTAAAGGATGATGCTAAAACTTGGTATAATAATTTGCCTCCTGATTCTATTGATAGTCCTACTGGTTTGCTTAATGTTTTCTTTCAGAAATATTTTCCTGCTAGTGCTCAACATGTTGCTTTGCAGAAAATTATAATTTTGATCAGGATGATGGAGAGAAATTGCCTGAAGCTTGGGCAAGGTTTTGCTCTCTATTAGGGCTCGGCCTGGGCATGATTTGGAAAAGCATGACCTTCTTGATATATTTTATAGTGGACTAACCATTGAATCTAGGGCATACCTGGATAGTTGTGCTGGTTGTGTTTTCAGGAAAAGAACCCAGACGAAGCTGAAGAATTAATGGCTAAAATAAGCCAAAATCATGATGATTGGACTACACCTGAACCGACTCCAACACCAATATTGAAGAAGAGGGGTATGATTGAATTAAATGATGAAGAGATGAGGGAAGCCAAGAAATCTCTTAAGAGAAGGGTATTAAATCTGAAGATGTGAAGAATCTACCACCTATAGAAGATTTATGTAAGCCAATTCCCCATTCATCTACAATTGAGGTACACTCTCTTCAACGCTTTAATGAGGGAGATATTCCTTACTCTAAACCTCCTGATCAATGCTTAGATGAATTTGATAATTATGTTGTTAAGCAAGATAACTTTAATATGAGAGTGGAGAATCATTTAATGGAAAATTCTCAAGCTATTAGTAAATTGCATGATATTGTGGAGAGAACCTCCAATGATGTTAAGATGCTTATTAAACATTTTCATATGGTTCAAACTCAAATTGATCAACTACTAAAGTGCAAAATGACATGTTAGTTAATACTTCTAAAGAAAAAGAGAACATGCTTATGAAGTAACAACTAGAGGTGGTGTTTCACTCAGGATCCTTTATATCCTGAGGGGCATCCCAAAAGAGTTGAACAAGATTCTCAACGAACTAAAGAAACTAGTGCTCCTTCTAAGAAAAAGAAGAAGAAACATAAAACTGTTGTAGAATCTTCTGAACCTGCTAATGATCCTAATAGTATATCTATTTCTGATGCTGAAACTGAAAGTGGTAATGAACATGACAATGATAATGATAAGAATGATGCTTCTGATAAAGAAGAGGTTGAAGAGGAACCTGAAAAGCATGCTAAAAATAAAAAGTACACTAAAGAAGATTTCATTGCTAAGAAACATGGTAATGAAAGAGAACCTTGGGTTCAAAAGCAAATGCCTTTTCCTGTTAAGAAGCTCAAATCAAAGGAAGAAGAACACTATAATAAATTTTGTGATTGGATGAAACCTTTGTTCTTGCAAATCCCTTTGACTGATGCTATTAAATTGCCTCCTTATTCAAAGTATATGAAAGATATTGTTTCTAACAAAAGGAAAATTCCCAATGAGGAGATTTCCACTATGCTTGCTAATTACTCTTTCAATGGCAAGGTTCCAAAGAAGCTGGGAGATCCAGGTATACCAACTATTCCTTGTTCCATCAAGAATAATTATGTTAGAACTGCTCTATGTGATTTGGGAGCAGGAGTTAGTGTTATGCCTTTCTCTCTTTATAAGAGACTTTATTTGGATAAATTGATACCAACTGATATATCTTTGCAAATGGCTGATAAATCTACTGTTGTTCCTGTTGGCATTTGTGAGGATGTCCCTGTTCAAGTTGCTAATAACTGTCTAATCTTGACTGATTTTGTTGTGCTTGAAATGCCTGAAGATGATAATATGTCTATTATTCTTGGGAGACCTTTTCTTAATACTGCAGGTGCTGTTATTGATTGCAACAAAGGAAAAGTAACTTTTAATGTGAATGACAAAGAGCATACTGTTTATTTCCCCAAGAAATTGATAAAGTACTTGGAGTTAATACAATTTCTAATTTGAGAGCTATCAAAGTGGGAAGTATTGATTGCCCTATATATGATCATCAAGAGGGATATCAAAATATTATGATTGGATCCATATCAATACAATTCAAGGTAACATGATTGTTTTATGAGGTTTAATTCTTCTTATGTCATATAAAATTTATTTGGTGGCAAGACTTGATCAACCTTGTTAACAAATACATTTTAAATGCATGAAGGAACTAAACAACATTTCTCTCCTCTTTGTTTTACCTCTGTAGTATCACTTGTTTGCAAAAGTTTAGTTGTGTTTAAATTTTGAAAACCTTTTTCTGCCCTGAACTATTATTTTAACACCCAGAAAATGTGGTTTTAAAAGTTTTCAAAAATTTATAAAAATCATACCACTGGTCCTATTTTTCAAAATGCAACGTGGGAGTGCCTGGAGCTGACCAGGGGGACCCACCATGCCAGCTCCCCACATGGTGGCGCGGCCAGCATGTGGGCGCGCCGTGGTATGGGGAGGGCCCCACCTGGCCCTCCACTCACTCAGCCACCTACCACCTCACTCACTCTCACGAAAAAACACTCCACCATTGTTCAAACCCGAGTTCTTGCTGTTCTTGCTCGCGATTTTCGATCTCTTTGCTCAGCCCATCTTTGCTGCTCAGATTTGGGGCATTTGTTCTCCGGTATGTGACTCCTCCGAATATCCAAGTAGAATTTTGTTTAGTTGAGTATATCTTGAGTATTTTGCTGCTGTAGGTGACATGTTAAGTGAGTTTGCATGCTTGTTCTAAGTTGTAATAATTAGTTTTGATGCATGTTTAGTACTCTAGCAAGTTCCTATAGTAGTTCCCCTCATTTATATGTCTCAAAATCAACTTTTATAATGTTTGTTGAAAAATTTCAGAAAAGGAAAATGCATAACCACACCTTTGGAGAAGTGTTTGAGAGGGATTCGCAAAGGGTGGCAAGGCCTTCAAGGGCAGCTACTCGAGTTAGGCGATCCTACGATGAAGATCTCATTGCACCTAGCATTGGCGATGAGAGGGATAATGGAATTCCAAATGCTTCATCTTTCCCATGCACTGACTTTTTGCGTAATGCAGGGCTCCTTGATGATTTCTTGTTCCTTATCCGGAGGGTTGGTTTGTCTACATATATGGGAGATGAAAGCCACCAGTATTATATGCTTACCAAAACTTTTGTTGAGAGCTTTAAATTTGGCAACACATCTTTCACGCCATCCGTTAAATTTAAAATTTATGATAGGCCTGTTACCATGACTTTGAGTGATTTTTGTGCTGCCATAGATATTGCTCCTTCAGGTACAGCAAAGAGGATTACGGGACACCCCAATGATTTGATGGAACTTTACCGAGGGTGACCAACGATGATGACCGCACCGCTCAGCGCAAGATAAGGAACATTCAGCTCCCTGCCATTAGATATTTTACTTACTATCTTGCCACTAGCATTCTTGGTAGGGAGAACACCAGCAACATTTCTAATTATCATCTTGCTTTTCTGGCTGCTGCACTTACTGGTAACACATCTTATAATCTTGGTGCCCTCATTGCTCGTCGTTTAGCTGCTAGTGGTCCCATTTATGGAGGATAGTTGCTTCACGAGTTGTAGCATATCTAGGCCTTCCTATTGACCCTAGTGATGAGTTGCTAACCCCTTTCAGGCTCGACCTTGCTGCTATGAAAGATCATAAATTTGTTACAGCTAAATCTCGTGTAGGAAGTCTTGTCTATAGAGTTTTGTTCACTGACGGGGACGAAAGGAAAGTTCCTTTGCCCCAGGCCGATTTGTTCTGTATTCGCAGGAGGCCGTGGTCGCGCTCTAAGGAGGAGTTGGACGAGCAGCTGAGGCTGCGTGGCTTTCACCAGCAGCACGACTCCGAGGACACCGCACCCACCGACGACTACACCGTCACCTACCCCGGTGCGTCCTCCAGCTCGCACCAGGACGAGGATCCTTCTTCGTCATACTATGGAGGCGCCACCTCATGGGCGCCGTGGGGTTGATCTCCACTTAGGCCAAAAGCCTAAGCTTGGGGGGAGGTATACCGACATCACACTCATTTACATATCATATCCTGCCGGTACTTTGTTTTTATTTTCTTTCTTTCTTTTTGCTGTTTCTTCTTTTGATTTGCTTTCCAAAACACAAAAAGACCAAAAATATTTTCGTTGTTTCTCTTCACTTATTTCTTTAGTATTTAGTATTAGTTTGCTTAATTATTTAATTTCGGGTTTGTTATTCAAAAATCCAAAAATATTTTGCCTTGTTTGCTTGTTTCCTTTTGTTCTTGTTTTAATTTCGAAAACACCAAAAATATTTGTCGTTCTTCTTCGGTTTTGTAAAGCTTGCTGTAGAGTTCAGCGGTCTCCGGTGGTTCCATGGAGCTTGGTTTTCATTTCATATTATTCGAGCCACACAAGTGAAAAACAATAATGACGATCTACGACAATTCGAGTTGGGTGAGAGGCTGGTATGAACTCTATTTGTTTTCATTTTTGTACATATACTCATCCATGTGAGCATGCTTAGTTGGTTCATGTGAGGTATATGTCATTTAATGGATGCTTAGTAGTTCATGTTCTCTTATGGTTAGTTCCAATTTATTAATAGTGAGTGGCATGTCATAGATGTTTGCTTGTATTGTTCTATTCATAAATAGGTATGACATTGTGGTATCATCCTCTGAATAATTCATTTGAATTGACTTGGCACATGCTCACGCATGCATACGACTGAAAACAAAAAGTCGATAAGCCTCGATGATTTACTTTGCCTCAGAGTACTTGTATCACTTTTATGCCCCGTTAATTTTGTTTTGTCGCAAGCATGATTATGACGGCTATTGCTCTCTTGATTGTCGCTTCCCAGTCTATTGCTAGCCTCCAATTGTACTGAGCGGGAATGCTGCTCGTGCTTCCAAATCCCTGAAAACCAAGTTATTCCAAAGCGTCCACCATAAATACCTATGCATGGCATTTCAAACCATTCAAGTAAATTTTCATGTGTTACCTTTAAAACCTTCAAATTACTTCTCATTTTGTGACACTGTTTTTAGCTCATGAGGAAGTAGTAGTTGGGTTTGTGATCTTCCATACTAAATTAAGTACCCCGACTTGCATGCTTCATCTGCTTGTCACTAATTTTGCAAAGAGCTGGTTAGACCATTATAACATTCAAAAAGTAAATTTCAAATAGGCACTCCTCCATGGTATGTGATTGTTGGTAGGCACCCGAGGATTCGGTTAGCCATGGCTTGTGTAAGCAAAGGTTGGGAGGAGTGTCAAACAATATATAAAGTGCAGGCTATAAATGCTTAATATCAACATTTCGGAACCGCTCTCAACTTGTTTAGTATGGAAGATAACAAGAACTCTATTGCCATTCATTGAGAGGAACAACCACCTCCCAAAACAATTTTACTTCTGTTTTAAAATAAAAAGCTCTAGCACATGATAATCCCTACTTCCCTCTGCGAAGGGCCAATCTTTTACTTTTATGTTGAGTCACCATCCTTTCTTTAAACACCTTATCGAGAGCATAATTGTCATTCTTAGTGTAATGTGCTTGTCCCAGAATGCGGTTAACTGTGGTATAACTTTGATGCTTTTATCTTTGATAATCTTTACTTCTAGTCTTCCCTTGAACTTCAGAGGTGCCTGGGCATTTATGTTTTGCTGTACAAATACGGGCAAGCGAGATACCACCTTATCATATCTTATTATGAGCATTGCAATCTTGCTAATAGATATGTTTCATGTTGCTTATTATTAGTATGTTGGTATCTTTTCATGATTGACATAACTATCAGGTGACATTATTTGCATGTATCTTATTATGAATTGCCTAAGCACTTGTTGAAAGGACAATGATGTCGCCTAGAGGGGGGGGGGGGTGAATAGGCGATTAAAACTTTTCCGGTTAAAGGCTTGCTAATTGCGGAATAAAACTATGTGTTTAAATTAACAAGCCAACAACCTAAATATACTAGGCTCACCTATGTGCACCAACAACTTATGCTAAGCAAGACAAGCAACAAGGTGATAGCAATATAGAATACTTCAAGCACGAAGGCTATCACAAAGTAAAGTGCATAAGTAAAAGGCTCGGGTAGAAATAACCGAGGCACGCGGAGACGAGGATGTATTCCCGAGTTCCTCCTTGTTAAGGGAGTACGTCTCGTTGGAGAGGTGTGAGGCACCACAAAGGTCGATCTCAACGCCACAAAGGCTCACCCAATTCTCCGATGAACCGCACCACACAGGTTTGGTTCACCTTCCACTATCAGAATCCTTCGAGGTGGATATCCGGAGCCTTTCAACAACGATCCGGGGCACAACCCACAACGGGATTGGGGGCTCCCGAACAGCTACAAGTGACCACACAAGGGTCCAACCACCACACGGGCGTCTAGGGTCCAAAGACCCAAGAGTAACCAGTTCACAAGCTTTCAACTTCCACGAATCTTCGTGGAGAGCACACCGATGCACCAAATGCAAAAGGCAAGAGCACAAGTGCTCAAATCCTTCACTCTCAAATCCCACCACAAGCAACAAATGCTTGTGGGGGGAGAAGGGAGGAAGAACAAAGAGGAGAACCACTCAAGAACTCCAAGAACTAGATCCACTATGTTCCCCTCACTTAGAGGAGAGATTGATTGGTGGAAATGTAGATCTAGGTCTTCTCCTTCAATCCTCCAAAGATCAAAGAGTTTGGGTGGAGGGATTGGGAGATATCAAAGAAATGAGCTTGCAACAATGAAGGAGAGAGAAAGCAATTCGTGCTGGGCAGAGCTGACTGGCTGGAGGTAGGTGGAGGGGTATTTATACCCCTCCCAGAAAAAGAGCCGTTGCAGCCAGTTTTGCACCGGAGTTTCCGGTCCAAGAGATGGAAACTCCGGCATGGGGCGGAAACTCCGGCCTACAGAGGCCGGAAACTCCGGCCCCCACCAGGGGGTGAACAACTAACAGACGAGAGAAACACAGGCAGAAACTCCGGCCCCCTGGGACCGGAAACTCCGGTCCGGGGCGGATACTCCGGCCCCTTGGGCCGGAAACTCCGGCCCCCACCAGGGGCTGAACAAGAACTAAGCTTCTTCGAGGAAAAACCTGAGTCCGGAGACTCCGGTCCTGGTGACCGGAAACTCCGGCCTGAACATCAGCAACAAAACAGCACAGCCTGAAATGCAATAACTTTCTCATATGAACTCCAAAACAGGTGAATCCAATTGCGTTGGAAAGGTAACGACAAGAGCTTTGCTACAAAAATAGAGGAGATACCACACATGGAAGGTGTGGACCTTATCTCGAGGAGGACCGGTAATATTTCCAACACCGAGAATGCAACAAGATTTTCATCCGGACTCCGTTTTCTATGATCTTGGGCTTGTTCCGAAGATAACCACAAGCACTACAAGACCATGCATATTCACATCATAGTCCATCATGTGAGGAGGAGAACACAAGAAGAGAGTTTGACCTCTCTACAAAAGATGAACCGGTAAAACCTCCAACATCAAAAACATCACAAGATATTCAAATGGAATCCGTTTTTGATGAACTAGAGCTTGGTATGGAGATGAACACAAGCTCTAAATTCTCTCATGGATAAAAGCCAAATAAGAACCAAGAAAGATGATAATGCCAAGTATGCAAAGGTTTGAGCTCTCCACAAAGATGCGATCAAGTTACTCACTTGAGAACCCCTCTTGATAGTACGCCGTCTATCCTATAACCCGGTCTCCAAACAAACAACACGAGACCGGTAAAATAGAAACCCTATCAAGATCATACCTTTGCCTTGCGCATTCCACTTGAACTAGATGATGACGATCTTGACTCTCTCAAGTTGGAACACCTTTCTTGATTGTGCTTGCTAGCACATGTTTGATGAAGACTTCTCCAAATGCTCCCCCATACACCATTATGGGAGAGCCTCGCTAAGCTCCGTCTTCATGTAACAACTTGCGCTTCATATTCTTCTCTTGATATAGATGATGGCTTGGACATAAACATGAAGTTCACTCAATCTTCTTTTCCAAGCCATGCTTGCAATAAGCTCAACTCTTCATATGACCATTCTTCATATAAACACTTGGATGGAACCTTGGTCATCATGTAATCTTCTATAGTCCAACACATGAACTCCAAACTTTACCTATGGACAAGATCTACAAGTATATCTCAAAGCAAACATTAGTCCATAAGGATTGTCATTAATTACCAAAACCACGCATGGGCAACACATGCACTTTCACTTGTCCATATAGTGAGAATATTTACATCATATGAAGCAAATGTGTTCGTGAAAGTTCTTTTATCGCACTCAGTTGTTAACTGAATTGCTTGAGGACAAGCAATAAGCTAAGCTTGGGGGAGTTGATACGTCCAAAATGTATCTACTTTCCCGAACAATTTTGCTGTTGTTTTACCTCTAATTTGTGTGTTTTGAATACAACTAATACGGACTAACGCTGTTTTCAGCAGAATTGCCCTGGTGTCTTGTTTTTGTGCAGAAAGTCAACTTTCGAGAAAATCCGTGGAAATAATTGCAAAGCCCCTATTTTATCAAGAAACCCACGGAGCTAGAAGAGGAGACGGAGGGGGGCAGCGAGCCGCCCTCCCCACATGGCGGCGCGGTGGGCCCTGGGCCGCGCCACCCTATGGGGAGGCCGACTCGGCCACGTCCCCGAGTCCCCCTCTGGAGTACTTAACCCCCTTGACCTAAAAACGACGGGAGGTTTGACCATAATTCCAGAAAACCTCCAGAGCGCCGCCGCCATCGAAAACCCTATTTCGGGACCAGAAACTCCGTTCTGGCACTTCGCCGGGACGGGGAATTGGAGGAGATCATCCCCATCATCATCACCGACGCCTCTCCATCGACCATCCATGATTCCCCCATCCATGTGTGAGTAATTCCCCACTGTAGGCTGAAGGGGATGGAAGGGATTGGATGAGATCATTCATGTAATAGCTATAAGATTGTTAGGGCATGGTGCCCAGTATCCGTTGTTAGTACTTTATGACATTGTTGCAACTTGTTATGCTTAATGCTTGTCACTTAGGGCCCGAGTGCCATGATTTCAGATCTGAACATGTTATTGATTTATGATGATATTCATTGTTTTAAGATCTTACCTGCAAGTTGTATACACATATTGTTGTCCGGAACCCGAGGCCCCAAAGTGACAGAAATTGGGACAACCGGAGGGGATGGCTGTGATGTGAGGATCACATGTGTTCACAGAGTGTTAATGCTTTGCTCCGGTACTCTATTAAAAGGAGTACCTTAATTACCAGTAGATTCCCTTGAGGCCCCGCTGCAAACGGGCTGGTAGGACAGAAGATGTTGTGCAAGTTTCTAATTGATCCCCACCGGGGGGAGTGCCCTACAGCCAGGAGTAGTTGTGGATCATTGTCGGTTGATGGTCTTGTAGACACCGGCAAATATGCTGTGGACGACATCACGAGCCTGAGAGATGCAAACTACATGTGCCTGTAACCGTGATGACGCATCATCCCCTGGTGGCAGCACTAGGTATGGTTCAGCCACCTACCGATGTGGTACCTCAAGTGGATGGTGTGCCCTTAAAGCCAGGTTTTGCAATGTGCTTTCTGGACAAGATCATGCCTGGCTTCGAAGGCATCTTGCTATTTAACACCCGCGTCGATGCAGACGTACAAAGCTTGGGCCAGGCTAGGCTGAGATACGTACAGTGGCCCAAGAAGGAGATTTCTCTTCTCAGTGCCCTGCCATCCACCTCAACAGCTTCTCGACAGATGGCGTCGTCTGAAGGCCTACTCCGTTCAGCACAGCTCCTCCTTGATATTGGGGCCAAACAGCCTTCCAGAGAACAAGCAGTTGAAGATACAACGGTTGCACAGAATTGTGAAGCCACACCAACACCGCCTGTCGATGGTAACTCACCTACTGCCCTTGTGGTGAACAACACCACCAACTTGGTTGAAGCTACACCAACACCGCCTGTCGATGGTAACTCACCTACTGCCCTTGTGGTGAACAACACCACCAACTTGGTTGAAGCTACACCAACACTGCCTACGCCTCCGCCTCAGCCACAACAGGCTTATCTGCCGCCTCCGCCTCAGTCACAGGAGGCTCAACTGCCGTCCCTGCCTCCTCAGCCACATCAGGCTCATCTGCCGCCTCCGCCTCCGCCCCAACATCTTCGGACGCGTAGAGGCACCACACCCATCCGGGCGAAGGACAATGCCAAGATGGCCCCGATAAATAGAACCCCGATGAAGCCCAAGCCCAAGCCCAAGTCCAAGCCCAAGCCCAAGACCACTAAAAATAAAAAAAGTACTGCACCGATTTACGAGGACCAATACCTAGATGACGAAGAATTGGGTAAGAAATACGATGCAGAGGTGCAAAGTTGCCCCAAATACGTGCGTGGACAGCCATTGTTGACTAAAGATGGATTACAAAGATCAGGCGTGGCTTGCCAGAAGCTTCATGAAAAGTACCTCCAATATTGTGAAGAGAATGAGGATATGATTAACTTCAGTATCAGGAAAGAGGATTTTTACGGCGTCCAAGATGGCGTTTATGGCTGGGAGTTTTCAGAGATATTCCAAGTTTTCAACCTGAATACTGTTGATGGCACGTTCATGCGTTTGTTCACATTGTATGTGCCTTACAAATACTTTTCACATTTTAATAGCTTTCTTCTGTTCAGTACATGCTAACTATTCTCTTTCTTGTACTTAGGAGCCAGGTATTCGAGTGCAACCGCAGAAAAGAACCGGTAGGTTTCCTTGACCTGGCTGTTATCGCTTACCCGAACCTCTGCAGCAATCAATACGAAACTACATTCGACTATGCTGTGAAGGCGTTGACTCATTATCAAGACAAAGAGTTGATCCTGCTTCCTTACAATCAGGAGTAAGTTTATGAAGACAAAAATTATCTGTACATCCTGCTTCCTTACCATCAGGCGTAAGTTTGTTATTTTCCTTTGCAGTTTTCACTGGATCTTAGCTGTCATCATTCCTAAACAGAACAAGGTATTGTATATAGATTCCCTACTTGGAAGGGTGGATTATACAATCTTGAAGAAATTCTTGAACAGGTATTACATCGTTCCCTAGTTTACTTTATGATTTAACTTTCACGTGTTGTTTTCTCTATCCGCCAACTCATTACTTTTGTAGTGTGTTCGAAAAGTACCTGACGACAACCAAGAGACCGTTGCCCAAGAGAGGAGAACAGGGGGACATATTGAGTGACGTAACAGTTGACCCGGTAACAGTTGCTACTTTATTCCTAGTTTTCACAAATACCTGCTAGCAAACCAAACTAAGTGTGCGATTTTGTCACCAACATTACAGTGCCCTCAGCAACCATCTGGTACAAATCTTTGTGGGTATTATGTGTGCAATGCAATATTGAAAGTCGTTCCCACCTCGAAAAGTCTGCCAAGCCTCGATTCGGTTAGTAATCCACGACATCATCAACAATTCATGTTTCCTAACAATATTTGTAGACATACATGACGAAAGATACCTAACTAAGAATCTGCCTGCAGCTTATAGGTGGAATGGGACGTGCACCTTTGAAGGAGGATGTTCTTACGCAGCTGAGAGGCAAGTTTGCTGGGTTCGTCCTTACACACGTCATAAGCAAGGAGGGAAAACTACGCGTCCCTATTCCATGATCATGAGATCCTATTCGGCATTTGTTCACCTGTCCATACCGGCATTCTCGCTGGTGAGACTATAGATTTTTCCAAAACAATTGTTGTCACCATTGTGATGTAACTTCTTTAAATTGTGTCCACTTTTTTCTGAACAATGGCTGAAAACTTTGTATTTGTAGCAGTAGCTGTGAACTTGTATTCCAACATTTGATGTAAACTTTGTGTTCATATATCATTGTTGTAAACTTGTATTGCTGAATGTCTGCTAAATAATTTCTGTAGCACGGGCGTGCAAGCGCAGCTAATTACTATTAGCTTGCAATTAGACATCGGAAACGGGCAAACAGAAATAGCCGTTGCCGACATGATACCACACTGGTAACGGAGGACAAAACCCTCCGTTGCCGAAATGGTCACACATTGGTAACGGAGGGCCGGAGGCTTCGATGCCGAAATTTTCTCACATCGGAAACGGTGTTCCGCCACCGTTACGATGAGGGCCTTCACATCAGTATCGGAAGCGGGGACACGGACCCTTTCTCCGTTTCCGAAGGGGTTTTTGGCCCGTTTCCGATGTGTCGTTCTGTACTAGTGCCCCCTTCGGGAAGGAATTTCCCCGGCAGATTTCTCCCTGTCGGAGAGCTTTTCTCTCTCTGGTGTTTTCCGCCTCGTGGAGGCGGCGAAATATTTTCTCGACCTTCCCCGTGTGTTAGGGTTTCTGGGGATGATGTACGCGAAGGGGCACCGGCTGAGGTGGGCCAGGGCCTCCTCACCACGTGGCGGCGCGGCAGCAAGGTGGGCCGCGCCACGACATGGTGAGGGCCCATGGTGGCCCACCTTGGTCTCCCCTTTTGGCTGCCTCCGGCATCTGACAATATAGGAGCTTCGGGATATTTGCTGCTAATTGTTGATCTTCAGAAATACGTGTCTTGACGGTCCTTTTTCAGCAGAATCCTGATTCCGGTGGTTGATTCTCCAATAATCATCAAACATGCAAAATAGGTAAAATAACATAAGTATCATCTCTAAATATGTAATATATCAATGAATAACAATAGATTATGATATAAAATAGTGATGCAAAATGGACGTATCAACTCCCCCCAAGCTTAGACCTCGCTTGTCCCCAAGCGAAAGCTGAGCTCAGTAAACAAGACCACATGTTTATGGAGTGAAGTGTCAATAAACAAAATACGACAAGAAGCATCACATTTGTTAACACATAAGTCATCTTAGACAACAACTTCCTTCATATAACTTAACTTGAAACAAGTAAAGGGAGTCACAATAAGGTGCATAGAGAAAATCATAATTGGTGATGGAAAACTTTGTTCTTGGTCAGAGAACAATTAACATATTGTACTTATCTTTCGAGCAGAGTCTTTATATTAGAGCTTATATTGCAGAACTTACATGCTCAATCATAACGTCTCCTTACAGTCATTGATAACTTTCAAAGTTATATTCATTCAAATAAAAGCTTTGTGCTAAACAAGGAAACATAAAAGACATGATTGAAATATCAACATATAAATGGTTGAATCACAACAACTCAAATGCTTGCTTGAGATAGAAGGGAATAGGTTTACTGACTCAACATGAAAGTAAAAGATAGGCCCTTCGCAGAGGGAAGCAGGGATGAAATCATGTGCTAGAGCTTTTAAGTTTTGAAATCATATAGAGAGTATAAAATAAGTTTGTAGTTATGTATGTCGTTGTCAACGAATGGTAGTGGGTGAAAACAATATCTCCTTGTCATCCAGACTTTCAAGAGCGGCTCCCATGAAGGACGTTATTTCTACCCAAGGGTAGATCATCCCTCTTCTCTTTTGTTTACACATGCACATTTATAAATTGGTATGACACTCCTCCCAACCTTTGCTTACACAAGCCATGGCTAACCGAATCCTCGGGTGCCTTCCAACAATCACATACCATGGAGGAGTGCCTATTTAAATAGTTTAACATTTTGGATTTGCTTTGATAAATCATTGGCAAAACATGTGAAGAGAATTAAGCAGTTATAGTTGTAATTAATTGGGACTGGGCACCCCATTTGCCAGCTCTTTTTGCAAAGTTATTGGATAAGCGGATGTATATGCCACTAGTCCATTGGTGAAAGTCTGTCTGACAAGTTAAATAGAGAACAACCCACATACTTCCTCATGAGCTAGTAAACAGTGACACAAATGAGAGGTAATAGTTTTTGAATAATTAAAGGTAGCACATGAAGTATTTACTTGGAGTGGCAGGAAATACCACATAATAGGTAGTTATGGTGGACACAAATGGCAATGGTTTGGCTCAAGGTTTGGATGTATGAGAAGCATTCCCTCTCAATACAGGTTTTTGGCTAGCAAGGTTGTGTAGCAAGCATAAGTGTTGAGGGATACAAACAAATATACATGTAGTAAGAACAATCATGCAATCTTCCTTGGAAGCACAAATAATTTTAACTTGAGAATACTAAGCTTATGAGCCAACAAGAAAGAAAGATCATGGAATAATATATCTACATGCACTTCCCTCTCCTACTTAAGCCTCAAAGTATTGTAACTACTGACCAATGCTAAGTTTGCCAAAACCAAAAAGATTTACTTAATGCTCCCAAAGTGATACCAATACTAATAACAAGATCATACATATGACAGAAATTGCAAACTAAAATAAAGTATGCAGAAAGTAAATGATAAAACTTCTCATTAATATTCCATAACGGCAACTCACACCAAGGGATACATAGATAACCAACTAAAAGAGAGATACTTCCACACTGCAAACCCATCCTATAAGATAACTTCCCTACTCATGATATGACTCTATTGAAAGGTAAAAGGTAAAGATAATGGTGTGATACCGCGGCACTCCCCCAAGCTTGGAACAAGCCAAGGGGATGCCAATACCAATGATGAATTACTCCTTCGGCGGTGGTGAATATCCTCATCATCAAACTTCCAAGGCAGAGGCTCTCCATCAACAAATGACGACTTGGTTTCAGGTATCCTGAAACTGGCAGCAGAGCTTATGCGTTTAAACCTGGTTTCATACTCACAGTTTTGATTCTGAACATCGTAGAGTTGCGCTTGTAGTTTGTTGGTGGTCTCATGGAGTGAGAAATGTCTTCCCAGAGCTTTGCGGTCTCCTTCTTGTGTTCAGCAACAAGTCCAGACACCATCCTGTGAAAGATGTCCACTTCACGTTCCGCCATCTTCTTGTATGTAAAGACCTCTTGCTCCAACTTCTCCATCCTGTCTTCCAGGCTTCCTCCCCCTTAGGACCTGAACGTCTTCCACTTGCAACTCCCCATCCTTGAGCAGCGACTCCTTCGGATGCATCTTCAACTCGTTCATGTACGGGTTGACGACGTTCGCGAAGAAGCTGTCCTTGGAGGGCTCAGACGAAGACATGGCGGTTCTAGATCCGGGATGAAATCTGGCAGAAACAGATCGAAACGAAAACACGACGAAAAGGCGATATACGAACGTCGGGGATCCGGGATTATATAGCAAAAAGTTTTACGACAAAAGGAAGGTACAGAAAAAAACTGGTCGGAGACGGGCTCCGAGGCGCCCTCACCACGTGGCGGCGCGGCCAGGGTGGGCCCGCGCCACGGCGTGGTGAGGTGCCCTCGGGCACCGTTTCCTACCCGGTTTAGTCTCTTATTTTTCCATATTTAAAATAAATAACAAAAATAACTCTTGGAAAGTTAAACGCGAACTTTTTCTTACCGAAACTGTTACCTATTCGAAAACAGACTCTGCAGTCCCCTGAATTTGCTTTTCAATAAAAACTTCCGGGTCACCACTTGAATAGTGTCAACATCTTCATTATAAGAATCTCCAGAAATATAATGTTTGAGTCTTTGCCCATTCACCACTTGTGTAGAGTTGTCTTTAGTGAAGCAATCTTTATTGCACCTGAACGATATACCTCCACAATAACAAAAGGTCCTTCCCATTTTGAGAGTAATTTTCCTGCAAAAAATCTGAGACGAGACCTATACAATAGAACTTTCTCACCAACATTAAACTCTCTTTAAGAATTCTCCTATCATGCCATTTCTTAACTTTCTCTTTAAAAAGTCTAGCATTTTCATAAGCTTCACTTCTCCATTCATCTAAAGAACTCAAATGAAGCAACCTCTTTTCACCAGCAAGTTTAAAGTCTCTATTAAGTTCCCTCACTGCCCAATAAGCTTTGTGTTCTAATTCTAAAGGCAAGTGACAAGCTTTACCATAAACCATTTTATAAGGAGACATACCCATAGGGTTTTTATAAGCAGTTCTATAAGCCCATAAAGCATCATTTAACTTACTAGCCCAATTTTTCTAGATTTATTAACAGTCTTTTGCAAGATAGATTTAATCTCTCTATTTGATAATTCTACTTGCCCACTAGTTTGGGGATGATAAGCTGAAGCAATTCTATGATTAACACCATATTTAGCAAGGGTCTTTCTAAAACCACCATGAATAAAATGAGAACCTCCATCAGTCATAAGATATCTAGGCACACCAAACCTAGGAAAAATAACATCTTGAAGCATTTTTAAAGAGGTCTCACCATCAGCACTTTTTGTAGGTATAGCTTCTACCCATTTAGTAACATAATCAACAGCAACAAGTATATGAGTATTACCTTCTGAAGGAGGAAAAGGACCCATAAAGTCGAATCCCCAACAGTCAAATGGTTCAATAACAAGAGAATAATTCATAGGCATTTCATTACGTCTAGAGATATTACCAACTCTTTGACATTCATCACAAGATAAAATAAACTTTCTTGCATCTTTAAAAGGGTAGGCCAATAAAAACCTGATTGTAGAACCTTTTGTGCAGTTCTATCTCCAGCATGATGTCCTCCATAAGCACTACCATGGCATTTTCTCAATATCTCTCGTTGTTCATGTTCTGGAACACATCTTCGCATAATGCCATCACTCCTTCTTTATATAAGTGTGGGTCATCCCAAAAATAATGCCTCAAGTCATAAAAGAATTTCCTTCTTTGCTGAGCTGAAAAGGTTGGAGGCAAGTACTTGGAAACAATAAAGTTAGCATAATCAGCATACCAAGGACTATCTCGCGAACTTACCCTTATTGCAGCCAACTGTTCATTTGGAAAACTATCATTAACAGGAATAGGATCATAAGCAATGTTTTCCAATCTAGACAAATTATCAGCAACAGGATTTTCAGCACCTTTCCTATCTACAATATGTAAATCAAACTCTTGCAAAAGAAGCACCCATCTAATAAGCCTAGGCTTAGCATCTTTCTTTTCCATAAGGTACCTAATAGCAGCATGATCAGTATGAATAGTGACTTTTGAATCAACAATATAAGGTCTAAATTTGTCACAAGCAAATACTACAGCTAGGAACTCTTTTTCAGTAGTTGCATAATTCTTTTGAGCAGAATCAAGAGTCTTACTAGCATAATGAATAACATTCAACTTCTTATCTATCCGCTGTCCAAGAACAGCACCAACAGCAAAATCACTAGCATCACACATAATTTCAAAAGGTAACGTCCAATCAGGTGGTTGAACAATAGGAGCAGTAATTAAAGCCTTCTTTAGAGTTTCAAAAGCTTCCTTACAATCATCATAAAAACAAAAGGTACATCTTTTTGGAGAAGATTAGTAAGAGGCTTTGAAATTTTAGAGAAATCTTTAATAAACCTCCTATAGAAACCAGCATGACCAAGAATACTACGAATACCTTTGACATCTTGGGGCAAGGCATTTTCTCATTGCCTCAACTTTAGCTCGATCAACTTCAATGCCTCTTTCAGAATTTTATGTCCAAGAACAATTCCTTCATTGACCATAAAGTGGCATTTCTCCCAATTAAGAACAAGATTAGTTTCTTCACATCTCTGCAAAACTTTATCAAGATTGTGCAAGCAATTATCAAAAGAAGTTCCATAGACGGAGAAATCGTCCATGAAGACTTCCACAATTTCCTCACAAAAACCATGAAAAATAGCAGACATGCATCTTTGAAAAGTAGCAGGAGCATTACACAAACCAAAAGGCATACGTCTATAAGCATAAGTTCCATAAGGACAAGTAAAAGTGGTTTTCTCTTGATCTTGCTTTCTCACAGCAATTTGAGAAAACCCAGAATAACCATCAAGGAAACAAAAATGAGTTTCTTAGACAATCTCTCAACATTTGATCAATAAAAGGTAAAGGATAATGATCCTTCTTAGTAACTTTGTTAACCTTTCTAAAATCAATGCACATTCTATAACCAACTACTACTCTTTGAGGAATAAGTTCATCATTTTCATTAGGCACAACAGTAATTCCTCCTTTCTTAGGAACACAATGCACAGGACTTACCCATCTACTATCAGCAATAGGATAAATAATACCAGCTTCAAGAAGTTTCAATACCTCATTTCTTACCACTTCCTTCATCTTGGGTATTAAACGACGTTGATGTTCAACAACTGGCTTTGCATCAGGTTCCATATTAATAGCATGTTGACAAATAGCAGGGGAAATCCCTTTAAATCATCAAGAGTATAGCCCATAGCTCCACGGTGTTTCTTCAATACTTCCAATAACCTTTCCTCTTCTCTACCTGAAAGTTTAGAACTAATAATAACAGGATATATTTTCTTATCATCAATATAAGCATATTTAAGATTATCAGGTAAAGGTTTTAAATCAAAACAGGATCCTCCTTGGTGGTAGGTGGTACCCAAATCTTCCACCGGTAAATTATGTTTAAGTATAGGTTGACGAAGGAATATTTCGTCAAGCTCATTCCTTTCTTCCATAAAGACCTCACTTTCGTGGTCCTCCATATGTTGCTGCAAAGCATTGTTAGGAGCAAGAGCAATAGAGGCAAGCTGAGCAACTTTAAAATCTTCATTAGGCAATTCGGTTTCATAAGGAGCTTTAGCAAATTTAGAGAAATTGAACTCATAAGATTCACCAGCAAATTTAGTAAAGATTTTCTCTTTCTTACAATCTATAACAGCACCACAAGTATTCAGAAAAGGTCTACCAAAAATGATAGGACAAGTTTTACTAGCAGCTGAACCAAGTACTAGAAAATCAGCAGGATATTTAGTCTTACCACATAAAACTTCCACATCTCTAACAATACCAATTGGAGAGATAGTTTCTCTATTAGCAAGCTGAATAACCACATCAATTTCTTCAAGTTCACAAGAACCAATTTCATGCATGATTTCCCTGTAAAGCTCATAAGGAATAGCACTGAACTTGCACCAATATCACATAAACCATAATAGCAATGATCACCTATCCTAACAGAAAGCACAGGAACACTAGTTTTCCTAGAGCTTTTAGGATGTGAAACAATATTAGAAGCATCTTCACAAAAGATAATGTGCCATCTTCTATTTTCAGTGACAAGGTCCTTAACCATTGCTACAGCAGGTTCAACAGTTATTTGTTCATCAGGTTCTATAGCTTTCTTTGTACTTTTGTTAACAACACTAGCTATAATAGAGTGTTCCTTTATTTTAGCAGGAAAAGGAACTTTTTCAATATAAGGTTCAGGAATAATGTGATCAACAGTATTAACTTCAATACTTCTAGTCATAGGAGAAACAGTTTATCTTTATAAGGTTCATGATAATTCTTAAAACCCTCCTTAGGCATACCGAAATAGAGGCAAAGCTTTATAGAAATTTGCAACAACTTGAGAGTCAAGGCCATAACAGTACTAACATTTCGAAAATCATCAGTATTCATGAAAGTTTTAATACATTCGAAATCATATTTATACCTGACTCTCTACCTTTGTCGTTCTCCCATCCTTCAGTGTTCTCCTGAATCCGATCAAGAAGGTCCCATTTAAACTCTTCTTTATTACGAGTGAATGATCCAGAACAAGCAGTATCCAATAGAGTTTTATCCTGAAAGGAAAGCCTTGCATAGAAGTTATCAATAACAACATTACCAGGAAGCTCATGAATGGGGCATTTGAGCATTAATGACTTCAATCTCCCCCACGCTTGGGCAATACTTTCTCCATCATGAGGCCAAAAATTATATATGAGGTTCCGGTCTTTGTGAATCTCACTTGGAGGATAGAATTTAGAATAAAAGAGAGGTACAATTTCCTCCCAACCAAGAGAACGCCCATTCTTCAGCAGTTTATACCATGTGCAGCTCTACCAGACAGCGATATAGAGAATAGTTTCTTCTTAACTTCATCCATTGAAATACCTGCACACTTGAATAACTCGCATAATTCATGTAAAAATAAAATGATCACCAGGATGGACAGTTCCATCCCTTCATAGCGGTTATTCGTAACACGTTCAACAATTTTCATAGGTATTTTGAATGGATTACCTGCACAGGTGGCGCCTCCTCTACTACCTTAGCAGTGGTAGTGGTTTTCCCAAATAGGAATTCAAGAGAAGATCTCTCCATATAAAATATAGCAGCAGGCAAAAATAAAAACAGCACGTACAGTAAGAGTTTTCCTTACCAATTCCACTTACCAATAGCGCTTCACTCCCCGGCAACGGCGCCAGAAAATAGTCTTGATGACCCACAAGTATAGGGGGTGTATCGTAGTACTTTCGATAAATAAGAGTGTCGAACCCAACGAGGAGCAGAAGGTGTTGACAAGCAGTTTTGATAGGAATTCACTGTAAATACTAGCAGACAAGTTTTTAGGTTTTTGATATACAGATAAATAAAGTACAAGTAAATAAAATGCAGTAATAATAATTGCAGCGAGTGGCCCAATCCTTTCTACAGCAAAGGACAAGCCGGTAGGTTTACTTATGATGACCAAACGTTCTTGAGGACACACGGGAATTTCGTCAAGTGCTTTCGCTTCATATAGTTGATTAATCTTCATTGTTTTGATAAGTGTTGTGTGGGTGAACCTATGCTAATGCACCGCCCTTCCTAGGACTAATACATACTTGTGATTAAACCCCTTGCAAGCATCCGCAAATACAAGAAAGTAATTAAGATAAATCTAACCACAGCCTTAAACTCTGAGATCCTGCTATCCCTCATGCATCGATATACCAACGGGGGTTTAGGTTTCTGTCACTCCGGCAACCCCACAATTGGCAACCGAATACACAATGCATTCCCCTAGGCCCATAAAGGTGAAGTGTCATGTAGTCGACGTTCACATGACACCACTAGAAGAATAACACCACAACTTAATATCAAACCATTAAATATTACTCAACATAATTCACTACTAACATCAAGACTTCTCCCATGTCCTCAAGAACTAAACGAACTACTCACAAGACATCATATGGAACATGATCAGAGGTGATATAATGATGAATAACAATCTGGACATAAACCTTAATTCAACGGTTTCACTCAATAGCATCAACCACAAGGAGTAATTAACACCGGGAAAGCTTCCCCTATGAACTAGACAAGATTCAACCCTAGATGTTACAGCGGAACGGAGTGGAGCGGTGGAGATGATGTGTCGGTGGTGGAGATGATGATGATGATCCCAATGAAGTCCAGCTCGATGACGGTGACGATGGCGACGATTTCCCCCCTCCGGGAAGGAATTTCCCCGGCAGATTTCTCCCTGCCGGAGAGCTTTTCTCTCTCTGGTGTTTTCCGCCTCGTGGAGGCGGCGAAATATTTCTCGACCTTCCCCCGTGTGTTAGGGTTTCTGGGGATGATGTACGCAAGGGGCACCAGCTGAGGTGGGCCAGGGCCTCCTCACCACGTGGCGCGCGGCAGCAAGGTGGGCCGCGCCGCGACATGGTGAGGGCCCATGGTGGCCCACCTTGGTCTCCCCTTTTGGCTGCCTCCGGCATCTGACAAAATAGGAGCTTCGGGATATTTGCTGCTAATTGTTGATCTTCAGAAATACGTCGTCTTGACGGTCCTTTTTCCAGCAGAATCCTGACTCCGGCGGTTAATTCTCCAATAATCATCAAACATGCAAAATAGGTAAAATAACATAAGTATCATCTCTAAATATGTAATATATCAATGAATAACAGTAGATTATGATATAAAATAGTGATGCAAAATGGACGTATCACCCTACCAGTGTGCCAATGCGCATATCTCGTGAAACGGGTTTTCGTCCCGTTTTATAAATAAAACAAAACGGCCGAATCGATACAACGTGTTGAAGAAACCCTCATATAAAGAAAATCAAATGTTTTAAAAAGACAACGAGAACCAAACTTATCACCGGAGGCACGAAACTAAACCAAGAGAGACCTGAGCTCCACATTGATCCACCCTAGAAGATAAGACGCATCGCACTGTTGTCGTCGAGACCAAAACGGTCAAGCATTTTCACCCAGGGCCCTATCACAAAGAAGGTGTCGCAACAACGTCCCAAGAGGTTGTCACCGCGATATACACCGTCTTTTCCGGCAAGATTAAGGTTAACTAGAACGGACATTGGACTGCTTGAGTGGTCACCGAGAGGGCGAGTAGGGCATCATCATCGACATGTGTTCGATGGCGGTAGTATAACACCATTGATCATGTACACGATGGATACAACGCCGGCGAATCGAGGTCGTAGCACGACGTGAGCAAGCTACTCCGTGCTAGCTGTATACAACGGCGTCAAATATGTGCAGGACCAAACTGTAGCTGGCTATCTCCCTATATGTCATCGGTGTCATGTGTCATCAGAGTATCACACGAGCACATATTGACCGTAGCCGGTGACGATGGCCGTAAACTCAGCGGAAGAGCTACCCATATTAAAGGAGTTTCAAGTGGGTCTTATCCCTGTCGTCACCGGCTACGGTCATGGGAGCACTACCAAGAACAGAAGAACCACCAAGAGGTACAAAGATATGGTCCAAAATAAGACCGGCTACCTCCTCTCGACATAAAGCCGACACCCAACACAAGGCCAAAACATACACGTACCTCGACCCTACCTAGCCAAAACCTAATGCTACCGGCCACGGGCTTGACCCGGCTTCACACGGGAGACTCTCGACTGCTGAGCAAGGAGAGAGAAAAGTAGGGAAAGAATGATGTCCCCAACCTCCTGGCGGACACGTGTCTGAAACAAAAAAAACCCACTACGGCCCTTAGGCTTGGCCCGGTTAGATTAGTCGTGCTGAGCCGTGCTTCTGGCCGGCCTTTTTCCCATCCTCGATTTGCCCACACATTTCAGGCCCAATGGCACTATTTGTCCAGATCCAGTGTTTTTTGTTTTTGTTTTTGACTAGATCGAGCATCGTCTCCATCGACGAGGTAAAATCGAATCGATCCCCAAATTCTTTTTAGAGAGTACGCAATTGCGTACCGTAGTTTTATAGAAGGCAGAGGTTTGAGTACAAGAAACTGACAGTCGTTGCGCACAACACTGTCAAGACACCACTCCGCACGGCTAGTCTGACAAACACAACAACTAACACAGGTAAAAGCCTATCCTAAGCTAAGAGCAAGGCCGCGTCTCAACCGGTGCCGCCGTCTTCAAGAAAGAACAACTCCAACAGGACTTCACTCGTCAACGCACCATCCTAGAAGGGGATGGCAGGACTAGATCCATCCTTAGAAAGGCGTCACCTTGAACACACTAGCGCTGGTGTGCATAGCGCCCTTGCAACTCCACCTTGAATAGCGGCGAGCACCGGAAGAGTACAACATAGGACCTCCAAGTCGTGTCTCCAAACGCAATGCTCTCACAAGAGTGACGACGTCGAGACGCCGCCATTGCGCCGGTCCAGCTCCGAACCTAGGTTTTCACCCGGAGACATCTACCAGCCCGAGGGCGAGGGACATGTCAGGTCACCTTGGCAACACCTCCAAGAAGGGAACGACGCCCACAGGCGCCGCTGTCGCCGGCACCAACCGAAGCCCGGCCGGACTTTCATCCGAATTGCCGTGCATCACCCTCCCTGCCCACAAGACTAGGACACACGTCCAAGCTACTCGAACCGCCGCTGCCGCAGCCTTCACCGTCGTAGCCGAGGTGTCGCGGACCACCGACGACCCACGAACGAGGACACACCAACTTCCCGCAGCCCCCACCGGTCTTCCTCCTCCCATGCGAGCGAACTGGGGACTGCAGACCTGCAGCTGTCAACTCCTGACAGCTTGCCGCCGCAGCCCACAAAGCCCAGATCGGGCCCGGTAGGACCCAGATCTGGCCCGCGCCGCCAGCAGCCTCCAGCCCGCGCTAGGAATCTCCGCAGCCACCGCTGCCTCGGGAGTCCAGCGCCAGGGCGCCGCCGGCGCAGTGCCGCACCACCCTCATCTCCTCCAGGCCCGGGGAGGCCCGCGCCGCGGCCCAAGTCGCCGCCGCGTCCAGCGCCACGGCCTCCAGATCCCGCGCCGCGACGCGAGCTTCACGCCAAACCACCGGACCAGCACCACCGCCCCACCTCGCCGCGCGCCGTCGCACGCCGTCTCCATGCGCCGCCCATCCAGACGCCCCACCCCGCGCGAGGAAGGCTCGTCCAGCGGCCAGGGGGACCCGTGGCGGGGAGTTGCTAGAGGCTAGGGTTTGGCCCTCCGGGGTCGCTCGCGCGTGCGACCCGGGAGGGGAAGGGGGTGCGCGTGCAAACCGGAAAACTTATCGATCCCCAAATTCCAAACGCGAAACTTTCGGTTCCCTCCGAAAACCGAAAATTTCCGAACCCCTCCCGCCTCACCCACACCCCAAAACACCCAAATCCAAATCCCTGTCCGCCATTCACCCGAAATCCCCATTTCGATTTTGATGCTGCGATGGTGCGCGAGCTCGGCGCCGACTCCTTCTACGCGCGCCTCCGCGCCGCCGCCGTCGCCGCCGCGGCGGCCTCCTCCGCCTCCTCGTCCCCGCTCCTGATCCTCCCCTCCGCGGCCGATGCCGACTCGCTCTGCGCGCTCAGGGTCCTCACCCACGTCCTCTCCGCCGACTCCGTCCGCTTCTCCGTCTACCCGTCGCCTCCACCTCCGCCGCCGCGGACCTCCTCGCCTCCTTCTCCCCCGCCGCCGCGTCCTCCCACCCGCCGCCGCCGCTCTGCGTATTGCTCATCAACTGGGGCGCGCGCTGCGACCTCCTCCGCGGCGGCGTCCTGCCGCGCGGCTCCACCGCGTTTGTCGTGGACTCGCACCGCCCCGTGCACCTCCGCAACCTCGCCGCGGGGAACGACCGCGTCGTCGTTCTCTTCACCGCTGACGACGAGCGCGCCGCCGACCTGTCGTATGACTTCGACGTGTCCTCCCTCGCCGACGCCTCCGACCTCACGGCCGAGGGGGACGCGGACGACGACCGCCTCCGCGTCTCCGACGAGGAGGAGGAGTCGGATGCCTCGGACTACGATTCCGACGCCGAGGGTGGGAGGAGGAAGAGGCGGCGGCCGTTCGGCGACACGGATGCGGACGGCGGCGACCCGGTGAGGCTGTTCGGCAGGCTGCGGAGGGAGTACTACCGCCTCGGCACCTTCCACGGGAAGCCGTCGGGGTGCCTCATGTACGACCTCGCCCACGCGCTGCGCAGGAACACCAACGACCTCCTCTGGCTCGCATGCGTCTCCCTCGCCGACCAGTTCGTCCACGAGCGCATCACCAACGAGCGCTACCAGGCCGCCGTCATGGAGCTCGAGCAACACATCAACGGATCCGGCAACCTCGATCCTTCCGGCGTCGGCTCGGTGGTGACCCTCAAGGACGGGACCAGGATCCGGGCTCCCGAGACCTCCCGCATCGCCTACGAGGACGAGCCAAGGCTGATGCTGCTGCGCGAGTGGACCTTGTTCGACTCCATGGTCTGCTCCTCTTATGTCGCCACCAGGCTCAAGACGTGGAGTGACAACGGGCTCAAGAAGCTGAAGCTTCTTCTGGCCAGGATGGGGTTCCCGCTCGCCGACTGCCAGAAGAGGTTCCAGTACATGAGCATGGAGGTCAAGCGGAAGATGCGCGCTGAGTTTGATCGCCTCCTGCCAGAGTATGGGCTCACCGAGTTCTACTACCGAAGCTTCCTCAGGGTGCACGGGTACAAGTCCAAGGTCTCTGCCGCGGATGTTGTATATGGCGTCACAGCTTTGCTTGAGTCTATGGATGCAGAGTCTAAGGACTCAAAGGAGTGTTCTGCTGCTGAGCAATTCTGGGTTGCATACTCTGCGCTCTCGCTGAGCAATGTGGATCAGCTGCAAAAAGGGATGCAATCTGCAATTGAGATACAAAGGGCGATACTGAGGCAAGGAAGCTCTGCAATCACCAAGAGTGGCTTCATACGGAGTGCAAAGAAGTTTCGGTGGGTGAAGCTTGATGACCCAGTGGACACAGGCAAGCTGTGCCACCCACAGGCGCTTACCAAGTTCTGCTTCTTTCTAATGGATGCACTGAAGGAACGGGGTGCAAGGATGAAGCCACTAGTCTGTGCTTGCTTAGCTAGGGAGCCTGACAAGGTGCTGATAGTGGGGGTATGTGGGAAGCCCAGGCTCGGGGCCGTTCAGGGGAATGCTTTCGGTAACACATTTAGGTCAGCGGCAGAGGAGATTGGTGCAGACTATTTCCATGACATGTTTGAGTCATCATGGATTGTTCTTGATGTTGTTGCTGTCAGTTCTTTCATGATTCGGTTAACAGAGAAGCTGTAATGGCATATGCTTGTCTAATGCTAGTGATAATTTTCAGTCCAAGAGACTCGAGGCTTGATTCTGAGTCTAAATATGTTGAAGCTTGAGGTCTGTTGGTACATGACATGTATTTTCTTCCCTATCCACCTGATTTTCCATGATCATGCTTCTAGTGAGAAAGGAGGGATTGTTATCTTCCTTAGCCACTCCAATTAGCAAATGTTATATCAATAAATTCAGATGCAAACCTTGTTACAACATGGTGATGGACAAGGTATCTGCACTTAGTCACTTACTGGTATTGTTGACCTCATAGTGTATTGTGTTTGTTGTATTTGTATGCGCGTGCGTGTGTCATATCCTTTTTTTGTATCACTAGAGTTACTTTAGGTGTCTAGAATAACAAGCCTTTCTTTGCGTATGTGGTGTTGTTTGCACAAGCTATCTTACATGCAAATTTGTATTTGGTACTGCTTTACAATTATACTTGGATGCATTTGGTTGTTTCTTGGTCAGGACAGATGGCTATAAACATATAATATGTCTGGTGATTGATTGTACACTGCTACCCTTTCATATGTTTAGCTACTATAGTTCATCTACACAACCCTTCTTTCACTAAGAAATGACTTCATTTACTCAACCCTTCTCTCACTAAGAATGGACATCATTTACCCGACCATTATTTCTCCCGTACTTTTGTATACAATGCAGTCATGATGCTATACGAAACAGAGCCCTTCTTTGCAGAAAATAATCGATTGTGTTGTTCCACAAGGATATAGTCAATTTGTTCTCTCACTCAATTATGTTATTGTTGCATACTGTGATTAGTCTGAATGAACAACATCCTTTAGTAGCTTTTACCTGGCATGAACCTGGGTGATTCAGATCATGCTGGTAGTTATACCAGTTGCAGTGAGCGGACCAAGTTCCATGTGCTGCAGTATACAATGCTAGACATGCTTAATTCATCATCACAAATCCTTAGGTCCACGAGGAGTACGTATGGTAAAGAAATGTACATATAGTGTTCGACTGTTTGTTTTATATCTATCATCTGTGTGGATATCTAAAATTGCATGGCTTGTCACATATTCAAGAAAATGAGCTAGTCTCGACAAAGGCAAGTGCTTTATGACTTGATAAATAAGGAACTGATGTTTTTGTATGAAGACTCTTGCATCCTACCATTGACATTTGTTTGTAAAGAGAGGAAAATGTCGACAATCCAACACTTCAGAAGGACTTGTGAGTCTTGGGTTTCTGTTTGTCTCCTGGATAGGACTAGGCGTCCCCGGGGGATCTTTCCGTCCGATCCCCCGGGTCGCCAGCCCGACACGTGTCCACTAATATAGGCTAATCCCGGTTTTGCTACAAAACTCTCGATTTTTGCTGCAAATCGTCCCGCTTTTGCTGCATTGTAGCAAAAAACGGTTCGTACACAAAACATGAAGGGAAAATTTCTGGCCTCGCCGGAGACCTCACCGGAGACCTCGCCGGAGACGTGGTAGCAAAAAGTTTATGCTATTGTAGCAACAGAAAAGTTCTATTGTAGCAAAATCAACTTCACCGGAGACTCTCGCCGGAGACATCGCCGGAGACCTCACCAGAGACCTCGCCGGAGACGTGGTAGCAAAAAGTTTATGCTATTGTAGCAACAGAAAAGTTCTATTGTAGCAAAATCAACTTCGCCGGAGACTCTCGCCGGAGACATCGCCGGAGACCTTCTCCGGCGGCGTGTGCATGCTGCAATGCTGCAATATAACAATTTTTTTGCTATTATTGTTATGTGTTTTGCTATAATAGGATAAAGTTTTTCCTACGATGTTTCCGACGAGGTCTCTGTCGATGTCTCCGGCGAAACCGATTTTGCTACAATAGCACTTTTTTTTTGCTACGGGATCTCCGGCGAGGTCTCCGGTGAGGTCCGGCGAGTCCGGTGAGGCCGCCGGCGAAATCGGTCTTTTCTCCGGCGAAATTGATTTTGCTACAATAGCACATCTGTTTTGCTACGGGATCTCCGGTGAGCTCTCCGGTGAGGTCCGGCGAGTCCGGTGAGGTCGCCGGCGAAATCGGTCTTTTCTAATCTATTTTCTGGACGAACCGTTTTTTGCTACATAGGAGCAAAAGCGGGCAATTATTTGCTACACGGTAGCAAAAGCGGGATTTGAACAGAAAAAGGGGACACGGGTGACCCGGGTGATCTTTCCCAAAGATCCCCCGGATGATTACTATACTTTTCCTTTTTTTAATTGTCCAAAGTGCTCGTAAGAGTTTGCTACTTTGCTATACATCCTGTATGTAATGTGTGTCATCTGGTACCAAACTTTATTTTAATTTGACTATTCCCTGGAGGTGTCTCGAGCCAGCTATGATTTACGGAGCTCTTTCTGCCTCACTCGATGTCTCCTGTACCCGTGCTCAACATCCTAACCTGTAAGTTTCTGTTCTTTCCATATACTTGCTTGATTTTGGGTTGTTAGAAACAAATGTCGGTATTACAAAAATTACAGGATAATAAAACTGCAATATTATAGTGTCAGGTGACTTTCCCTTCCCTTTTTACTCCCGTTCTTTCGTAAGCCAAGGCTGCTAGAGAGTTAAAAAAATTCAATAGCTTTGATTTTTTAATCCATCCTGTTACTGGTTTACCCAAACAGGCCATATACTTTGCAACATCACATATGCCTAAATTTCCACATGCGCAACATATCTTTTCCTCTACTTAGGTCTACTTTTAATGGCTCATCAGCTGTTGATGAAGGTTGACGCATGCTGAATAGATGTTTATGAAAGTTTGATGCATTCTTGTAACATCCCAATTTTTCAAATTCCAAAATCATGCATACATTCATCATCTCATCTGCATTCCATTTAAATTTTATAAATTATAAACTCAACTAATGAACCTATTTGTCTTTTTATTTTAATTTTTCACAAAAGGGTATTTTAAATTTTAACAAATCATTTTGTATCGAAAGGACTACCATTAGGTTCTATTTTGCACAAGCTTTCCAAAACATATTTTAAAATAAAATTTTGAAAATAATCGAACCAAGAACTGAAAACAGAAAAGAGAAAAGAAAAAAAAAGGGTTAGCCGGGCCAGCCGAGCCGGCCCAGCATTTACCTGCCGCACGCGCCGCGCTTAGGAGCTCAGCAGCAGCCCAACCCAGCAGCGCGCTTGCTCTCTCACTGACTGGCGGGCCCCACCCGTCAGCGCCTTCGTCCTCAACCTCCACCCCGCTCTCCCCGCACTGGAACTGCCCGCCCGCGTCGCCCACGTCGAGCACGCTCCCCACTCCCCCACGTCTCGCAACGGCGCACTGACCCGCGCCTTTAAAACCACATCCCCTCCTCTCCATTTTCCCCAGCACGCGCGCCCTCATACCGCCGCCCTTCCGCCGAATTTCGTCGCCGAAGATCGCCATGGCCGCTGCCGTTCTTCACTGATTTCGGTGAGCACAGACTGCACCGCCCCCTCTCGTCCATCCCCTCGACTTCGCCGCCCCTTCGCGCACCCCCTAACTTGTTTCCGTCCCCTGCCGTGCACTAGATCGAGCGGAGCATCCTCGACCGACGCCGCCGTCCGCCAGCTCTACTTCAGCGAGGAACCACCGACGCCCCGGAGCACCCCCGTCCACCCCGACCACACCATCGACCCCGCCTCGAGCTCCTCCGTCTTCCAGTGAGTCCGCTGCATCCCCTAGCCCTCTCCCCCGTCGCGCCCGTGTCCGCAGGCCATGGCGCCACCGCCACCGGAGCCACTCCGGCACACCGGCGCCGCCAGTTTTAGGTATTTAGATTTTGAACCGTTGGATCTAAGATCCACGGCTCTGTACTGTTTAGATCCCGAACCGGTACGAGCAGATCTGGCGCGTCCGTTTAAGTGGGAACGGACGGCTGAGATTAATCCAGTTTCTGAATTTGGTTAAATAAAACAGAATACATTTCAAACTTCAAAAATTCATAACTTTCAAACCATAAGTCCAAATTTAACAAACTTTATACCGTTAGAAAGCTATCAACATGTAATTTACTGTGGCATCTTTTGTTTTACATTTTGCATCTGTTAAAATTGATCAAAATGCAGAGAGCCATTCGGCCATTTAATTCAAAACTTGAGTTTTAAAATGAATCTTTTTGGTAAATGTCAAAAATTAACTCCTCTGTCCAGAGAGCCTAACACACTATTTTATCTATTAATAAAAGTTCAAAGGTATCAAATATACTTGTAAACGCTCTAGTATTTCAAAAAAAATATTTTCAAATAATAACAATGCATTAAACCTTGCTCATTTCTTCATACATCATTTAAAACCAGAGAACTAATAAAGTGTATTACTCTTTTAATAACGTTGTTTGCATCCATACATGCATAGCATTGTTTTTGTAATGTGCATGTGTATTGAAGTGTTGTATGTTTGTTGTCTTTTAGATTGTGCGGAGTATCTCACGTGTTGTGAAGAGTGTAACTTCAACTCTTCAGTTGGCCAAGGCAAGTGACACCATAAATGTCCTACTACTTTTACTACTATGCACTTAGTGTTTTCAGTAGTATGCATGATAGACTTGTTGCTGAATACTATATTATGCTATGCTCCTATTAGTGTGTAGCCATCCCCCACCCAGAGCTTTGTAGTATGAAACTTAGTATTTAAGATGCTTAGTCATGCTATGAAAAATGTTTTGATTAGTTCAATAGTGATGAAAATTAATAACTAATCAATGAACTACCTGGGTGCTGGTTGGTGACCATGGTGGGTGACTACTCAGGGGGTCCATGTCTATGGTTCATGTCTATGGTAATTTGCCCTTGGTGGAAGTGCACAATCGTGGAAAGTCACCCAGGCTTAAAGAGATTGTAGACTCTCCTTGTTCAGTAGCTTCTAGTGCAGCCACATGTCATATGGGCTCTGTCTTGACGGAGTAGGTTGTGAGAATGAATTCCTCGTGACCAGCAGATGTAGTGGGTGTAGGTTGGAGTGGGTCCGAGGTAAGGGCAATTGCTCCTGAAAAGTCTCGTCCTGGTCTTCTCTCTTCCATTGCATAAATGGTTGCAATGGAGGATGGAATGATTGGGTCTTGTGGTGAAAGTGCACACCCTCTCGAGAGTTAAAAACTAAGTATACTTAGCCGTGTCCCCGGTTATGGACAATTTTGAGCAACTAGACCGGGAAGCTGTTGAAGATCTCCTCATCCCAATTTCTAAATTAAAATTTGAGGGTGAACAAGGGTTGGGAGCTCACTGATGTCTATCGGTGGTGCTTGTTGTGAGTAGTTGTCAAAGGTGTTCACTGATGTCTATCAGTGGTACTCTTTGTCTAAGATGAAAATTGTTTTACAAATGATAGGATGAAACTGGCTTTATGCAAACCAGCCTCAAACTCCACTTAGCCAAATATTCATGTAGAAGATAGGTTGCCATTTATATCCACATAAGTGTCATCTTGCCATCACAATTCAATTGTGCTGACCCATATAGTTGGGCTGTAACTCACCGTTGCAGGTCCGTCAGACGATGAGTGAGGTTTCGACAGGGTTTCGAGTCTACAACCAACATGCTTGCCTGTGGCACATGAAGATGATGGGCTCACTGTATCATTTGCTTTCCGCTGTGTGTTTACTTTGGTTTGAGCTAGCCTTCGGCTATGCACCTTGTATCGAATCTTTTAAATTCTGGATCATCGTGTAATATACTTTGATACAATGTTATGGTATTGCATCTCAAACTGTGTGTGCTAGCAAGTCGATCCAGGGACTAGCACGTTACACGGGGAATCCCAACCTTTGTTAAAAGGTGGGGGTTCTACAGATGGTATCAGAGCACTGTGTTGCCTGTAGGTTCGTGACCCTAGGTTGGTTTAGAACATAGGAAAGACCATAGGACAAAAACTATATATACTATTTTATCTTAAAAGAAAATGCTTTATAAGAGAGTTTGACTTTGCATTTATTTGTTTCATAATTTCATCTCATAACACTTGTCTAATCTTTTACCTCCTCTCTCAAAATTGTTTTGTAGATGTCTACCTTCACGCACCGTATTGTGGCTGGAAACGGAGAGACTGAGCACTTTGATCAGCAGCTGGCTGAACTGGCCCAGTTGGTGGGGATACCTCCGCCAATATTCAGGGTCAGCTGTTGTACCAGGAGTACGGCATAGAGAGGTGGCTGATTGAGACGACGATTCCGGCTCGCATTGACGACCCCACGACTCGGGAGGAGATCTATGAGGAGAGGTACCCTGACTGGGATATGTCCGTGCAGGTGGCTATGCAAGGAGCCATGGCACGCATATGCGGACTGTACCGCTGCTACATACCTTCTGGATCCCCTTACCGTACCTTTGGGAGACGCCGCATGGATGGTACCCCGTACTTCTTCCCCAACAATGAGAACATGTCGGTACATCGTCAACATCTGGTGGAGCGTGAGTGCAACGCGGTAGACCTCGAGGAGTTGATGAGGGGCCAGATGACTTACCTGGATCAAGCTATCAACACTCTTGAGGAAGCCAACACCAAGATTGAGCATTGTGAGCTAGCCAACGCGTACGTTCTCAACAAGAGGAATGAACTGCTGGAAGCCAACAAAGTACTAGAGGAAAGCAACAAGAAGTTGTTGGAGAGGATTGAGAAGTTGGAAGAGCCACGAAGCTGGAGGAGAACTTCTTGGGTCAAGGTGTTTGATGACGTTCTGTCAAGACCATGAAGTTGATGATAGAGCGCAGGGAGTTGCTAGCACAGGAGAATGTCGAACTGAAGAAGAAGCTGGTGGAGGCGCAAGCCCCAAGATAGATCAGGTGATGGCTGATGCAGAAGAGGAGGACCCAGAGGAGCGGGCCATAGAGACCTCGGATGGACAGACCATTTGGATTGTTCCTGAGGATGAGGACAAACCAGCGTTCAACACTCGGTCCCATGCACGCAAGGTCATCTGTCTCAAGGCCATCAGAGAGTTTCCCCAGTAGTAGTTCGACCACCATTTATCCTTCGAGTAGTCATTTCGATTTGAGTATTGATCTACCAACTTGTGGTATGGCAGTACATGTTAGCCTTTTGTTTTCCAAAACTCATTCATTTATCACTTTTGAGATTATCAAGTACTACTTTTGATTTAAAATCCTTGTGTTGAGTTGTTTGCTTGATGTGTTACTGGTATTGTTTGTATGGGTAGAATTTTCCTTCCTTTCTATCTCGATTCTCATCTATGCTAAACCCACAGATGCCTCCTCGCCGTGAAAACAACAACAACAACGATGGAACAACAACGATGGGATGCAGCAAGTGATGACCCAACTCATGCAAGTGATGACCAGATCTTAGCAAACAACAACAATAACAACAACAACAACAACCCACCACCACCACCTCAAGTGGACATGCTCACCCGATTCCTGAGGCTGAGACCAGCAACATTCACTAGTGCCTCAGAGCCCGTCGTAGCTGATGACTGGCTACGCTCAGTGAATAAAATCTGGTGACCATTGGCTGTTCTGATGCTGAGAAGGTTCGGTTTGCGGCACACTTGTTAGAAGGACCCGCCGCTAGCTGGTGGGACAACTTTCAGATCACTCACCCAATTGAGGAGGTCACTTGGGAACTATTCCAAGAAGGTTTCCGCACTGCTCACATATCAACTGGGGTGATGAGTCTGAAGAAGAGAGAGTTCCGCAACCTGCGACAGGGTAACCGCACAGTGGCTGCATACATAGAGAATTCAACAATCTGGCACGCTATGCGCCGGACGACGTCGACAGCGACACTAAAAGAAGGGAGAGATTCTTGGATGGACTGAATGATGAACTAGCTATTCAGCTGTCAGTTGTCTACACGCCCAACTATCAATCCCTACTCGACAAGGCCACTATCTTAGAGAGCAAACAGAAGCAGGCTGAGAACAGGAAGAGGAAGCACACCTTTGAAAAGAATTATGCTGGACCATCCCAGAAGATGCGTGGCTTCCAGGATGGCAGGGAAGTTCTGGATTCCACAAGCACAACAACAGTGGACACCAACATGGCGGAAACAACCACAACCAAGCCACAACCCCAATGGAGGCTATCGGGGCCACAACCACAATGGAAACGGAAACCACCATGGGCAGCATCGTCACAACCCTTCAGAGAAGAGGGACATCAGTCAGGTGCAATGCTACTCATGCAAGAAGATGGGACACTACTCCAATGAGTGCCCAGAGAAGAAGGATCAAATCAAGCCAAACGTGCCAGAAGGGCATGTGAACCACATGGATGTTGAAGAAATCATAGATCAACCTGACATGGTGATAGGTAAGTTCTTGATCAATACATGTCCAGCACTTGTACTTTTTGATTCTGGAGCATCCCATTCATTCATTTCAAGAACCTTTGTGAAAAAGCATGGTTTACCTACCACCACTCTGGTTAGACCTATCAGGGTTAGTTCTCCCGGGGGGAGATGTTAGCTAAATCAGGTAGTAGCCCACTGACTCTAGACATTGGAAATCACAAATTCCCCACTGAACTGATCATTTTGGAAAACCAAGGCCTCGATGTCATACTAGGGATGGATTGGTTATCACAGTATAAGGGTCAGATAGACTGTTCTAGCCGAGCAATCATTCTCACTACCCCAGAAAAGAGGAGAATCCGATACCAGTCCTTCTATGGATCCAAAGATGCCAAGATTAATTCTCTTAAGGGGGTTAGTATGGAAGAGATACCTATAGTGAAGGATTACCCGGATGTATTTCCGGAGGAACTACCAGGGATGCCACCAAATAGAGATGTAGAGTTCCTCATAGAATTACTACCCGGCACAGGACCAATAGCCAAGAGACCTTACCCAATGTCAGTGGAGGAACTGAAGGAACTTAAGTCACAGCTTGAAGAACAGTTAGGAAAGGGGTTCATTCGCCCAAGTTCGTCCTCATGGGGAGCTCCAGTTCTGTTTGTGGAGAAGAAGGACAAGAGTATGAGGTTATGCATGGATTATCGTTCCCTGAACGAAGTGACCATTAAGAATAAATACCCACTACCGAGGATCAATGACTTATTTGACCAGTTAGAAGGAGCTACAGTATTCTCTAAGATCGATCTTCGGTCAGGATATTTTCAATTAAAGATCAGAGAACATGACATTCCAAAAACAGCCTTCGTCACGAGATATGGACTCTACGAGTATACCGTCATGCCATTCGGGTTGACCAATGCCCCAGCCTACTTCATGAACATGATGAACAAGTGTTCATGGAGTTCCTAGATAAGTTTGTTGTCGTTTTTATCGATGACATACTGATCTACTCCAAGAACAAGGAAGAACATGAAGAACACCTACGTCTAGTCATGGAGAAGCTCAGAGAGCATAAGTTATATGCCAAATTCAGCAAGTGTGAATTTTGGCTACAAGAGGTTGGATTCTTGGGACATATAGTATCAAAGAAGGGATTGCAGTTGACCCTGCAAAGGTCGCAGCAGTAATGGAATGGTTGTCACCCAAGACAGTAGCAGAGATACGCAGTTTCTTAGGTTTGGCAGGGTACTATCGGAGATTCATTGAGAACTTCTCCAAGATAGCTAAACCCATGACAGAATTGCTAAAGAAAGGGAAGAAGTTTGAATGGACAGAAGCTTGTGAAGCTAGTTTCCAAGAGTTGAAGAAACGATTAGTGTCAGCCCCAGTTCTATGCCTACCTGATTGGAGAAAGATTTCCAGGTTTATTGTGATGCCTCTCGCCAAGGTTTAGGATGCGTCTTGATGCAGACAGGCAAAGTAGTATCTTATGCCTCGAGGCAACTCAAGAAGCATGAGGGCAATTATCCCACACATGATCTTGAGTTGGCAGCAGTGGTGCATGCATTGAAGACTTGGAGGCATTACCTGATGGGAAAGCGTTGTGAAGTATTCACTGACCACAAGAGTTTGAAGTATATTTTCACTCAGAAGGAGCTGAACTTGAGACAGAGAAGGTGGTTAGAATTAATCAAGGATTATGACCTAAGCCTTACAGTACCACCCTGGCAAGGCTAATGTAGTGGCCGACGCCTTAAGTCGTAAGGTTTATGTAAATGGCCTCACGGCGGGAGAATTACCCGAGACTTGTGTGAACAGTTTAAGGAGCTAAGATTGGAAGTAGTGTCGGAAGGATATGTGGCATCACTAGAAGTTCAGCCCACATTGATGGATAGGATCAGAGAAGCACAAAAGACCGACAAGGAGATGGAAGAAATCAGAGTTAACATGAGCAAAGATAAAGCAAAGGGTTCCGCAAGGATGAACAAGGAACCCTATGGTTCGAAAATCGTATTTGTGTACCCTGTGACGCAGAGCTTAGGGCCTAATTCTGCAAGAGGCTCATGATTCACCATACTCTATCCACCCTGGCAACACAAAGATGTACATGGATATAAAGGGTAGATTTTGGTGGAGTAACCTGAAGAAAGACATAGCTAAGCACATCGCATTATGCGACGTGTGTAACAAAGTTAAAGCGGAACATCAGAAACCAGCTGGACTACTACAACCCTGCCTGTGCCTGAATGGAAGTGGGACAAGATAGGGATGGATTTTATCACGGGTTTACCCAGAACCAAGTCCGGATATGACTCTATATGGGTAGTAGTGGATCGTTTGACCAAGGTGGCTCACTTTATTCCCGTAAAGACCACTTACACCAGTGCTAAGTTAGCAAAGTTGTACATCAATAGGATTGTGTGTCTGCACGGTGTGCCGAAGAGCATTGTTTCCGACAGAGGAACACAATTCACATCACATTTTTGGAAGCAACTACATGAGTCCCTAGGGACAAGGCTAGAGTTCAGCACTGCCTTCCACCCACAAACTGATGGACAAACAGAAAGGGTGAACCAAATCCTGGAGGATATGCTGAGAGCATGTGCGTTAGATTATGGGTCTAGTTGGGATGATAATCTGCCATATGCCGAGTTTTCATATAACAATAGTTACCAGGCCAGCATTGAGATGGCACCATTTGAGGCCTTGTATGGAAGGAAATGCACCACCCCATTGTTATGGAGCGGTGTTGGAGAGCGCAGTTTGTTGGACCAGACATCATTCAAGAGGCCGAAGAGAAAGTCAGATTGATTAAGGATAGACTAAAGATAGCTCAGTCTAGACAGAAGAGCTACGCAGATTCTAAGCGTAGGGACGTCACGTATGAGATCGGAGATAGGGCTTACCTCAGAGTTTCCCCACTACGCGGATTCATTGGACCATACAAAATCCTCTCTCGCAGAGGAGAAGTAGCTTATGAGTTAGAACTTCCAGGAGTACTATCAGCAGTACACAATGTGTTTCACGTGAGTCAGTTGAAGAAGTGTCACCCAGAAATGGCAGAAACCTCATTGAAGGACACGGTATGTTTGGAGGAAGTCCAGCTCGAGAGTGATCTCACTTACGAAGAAAAACCTATCAAGATCTTAGAAACAGCCGAGAGACTTACCCGTACCAAGACAATCATGCTTTGCAAGGTTCAGTGGAATCACCACACCGAAGAAGCCACTTGGGAAAGAGAAGAAGATCTTCGTGAAGACCACCCACACCTCTTTGCTATCCCATCCGAATCTCGAGGGCGAGATTCATCTTAAGGGAGTTAGATTTGTAACATCCCAATTTTTCAAATTCCAAAATCATGCATACATTCATCATCTCATCTGCATTCCATTTAAATTTTATAAATTATAAACTCAACTAATGAACCTATTTGTCTTTTTATTTTAATTTTTCACAAAAGGGTATTTTAAATTTTAACAAATCATTTTGTATCGAAAGGACTACCATTAGGTTCTATTTTGCACAAGCTTTCCAAAACATATTTTAAAATAAAATTTTGAAAATAATCGAACCAAGAACTGAAAACAGAAAAGAGAAAAGAAAAGAAAAAAAAAGGGTTAGCCGGGCCAGCCGAGCCGGCCCAGCATTTACCTGCCGCACGCGCCGCGCTTAGGAGCTCAGCAGCAGCCCAACCCAGCAGCGCGCTTGCTCTCTCACTGACTGGCGGGCCCCACCCGTCAGCGCCTTCGTCCTCAACCTCCACCCCGCTCTCCCCGCACTGGAACTGCCCACCCGCGTCGCCCACGTCGAGCACGCTCCCCACTCCCCCACGTCTCGCAACGGCACACTGACCCGCGCCTTTAAAACCACATCCCCTCCTCTCCATTTTCCCCAGCACGCGCGCCCTCATACCGCCGCCCTTCCGCCGAATTTCGTCGCCGAAGATCGCCATGGCCGCCGCCGTTCTTCACTGATTTCGGTGAGCACAGACTGCACCGCCCCCTCTCGTCCATCCCCTCGACTTCGCCGCCCCTTCGCGCACCCCCTAACTTGTTTTCGTCCCCTGCCGTGCACTAGATCGAGCGGAGCATCCTCGACCGCCGCCGCCGTCCGCCAGCTCTACTTCAGCGAGGAACCACCGACGCCCCGGAGCACCCCCGTCCACCCCGAACACACCATCGACCCCGCCTCGAGCTCCTCCGTCTTCCAGTGAGTCCGCTGCATCCCCTAGCCCTCTCCCCCGTCGCGCCCGTGTCCGCAGGCCATGGCGCCACCGCCACCGGAGCCACTCCGGCACACCGGCGCCGCCAGTTTTAGGTATTTAGATTTTGAACCGTTGGATCTAAGATCCACGGCTCTGTACTGTTTAGATCCCGAACCGGTACGAGCAGATCTGGCGCGTCCGTTTAAGTGGGAACGGACGGCTGAGATTAATCCAGTTTCTGAATTTGGTTAAATAAAACAGAATACATTTCAAACTTCAAAAATTCATAACTTTCAAACCATAAGTCCAAATTTAACAAACTTTATACCGTTAGAAAGCTATCAACAGGTAGTTTACTGTGGCATCTTTTGTTTTACATTTTGCATCTGTTAAAATTGATCAAAATGCAGAGAGCCATTCGGCCATTTAATTCAAAACTTGAGTTTTAAAAATTATTTTAAAATGAATCTTTTTGGTAAATGTCAAAAATTAACTCCTCTGTCCAGAGAGCCTAACACACTATTTTTATCTATTAATAAAAGTTCAAAGGTATCAAATATACTTGTAAACGCTCTAGTATTTCAAAAAATATATTTTCAAATAATAACAATGCATTAAACCTTGCTCATTTTTTCATACATCATTTAAAAACCAGAGAACTAATAAAGTGTATTACTCTTTTAATAACGTTGTTTGCATCCATACATGCATAGCATTGTTTTTGTAATGTGCATGTGTATTGAAGTGTTGTATGTTTGTTGTCTTTTAGATTGTGCGGAGTATCTCACGTGTTGTGAAGAGTGTAACTTCAACTCTTCAGTTGGCCAAGGCAAGTGACACCATAAATGTCCTACTACTTTTACTACTATGCACTTAGTGTTTTCAGTAGTATGCATGATAGACTTGTTGCTGAATACTATATTATGCTATGCTCCTATTAGTGTGTAGCCATCCCCCACCCAGAGCTTTGTAGTATGAAACTTAGTATTTAAGATGCTTAGTCATGCTATGAAAAATGTTTTGATTAGTTCAATAGTGATGAAAATTAATAACTAATCAATGAACTACCTGGGTGCTGGTTGGTGGACCATGGTGGGTGACTGCTCAGGGGGTCCATGTCTATGGTTCATGTCTATGGTAATTTGCCCTTGGTGGAAGTGCACAATCGTGGAAAGTCACCCAGGCTTAAAGAGATTGTAGACTCTCCTTGTTCAGTAGCTTCTAGTGCAGCCACATGTCATATGGGCTCTGTCTTGACGGAGTAGGTTGTGAGAATCCGAATTCCTCGTGACCAGCAGATGTAGTGGGTGTAGGTTGGAGTGGGTCCGAGGTAAGGGCAATTGCTCCTGAAAAGTCTCGTCCTGGTCTTCTCTCTTCCATTGTATAAATGGTTGCAATGGAGGATGGAATGATTGGGTCTTGTGGCGAAAGTGCACACCCTCTCGAGAGTTAAAAACTAAGTATACTTAGCCGTGTCCCCGGTTATGGACAATTTTGAGCAACTAGACCAGGAAGCTGTTGAAGATCTCCTCATCCCAATTTCTAAATTAAAATTTGAGGGTGAACAAGGGTTTGGGAGCTCACTGATGTCTAACGGTGGTGCTTGTTGTGAGTAGTTGTCAAAGGTGTTCATTGATGTCTATCAGTGGTACTCTTTGTCTAAGATGAAAATTGTTTTACAAATGATAGGATGAAACTGGCTTTATGCAAACCAGCCTCAAACTCCACTTAGCCAAATATTCATGTAGAAGATAGGTTGCCATTTATATCCACATAAGTGTCATCTTGCCATCACAATTCAATTGTGCTAACCCATATAGTTGGGCTGTAACTCACCGTTGCAGGTCCGTCAGATGATGAGTGAGGTTTCGACAGGGTTCCGAGTCTACAACCAACATGCTTGCCTGTGGCACATGAAGATGATGGGCTCACTGTATCATTTGTTTTCCGCTGTGTGTTTACTTTGGTTAGAGCTAGCCTTCGGCTATGCACCTTGTATCGAATCTTTTAAATTCTGGATCATCGTGTAATATACATTGATACATTGTTATGGTATTGCATCTCAAACTGTGTGTGCTAGCAAGTCGATCCAGGGACTAGCACGATACACGGGGAATCCCAACTTTTGTTAAAAGGTGGGGGTTCTACAGATGGTATCAGAGCACTGTGTTGCCTGTAGGTTCGTGACCCTAGGTTGGTTGTAGAACATAGGAAAGACCATAGGACAAAAACTATATATACTATTTTATCTTAAAAAGAAAATGCTTTATAAGGAGAGTTTGACTTTGCATTTATTTGTTTCATAATTTCATCTCTTATTTCTCCTTCAATACCTCTTCCTAGTATTTCAGTATTTCTAGAGGAAAATGTCCTAATAAAAATGATATAGATGGCTGTTGCTTTCAGATTGTATTGATTTGAAACAGTGAACCGTTTCTGATCACATCTTGAAGACAGCTTTGTACTGTCTCTGTTCAGTTTGCACCTCTCTTTCCTGCAAAAAGTTTGTACCTATCAAAGATGCCTCTTCTGAGTTCCTGACTAATATATCGACATGTAACACTTGCCTAGGGTTTGCTTGAGTTGCCTGACATGCTGTTCTTCTTTAGAACTGGCCTGTCGTTCTCAATTACCAAACTACAAAACGACTGTCCAATTTCATGCTTTTATCCTGTAAGAATTGCAATCAACTGGTGGACCCATGCCAAGTGATTGCACCAGAAGAGTTAGCGTGATGGAACCCTTTTATTTCTGATTACTAAAAATAGTCAACAACAGAAGGCTACTAAAAACAGTCACGCTGCTATGAATCATTGTTGTAGCCATGCTTCATTTTTCGAAGGAAGATCATGTTATCTACCTTGCTTGCTACATGGAAAGAAATACAAAACTGGTTCCAAGCGTCTAATCTGAGCATAAAGCCGCTTGTACTCAGATTTCAGACTGTGATTGCACAAAAAGTACTCCCTCCGTCCACAAAAGGATGTCTCAACCTAGCCTAAATTTGCATGTATCTAGACATGATTAGATACATGCAAATTTAGGCTAGGTTGAGAATCCTTTTGTGGACGGAGGGAGTATATAGTAATATACGGAGTTTGTCTATTGACTCTATGCCCAACAGAAGTCAACTTTTACTCTTGCTAAATGAAGCAATCAATAAGGTCAATCCTTCAGGACACTAAATTTGCTCAACCTTTGAGTTAGTTAATCCCACTTATCTTTCTTTGCATTGGTGCTTCAACTGATTTCCTTTGATCTTGGTTGGAATAGTGATCTTACACATTGTTCACCCTTAGGATTTGCTCTCTTAGTTGCATGTTTACAATATAAAAGAACTCCATCAGTTGTCATTTTGAACTAACATGGAATTCAAGCTTATGGTTTCCAGAGAAAACTGGGTGAGTTGGCAGGTTATGGATTTCTTATCCAAAATTACCAAAGGTTGACTGAAGGTGTTAACGATTTCAGAAAAGTCTTTTTTTTTCGGGTAAATTTCAGAAAAAATCAATAGTGTTTGTTTAGGGAATGATTTGAAGACTGACCAGTTTGAATTACGGATTTACCACATTTCACTGTGAGCGGAAGAGATATTGGCTTTGTCTTTCATAACCTCAGATGGAAATCCGGAGTGATATTTCCTGACCACTTGCTTGCAGCTTTTGAGACTGCTATCAGAACTGGCAATTGGCAGTTAATTGCTCCAGATTATACTGATGGACCCGGAGTTATCATTCAAAAATTATAAATGATGGACCTGGAACAACGAGTTCATATCAATTTTCCTAACAGGCAGATAGTGAGTGGTACCTTTCTTAGTTTGAATATAGACCCTAAATTGTGCCAAATCAATAGGTATCTAAATCAAGTCTTTCGAGACAGCATAGGGCCTGGGAAGATTAGCAGGAACATAGGGCAGGCAACGTGACATGTTGCCTAGCCTCTTGGCCACCATATCAAGTGGGGCTATCAATAGCATAGTGGTGGGGAAAATGCTCATTGAATAATTGGTTACCATTCTTTTTTGCCATTAAATGTAGAGATGCCTATGATGCGACAGATAACATAAGATTATGAAGGTCATGTTGTATTTTCGTGTGCCATATAAGTGTATGTTACTGAGTTGCCTAATGATGTTCTTATTGCTCAAACATAAGCATCCTGCACTGGGCATGATATGTAAGTGAAAGATGTGCAACGATGTTATGTCAGCGACAGCGAGGATTCAGTGGTGCAAACTGCTTCTAATTCCACTTTCTCCGTTCCAAATAAACTGAAGTTCTAGGTTTGTCCCAAGTCAAACCAGTTTAAGTTTGACTAAGTTTATATAAAAGTGTACCAATTTCTACAATTTTTTAGTGTATTAGATTCATCATGCAATATATTTTCATACTGTATAGATTTGATGTTGTAGACACTGATACGTTTTTCCATAAATCTGGTCAAATTAGAGAAGTTTGACTTAGGGCAAACCTAGAACTTCAATTAATTTTGAACAGAGGGAGTAGGTTGTATTGTAGTTATATTGAGTTTCTGTACTAAATGGTCATCCGTATCATAGCAGGAGCAGCTTTTGCTTAAAAATATCCGAAGAGATCATATGTGTAGATTGCAGGCGAAAGTATATAATTCTAACTTTTTAGTTTAGAAATGTGAATATCTCTGCAAAAATAGAAATAAATATTTGTAAACCGAATTTACACATATATACTTCATCCTGCACAACCTACACGTATGATGTTTTCAGATTTTTGTACAAAACTTTATGAGTGATTTTGTCCTTTCAAAACCGGCCGGTGGGTAAAGTGCTCCCGGTTAAGTGCGCAGAAATAAAATTTGGTTTCGGGAGAGAGAGAGTGAGCCTAGGCAGTTTAGTGAATAAAGTTGACCCTTTCCTTCTTTTTTCAGTGCACCTTACAGCTATCTTCAACTTATACATCTCTTACACGATGCTATCACTCATACAGAACTACATATATATATGAGATCCAGCAACATGAAAAAATTACGGGTTTAAATGTTGCCCCCAGTATTTTGCTTCCTCTGTATGGTCTGTTAGTAATATCTGTGTGCACTAGTATGCTGCAGCCCTGTTGCTCTTAGATTAATCTTCTGAGTTCGGCAATATTTGTTGGATAACAGTATCCATCATAAGACTGAGGACATAGCCTGCGGTGCTTTTGGGTCAAGTCCTCAACTACAAAGAGTTGGCTGGCTGAGGTGGTCCTTGTGTTGATTTGGTTAGTAGTTGGGAGGTAAGCAGCTGACTCTCTGTGATGATCATGTTGTACACTAGTACTTTCATGTGAACTGAGGTACACACAAGTTAAAGCTCTGTCTAAGGGTTTCGTTTCTGTGACAACCTTTTGAACCAGCAATGGTTGTTCCACACTCTTTAATTTTGTATCAGCAGCTGTGTATTGCTTACATAGTTTGTTCCAGACTTGCTTTTGCATAGATGAAGTATATTCTCCTCTCTGAAAATACATTTTTATCCAAGTAAGTTTTGCTTTAGTTGCATTTTGAATACATTTGTAGTATTATTTAAGCATTTAAGCTATTCTCGTGGAATGAATGGCTTATATTGTTACATTTGTCTGTCTTTTAGTAGTATCTAATCAAGCAATGTATTGTCATGTGCCTGTGATGTTTCCTCTTTATATTATTATGCTGACAGAGATATATGGCGAAATTGGGACCAATGAGTACCTATTGCACTAATGGGTGATTATTATGCTGACAGAGATATTTGGAAATTGGAATTCTACATGCTATTTTGAGCAGAAAAGTAGTTTTTTGAATGATTAAACAGGTGACTGTAGTTTATTAAATAACCATGCAGATGCAGGTTACCTTTATGTTGTCAGTAATTAAATGGTTCAAATCTTGCCACAAGCTCCATATTGATCAGTTTTCACAAATTCCTTTGATTTTCTAGCATAGTAGGTGCTGCGACTTGTCAAACAAGAGCTTAGTTTTCATTTAAGTATACCAGTTATGCTTTCTGTCTAAACTTGAGTTGACATCATAGACCAAACTATGTTACTGATAATGTTTTCTGACAAAACTGACGGATACAACTGCACTGGGAAATTTCCCCGAGTCAACGGCAATTCTTTCCCAATTCAAAGATCGACGCATGACACTCTGTGTCTGTGTGGGTCATTTAGATCTCCCCTTAGTTCACACATCACCTGTCTAATAAAGAGCAATTGAATAGTTGATGATGACATTATCCTTACACTACTCCCTCCATCTAGGATTACAAGTCACTTCTCCAAAATCAGATATTTTCGTTCCATAGGGCGCAATTAGCAATTAAGGAGGAGTTTTGGTTTAGGAAGCCATGGGAATTAAGGAGGGGGCCCACGAAATATTAATTGTCCTTCCAAATCCTGGGAACCGAAGGGTTTGCATGCGGTGTGAAAGGAGATGGTTCGGTTTCCACATTAAATAGCTGCACCGATTTATCACAAAATTAGGCACATTAAGCGAATTAATTTCCTAAACCACACCCTATAGCGCGCTGCCTTGGTCGCAGAGATTTTGGAGAAGTGACTTAATAATCCTAGATGGAGAGAGTACTATATGCCTCACTTTAATGCCCAGTTGTATACTTGCTCCTGAGGATATCTCTTAGGGTCCCCCTCCCCCAGATTGCGGGTACCAGGGTTCAACTTGGAGTCTATGCCTTCATTCCCAAAGGAAGAGATGGCAACTTATGTCTGTCAATTGATGATTGTATGCCGACACGTGAAGATCGACTTGAGGTATTATAGATTAGCACTTAAACTTCAGTGTTGTTTCAAATAGCAGAAAGTAACGAAATAAAAACGATCATTATACGGGTTGCTGAATGGTTAAATTTTGTACCCATCACTCCACCATTAAGTGCTTCAGTTTTTCTAGCGAATTTCAGATTACTCCCATTTCCTCAATTGACTCTTCTCCTACCTTTTTTATGTTCCTGCAGGAAATGAACTGATTACTGTGGAAGGCCTGTTGGAAACAGTCCCGTACTGTGCAGCTAAAAATGTTTCCTGGAAGGGTCGATGTAGCTTGTTCATGTGTTCCACTGAGGTAACATAAGTCAGTCTTTCCTACTTAATTGCTAAATACGGAGTAGCTAGCTAGTACGCAGAAGACTGAGCCCATAAATCAGTCTCCCCAGTTCAAGCTACGGAGCCAATTTCCACCGCGGTTCTTCATTGGTATTGTGGTGTGCCCACCACCGCAGGATTTCCCGGAAGATCTAGGCTCGCGGAGGCTCAAGTCTTAGTATAGTCTGGTTAGGTCTAGCTTGCGCACGGGTGACGTGCGTGTGGTGTTGTGTGTGTGTGGAGTGCGTAGTGCGTGAGTTCAGATACTACAAGATGTACTAAGACCAGGAAATCTCAAAAAAAAAAAAAACTTACTTAGGCCCCATCCGTTTACCAAAAAGGAAAGGCTCCGTCCGTACGGTGAATGATGGCAGCATCAAGGTCGAGATGTATGCGTCTACCTGATTCTTGTCGAGTTCTGAGGTCTGACGATAATCTGTGAATTTCTCTTACATATAGATAGATGACTAAACGCAGTGATGTGTGTACAACTGTAGATAAATTTCTCTTACTGAAACTTTTACCTGGCTTTTGAGAACGTATGTAGATAAATTTTAATTACATCCTGAAGGCGTCTGTATTAATTTCTTAAGTCTGAACAGCAGAGTTTTGTTGTGTATATGATGTAAAAGGGACGTGTAGCCGAGAAGGACGTGACAGCCCATTGTCTCAATCATGCAATAACTAAGCATTTCCCAGGGCATTAATGCCCATTCTGGGTAGTACTGCCTATGGCTTAATTTTGATACAATAACAAGCTAACAATGCATTTTCTAGTAATGCTGATGACTAATTTTATCTAGGCGCCATGAATTAATGTCACATTTTTTGTACTACGATCTAGGCTGAGAGAGGCAGATCTACCTTCTAACTGAACCTGGTAGTTGCTTAAATTAGTACCTAGTGCTTTCCTATTACAGACTTGGTTAGCAGTCATGTCTTTTCTTTTGAAACCGGCTTTCTTCGGTCTGGTTCCTGTAAAAGATAAGCATCTGTTCTATTTATGGTTCACTTCTTCCAACTAACAATGTAGAGCCAGAAATGTCATGCTGTACATAGTAAAAGAGATTAATAGTGCACGAAGTCACTGCAGAGCACTCTGCGATAAGCTAGTAATAAAGAAGGTCGCATGCATCACTTTGATGCAGTGGCCGGGGGAGAAAGTATCTGGTGGAAAACAACTTTTAGTGGAAACCGGTGAAAACCGTAAAAAAATCATGATCAAAAGTTTAACAAAATTCTCACAAAAAGGCATTACATTATGAAGATAGACATCTATAGACATGCAAATTTGCAAGTGAAACTCTAAATTATTTAGGAGCTATGAAAATAGACTTCTATAGACATGCATGTCTATACAATTTTGAGTTTCAGTTTGCAAATTTGTATGTCTATAGAATTCTACCTTACAAACGTAATGCATTTTTACTTGGAATTTTTTAGCACTTTCAAACATGATTTTTTCATGGTTTTCACTGAAAATTGTTTCCACCGGACATTCTCTCGAGGCCGGGGTAGCCTCATTTCGAAAAAAAAGTCACTGCACACAGACAACTCCGGAGAGTGCAGACAAGAACCAGAAACTTTCACCATCTGAGACGAACACGTTCAATCTAAGTGACATCGATATATGCAACATTGTTTTCTCTTATATTAAGCATAGATAACCTTGGTTACATCGTGCCCACAGAATAGAGATTATATATTGATATGTATAGTATTCTTGACTCCTATTAAATCCCGGTTGCTATCTCATATCCTCACAGCATTCATGCTACTTTCGAACACACTGTATGTTCTCTATTCAGTAGTGTTTTCCTAACTTGATTATTTTCACAGTATAAGGAGGACCCTCAACACAACACGCACAGATACTCGTGCGGCACGCCCGTCCACTATACACACGCCAGCAATTTACCTCAGGAGCGACTTTGACTCTTATTAACTTGTGTAACATATGTATGAAAGCAACATAATATTTTACCCTAGCTGACATGTACTTTTGACATTGTTTCCTACGGAGTAGTAATTTTTTCTCCTTTGAGCTTAGAACAGCATTGGAACGGAGTAGCATTCATCGGACAGCTCCAGCTCTGCGGCCTCGTCGAACAGCCACTGCTCGATCGAAGACAGTGGCGCCTGATGCTGCTGCTTGGTCTCGTCGTCGTAGCCGACGCCTCCCATCAAGGCCGGCTGCTGCTGCACGCTGGCGGTGAAGCTGACCTCGGCGCTGCTGCCGGTGCCGGACATACGGTCGAAGGACATCAGAGGGTTGACGCGGGGCTTGACGTCGTCGTCGTCGGAGTAGTTCTTCAGCGGCGGCAGCGCGGAGCTCTTCATGAAGCCGTCGAGCAGCTTGGATATGTTGTCCACGCTGGAGGCGTAGGACGACGAGGAGCAGACGTCGGTGGCGGCCTCGGCGGCCAACGGCAAGGGACGACACCGGGCGACCAGCTCCGTGTTGTTGCTGCACGCAGCGCCGGCGCCGTAGCCGTGGTCGACCTGGGAGATCATGTCATGGTGGTCGAAGTTGTTGCCGCTTGCTGTGGCGGAGGAGGACCCAGGCGGCGCGAAGATGGCGCCCACGGCTTGCTGCTTCCGGAGCTTCTTCTTGAGGTGCGTGTTCCAGTAGTTCTTGATGTCGTTGTCCGTCCTCCGCGGCAGGTAGGACGCGATCGCCGCCCATCTGCAATTCAAAGCAAGAGATGGTATATTGATCATCATCGCCATGGACGCCGCTGACCGATCATGGTTTCACTCACACCCAGATCGACCGACGAAGGTACCTGTTGCCGAGGAGTGACTGGAGGTGGACGATGACGCCCTCCTCGTGGGGCGTGAAGTTGCCGCGCTTGATGCCGGGCCGGAGGTAGTTGGTCCAGCGGAGGCGGCAGCTCTTGCTGCAGCGCATCAGTCCGGTGCTCACCGGCACCGACCGCCAGTTGCCGGGGCCGTGCTCCTGGATGTAGGACACCAGGATGATGTCCTCCTCCGGCGTCCACGGACCCTTCTTCACGCCCACCTTGTCGCAGCACGGCGGCCTACCCATGATCGACCGACTGTTCGATTCGATCACACACGGTCTCGAGCTAGATCTCTGGCTTGAATTGAGATCTCGTCTTTTTCTGGCCGTGGTGTTTCAAGCGTGCTGCGTATATATAGGAGCTAGCTAAATGGGAGTGACCGAGTGAGCTCCCTTTTCACTTGCTGTCGTCCACGTACACCTGTGACGCTGCTGTGATGATTTATTTTCACTTTCTTGCCGATGATCGATCTGTATACTACTGTGCTTTCTCTTTCCATCAACATCATCACATGAATGATATAGAAACCGATCGATCCACCTGGCCACGACTTAAAGGAAGGACTAGCTAGCTAGCCATAGAGCCAGAGGTGTGCTGCCCACTGTGTGAAATTTAAAGGCTCCGGCCTTTTGCACTACAGGCAAGAGGCCGATGGCTCATCCAACTTGATTTGTCAAGGCATTTCATTCCGCAAAGAACATGCAGAAATCATGTGCAGTGATGAACCGATAGTACAGCTTGGTAATCTCTACAAGTTGCAAGAAGGAAAATACTATTTAACATTTTTTTTAACAAAGAGAACAAAACTACATCATGTTATTTCTTAACAAATCATCTTTGTAGTAAAGCAAAAAACAAGTCGTGATTAAAGTTAACTACCCCTCCGATTGAGATTATAAATCTCGGGGGACTATTCGCTAGAATGTTTGATTAGGAGATATACATGTTTGGAATGCTCTAACTACCACATGACCGCAGGTCAAAGTGAAATGCAGTGTTTGGTAATCATTTGTTCAAAATGTTTGCTTTATTCAAAAAAGAAAAAACTATGTCCGTCAGGATTCACATTTATTAGAATATTCAACGATTCCTTTCTTGTATCGACCACAGTGCCAATCCATAACAAGGAGTAACTTGTCACAATTCTTTAAACTCTTCGTAGTTGCGTTACTTTACTCACAAGTGTCTCTCATCCTTCCTTCTACGCCTGTAACGCATAATGCTCCATGACTCAGTGGCTAGGTTGAACCGTTGAAGATCTCTGAGACATGTACCATCCTTCCCTGCTGCACATATCCGTCGGAATCGTAATGTAGTATCCCCACAATACTACTCACATTACCACTACGAAACACACAGTACAGACAACCTTGCTGCTGAGTTGGAGACGATTACACACTCCCATGCCTGATACGTCTCAAACGTATCTATAATTTTTGATGTTTCATGCTTGTTTTATATCAATGCTACATGTTTTTATTATATATCAATGCTTCTTCTTCTTCTTCTTCTTCTTCTTCTTCTTCTTCTTCTTCTTCTTCTTCTTCTTCTTCTTCTTCTTCGTTGGTGCCTCTAGACCCTCCCCCTCTTCTTTGTCTCCGGGGCGGCTCAGAGCCACCTACTTCCCTTCTTACCCCCCTCCCCTATGCCGACCGAACTACCTACTCCCGCCTCACATGGCCGACGTCACTTCCTTGCCACCTCTCTGCCCTTCTTTGAATCATACCTGTACCGCCCACCGCGCTGCCCCAACCATCACTCTACCCCTTGCACCTCCTTCTTCTTCGGCACCGGCGAGTCCATATCCTAACCATAATTGTGACACACCGTATCCCGTACTCAGTACGCCCCTCAGCTAAGTTTAGGGCTCGGTGCCGCCTCGCTCAACTATGGTTGTCGTCTTTTCCGTCGCGGATCCATGGTGGTGGCCATGGTGTCGCTGATTCCGACAAGCTCTCGGGATCTGAAGGAGAAGGGGAGGGGATCGAAAAGGAGAAGAATAGAAAGATAAGGCACCACATGTAAGGAGGAGAAGAAGGAATGAAAAGATAAGGGAGAGAGACTGGGGCGGGTTTCACAAGGGGTGAGCGTCTCTTGCTCGAGGGCGCACCACATGAGCAAATGGCTTTTTAGTGCCATCCATGCGTCCACTTTAAGATGGTAACTTTGCTAGGCAGATTGACATAACATAGTGGATGATCTTGTATGTCTATTCACCAAATAAACCATAACTAAATATTATAGTCACCGTATAGGATCTGTCCACCTTGTCCATGCTATTTGCAAGGCCCATGCATGATTGAGTAGGTGTGAGGCAGAACCGGCAGCAATGTGCCAACACTTGAGCCACATCTCTTCTACTATTAAAAAATGTAGGCAGAGAAACAAAACCTGATGCTACCTACGCATTCACCATGTTTTCTTGTGTGTGGGGCACAACAAAATCAATCACCTCTGATTTGTTAGTTTAATAATAGCGCCGTATGTATATCTTGGGCCTTCCAATACAGTCACAAGATAGCAAATGTGTACCACTAGCTGGTCAAAGCATCGAACATTAATTACTTGGAATGCTCCGGGCCAGGTCAACTCGGGCATTTTGGGTAATAGCTGCGGATGCACCTATTATGTAAAACATTTTTTTCTTCAAAATGTCAAAAAATTACAGAAAGAAATTCGGATATACATTAGAATATTTTGTGTTAACAAAAAAAGTGTCGTGGAGAAAAAACATTTTTTATGACCTATGCAAAAAAGACAAAAAAATGTCTCGTATAAAATCATTTTGGAGCGTCCGGATTTGTCTTTTGTACACATATCATAAAAAATGTTTTTTCTTCGCGTAACTTTTTGTGCTAACATAAATGTCTTAAAGTATATCTAAAAATTTTATTTTGAAATTTTTGACATTTTAGAATTTGTTTTTTGGGCAGTTACGGATTTCCGATATAAAAACTATTATACTATGTACATATAATATGAATATCTCATGATGTATCTTGTGATATTGATTTGACATTATAGATGTAGGCAGTTTTTTTCATAAACTTGGTCAAACTTTGTGTTGTTTGAGTTTGAACAAAATATGTTTTCTCTCGGGAACAAAGGGCTGATGGAGGCTTAGCTATTCACTCCAGCTTACAAAACTCCCTGTTTTGGATAAACATGTCTGGTCTCAACTTTAGTATCTATAAGAGTACCACCGACATAACTCCCATTTCAAAGTTCCTAGAGGCTAGGCGGTGGCTGCCCCCATTAGTTGAGCCCAAAAGTTGTTTGAAACCCTCATTTCTCAATACCCATTTCTTAGGCACCGCCACATATGATCCACCCATTAATGATGATACTGTTTTTTTTCCTTTGCTTTTCTTTATCCTGGCGTAGGGGTGTTCGCCAGATCTTATCGTGCCAACAGAGGGGAGGCTGGAGCAGGCTTCATGTTCTAGAAATCCGATGATGGAGAGCGATGTCCCGAAGATGTGTGGATGACCGAAGAGTGTATCACTATGTCGTAGAGGCCAAAGATGAGACATGACGGGTTGAGATGGTAACATCATCGGAGTTCTGACAAGCCGTAGAGAGATGTCGGAGCGGCAACCACGACGGAGAATCAGTGGGAGAGGGGTGACACGATAATTCGACAACATCAAAATTGTCTTCCACATCATTCAACTAAGGGGAGCGCCTTTGAGCATGAAATTTATAAGACTAAAACACTTCCTCGACACAGCTAAAAATGAACGATTTTCCTTTATTATCATATGAGAATACACGCATAGTTTCCGATTATCCAATTAAAATACTTAAGAATACACAACTAGCAACACTTTTGTATATGTGTGTGTATATATATCCAAGATATACATGCATTTTCTTGTAACCGAAGGGACTATATTATGTGTAGACACATGCTGTCGTGGTCCTGCTTCTTGTGGGCACTGGCGGTTCCACGTCACTTACATAGCTCGTTCCCTGTTCAATTGACACCACCATGAATACATGGTGAAGTCGCTGTCTCCCCAGTTTACAATCCCACGTGCAGGCTGTACGAAACACTATACGAGCTTGATTTATATATATACACACATAGATTGATCACTGCAATGAAGAGGACTCGATCGTGGCTTAATGGTGAGGAGGAGAACAAGTTTGTGATCCATCCATCCATCCATCCAACCCATCGATATATCATATCGCGAAGTTAATTAAGGACCACAGTGTGGGGGAGCAAGCAGTTAAAGACGAAAAAGAGTTTTGTGCCCCCACATTCGATCTCCTACGCCGACTTGACACAATTATGTTAGAAATGGAAATGTGCACGTTTTCGCCTTCTTAAGGCATGCGGCTAACATACTGGCTAAATTTGTCCCTGGTTTTTGCAAGTTGTGTATGATTAAGGTCGTGTGTTAAAAGAGTGCACTTTTCGGTTGTGAGCTTATTTTTTCTGATAAAGGACGCTTTTTATTACTCAGAGAGTATTACACCCGACATTTGCATAATTAAGATGCACACAGCCGTAACAATCCAACAAAAAAAATGTAAAAACATAAAAAAGAAGGAAAACAAGAATCACGAAGAAACTATAATCCGCCTATGGTGCTAGAGGGCGAATCCGAGCGGTCATCCATGTTGGATAACATATCACTCACCGTATTTTCCAACCATGAAGATACCTCCTTAACTAGGTCTTGATTTTTTTACACGTTGAAGCATATACCACGAACGGAGTAAACTGGTACAACGGTAGATGACCTGATGACCTGCATAAGAGAGAAATTCGTTAAAACCCTCGTCATTTTTATATAGTCATAGCGATCATAATGCTTACCCTAATAAGAATTCTGAACTTGTGATCGGTTCCATGTACCAGTTGCCAAAAATATTTGCAACACTACGTGGTGGATACAAGTTAGAATCTACTTGGATGAATGACCATATAGAACGTGCAACTTGCACTAGAGAAATAAGTGTTTGATCGTCCCATCATGATGACAGAACACACACTTTGTGCTTCCATGTCAGTTGAGTTTTGCAAGATTGTCTTTGGTTAGGGCTACTCCTTTGCAAAGATACCACGCAAAAATCTTAATTTCGAGTGGTATCTTCATTTTGCGTATCTTTTTATTATTATCAACTGGTACATCTGATTTAATCAACGCTCTATACTTTGAGTCTGCTGAGATTTTTCCGTTCTCGAGTATATTGTATCTAAATTCATCCCTCCCTTGCGTCAGTTGGATAGTAGCCAACCGCCCAATTAGGTCATTCCATCTCGTCTAAAAGTCACATTTGGTGGGGATGACTCCAACACGTGGCAATTGTATCGCTCTTGTGACAAACGATATTGTGAAGATCTAGATATTTTCCCGGAGAGTGGTATTTCCTAAACACTTATCCTTTCAGAATCTAATCTCTGATCCATCCTTTACACTGAAATATCCAAATAGGAAATTTGTTTCTTCAACGCCATTAGACCAGCCCAAAATGAGAGTCACCAAGTTTTCAACATATATGGGACAATGCCTTTGAACAAATATATACTTTTCAAAAGGGTTTGCCAAAGCCCATCTTCGGTAAGAAGCTTGAAAAAACCATCCGAGAAGTGTCATGTTCTTGACCTGAAGGTCATGAATTCCCAATCCTCCTTGCTCTTTAGGTCTACGTGCCACATCTCATTCAACCAGTCGATATTGTTTCTCACTATCTCCTTAACAAAGGAATCTTGATAAACAATAGTTCAATTTATGTAAGACTTTATAGGTAATTGGAAGAAGAAATCATATATAGTACCATATTACTTATTACTGAGTCTTCACCAAGAGATAGTAATTTTCCTTTCTAACTATCTAGTCTTTTTTAAGGCGGTCCTGGACACGTTTGCATTAGGCATTTGTGAGCCCCCGATAATGTACTGGAATACCCAGATAAGGCGTATATATTTAGTCAAATGTCAACATATATTAAGTTTGACTAATCATATAGATAAATATATGAATATTTAGAATACCAATTAATATCAATATCCTCATCATGGAATATATTTCGTTGTATGTTTACAAAGTTTTGTAATTGTTCATTTTGTGTCTATAATATTGGTCAAAATTATGTTGCGTAGAATTTTCACTAAAGAAATACGCTTTATTTTGAAGAATGCCCAATAAGAAACTGGCCTTACTCACAGCCGAATAGTTGGCATATAGAGCATCCTCGTCTTGAGCCTCTCCGAAAAAAAAACAGTTTGCTCTTATGAAAGTTTATTTTTAGGCCCGAAAGTTGCTCGAACGTTCACAAATATTGCACATCCTTTAGAAGACCGGCTAACAAGCTGCTCTCTTTATACCTTCTTATAAGGTGTATTAGTTTTTTTAGAAGTCAATTCTGCTAACTTTGATCAAGTTTAGAAAAAATTATCAACCTCCTAAATAGTAAATAGGTATCCTGAATTCATCATAAAATATGTTTATTTATTTAAAATTTTAAAGTTTCATAGTTTTTCAAAATTCATCAAGATAGTGTGAGATATGACTTTTCGAAAACTAATGCACCAAGTAAATGAACAAAGGGAGTATTTGAGAAGCCTCCCAAGAGGGTAACCGTGGGCACGACTGTATACCATTCCAACATGCACAACACATCGTCTTTGTTGTATTGGAAGACCATCCTTAAATTTGTTGGAACTTGTTTTCTTAATCAAGATATTGTAAGGTTGCTCTGGATCTTTGTGAAAGCTAATGAAAACATTTGAAGCTTATTTTTATATTTCATTTATGTGTTTGATCTTCTCCGTACGGCGGCGTAACTCGCTGGCACTAATGACCACACCCATAACATGGCCGGAGACGAGATAGGGAAAAAATATGACTATCAACACTACACTCTGAAATAGAAGAAAATCTAGAAAATAAATTGGTGCTCAGACACACCCATTGAGATTGTCAAAATCAAACCGAACATGTGACATTTAATTAACATCCTCCATAAATAACAAATATCGATGTGTTTTTTTTACCTCAAAGGACTGTACTATCTACTCCCTCCGTCCCAAAGTAAGTGTATGTTTAGCTTTGGCCGAAGTCAAGTAAGTTTGATCAGCTTTATAGAAAATTGTGAGAATATTTATGACATAAATTAGTGTATTATTAAACTACATTCCAAGATGAATCTAGAGATATTAATTTGATGTTGTAAGTATTAATATTTTTCTTTAAAATTGGTCAAACTTAAAAACATTTGACTTAAAATAAAACTAGAAGTACACTAAGACAGAGAGAGTACTAGCAGCTGGAGCCGCATATTTGAATATTTATGAGGAGATTTCCACTACTAGCATGCAATTAATTAGTACCTCACACATATTTGTTTTGCATGTAACTAATTACTCCCTCACATAAACACATCATGTAATAATCCCTTGTATACCTAATCCCTCTGGTACAATTTATAAGACATGCACGTTTTAAGAAAAAAATGACAACCAAGTTCGCTAACAAAATATGAGAAATGTATATCATAAAAGTCATACCATCAGATTCATATTAAAAAATGATTTTCTCAATGGTACAAATTTGTGACATGTGATTTATATTTTCTTGACCAAATTAATGGTCAATTTTTATAAATTACGTACATGCCTTATAAACTTCGCGAGAGGGAGTAATTAGTGCACGCTGAATTCATGGCACATCTCACTTTTTCTCATGCATGCAAATTGTGATATCATTTCATATTCTCCCGATTCTCAAATTTCAAAAACTTTGTGAAATACCCGTCGAGATGAACTCAGCGGCGTAACGAATCGCTATTCAGAATAACGTTTAAGAGATAAATCATTTTGAAACTTTGGATTTAGCAACACTCATAAGGTGGCAAATTTTGTATTCATGCATGTGCTATAGGATAAAGGCACATAGAAACAGCCCGGTAAATCCTGTTGTGCGTTTGTGTATAGTTTTATTCTTGTAAACGTAAGTGGTACGGATACTCAAAGGGATTGGACTTGTGGTCTGAAATCAGATGTGCATTGTCATGGCCAGGAGCGAAATGTTTAACTTCCAATGGGCCGTATTTTTAGCAATCCAATGGGCCGTTGGTACTCGTAGTGGTTACTGTCTCCAGAATTGATGGGCTCAGGCCTACAGCCCAAAGCCCTAAAAAGTGGAAGGTGTTCAATTCTGCGGTAGTATTCAGTAGGCTTTTTGGGCCGATAAGAAATGGCAGTAATGTTTCGTCTCCTGAAAATGGTCCTCTGATTGATTAAAAAATGTTAGCTGCTTAAATAGGGCATTTCCTATATTCCGCCTACCGCGGACCCGATTACCGTCTGCGTACCCTCTCGGCGACGAAAGGGCCGGCCCATTGAGGCTCCAGCGGTTATTTTTTTCTGTTTTGTTTTTTTCGTTTTTCTTCTCTATTTTTTCTTTCCCTTTTCTTTTCGTTCTTTCTTTCTTTTTTTCTTTTCTTTTGTATATTCGTTTTTTATTTTTTTCAAAAATTGTTCATTTTAAAATTTGTTCAGATTTGAAAATTGTTCATTTTCGGAAATTGTTCATATTTGAAAATTATTCATGTCAAAAAATATTTCAGATTTGAAATTTGTTCAGATTCAAAAATTTGTTTAGATTTAAAATTTGTTCAGATTTGAAAATTGTTCATTTTCAAAATTTGTTCAAATTTAAAAATTGTTTAGATTTGAAATTTGTTCATTTTCGACAAATGTTCAGATTTTAAAATTGTCCATTTCGAAAAATGTTCAGATTTGAAATTTTTTCATTTCGAAAATGTTCAGATTTGAAATTCGAAATCTGAATGACTGTTTCAGGAAAAAAACGCAGAGCGAATGGTCCGTGGAAAATGGGCCGAGCCCAATAAAATTGCGCTGGGCAGAGGGGGTACGCGGAGCTATGCTCCGTCCACATACTGCGGAGTATAGCACCTCCCCTTAAATAGTCCCACGGTTCTAAAAAAAAACTTAAACAGTCCCACTAGACAAAACTAACTGAACAGTCACTTCATCCCGTCCAAAATTTAAAAGCTTACACGGACATGTTGAGAAATCATTCGTTATGGCTTGGTAGCCTTGCAGCCTACTCCGTCAGCACCACATCTATATAAGACTACTCACAATGGGGAGTAACTTAGACTAGTAACATGCATATGTTACTACTCAAAGTTACTACCTCTACAATGGGGAGTAATATGTGTGTAGTGTCATGTACAAATTTATTTATTAGATTGTACACACATATTGCCTTGAAATGTGTGATGTTATCACATCCATCTCTCTCCTCATTAATTACCTGCAACATCAGATTTTTTGCTTACGTGGCATTGATGTTACTTCTATGTTACCACCTATTGTGACTAGTCTAATGCGACCAAGAGAACATCCTACTCGCTCCCATCCGAAGAGTGTCAGGAACCATACACACTTTATACTACTGCCGTGCGTTCTCTACGACAATTAAAACGGATCCGAGAGAGTATATATTTTCAAGTTTCGACATGGATAGGAGCCGGCGAGACGACATGACTCATAGGGAGACATGACGGCGAGACGGCGTACTCTGTGGGTTTGATGTACTCGTGGGAAAAAAGAAGTCCGATAATATGTTTCAACCTAATCCAAGATCAGTACGACTAGTAAACTATCTGAAGAGTTCATTGATGCAGGTCTTTGTACTTTGATTAGTGGAAGAAAATTAGTCAAAGCTCTTTCTACTCTTCTTTTCTTGCCATGGCCTGCTTCATGCATGCCCATATGTAGTACCTACTCCGAGTCTTTGGTTATGGAGTATATTTAGTAAAAAAGCATACTCTATAGATCACACCATGCGAGTTAACTGGCGATGCAACCGCCAAATTCAATGTACTACTCGACATGCACATAACCTAGCTGAAAAATAGTTAATTAAATAGTTCTGAAATAACCTAGCCGAAAATAGTTGTAACTGTGCGCTATTATTCCCTCTAGAAAAAACGAATAGACTGTGTTTTGCCTGTGAGTACGGTTTGATATATAATGGTCGTGCAAGCGTCCTAGATACATGCAGCACAAATCAACAACGTATAAAAAGGCTATGTATTTTGACGAATCACCCATAAAAACAGGAGGTCAAAGTGGTCCAAGAACATCAATTAGCTAAACAACAAGATTTGCTCATCAACCTCCCCATGTATGCTAGGATGGGCCTTGAGGAGACCATTCCTGCGGCAAGCTGGTTTTTGTTAGGCTGGAATTCGGGTCTGACTCGCTAAAACTTGTTTAACTAACGAGTTAGTGTGGCTCGACCCGTTTAACTAACTAACGAGTTCAGAATTAGAACTCGGTTCGACTCGTCCAAACTCGCAAGCGTCTCTAAGGGCCACTCCTTCTCGGCAACCTGTGTTGTGAAGGTATGGTTATATTTTCATGGGTAGGTGAAGTCAACATTGTGGGCGTGCGGCGGCGGTGAAAAAACAAAAATGCGAGAAAAATTGTGGCAACGAAAATCGACTTCGGCTATTGATACTCACTGAGAGTTGAGTCTCAAATTCCATTGATGAAAACTCTAGGTCTGATATATATTGGCCGAAAACCTATAATAGAGCCCGAGGTACATGGAGCTCGTTATTTTGAAAAATCAAAAATGACATTTTTTAGTTTCCAAAAATCGTGAAAATCGCAGATGTAGAAAATATCGAGATCTACAAGCGTGCCAAATTTTACATTAAAATACGTTTTATTCTAGGCTGTAAGAAAAACACAAATGAGTGGATCTGGGTGGTGAACAACACACAATTTCAAAAAATTTGAAAATTTTCCCGATTTGTGTTTTTTGTACATCCTAAAATACAACATATTTTAAGGTAAAATTTGGCACGCTTGTAGATCTCGATATTTCGAGATCTCGAGATCTACAAACGTGCCAAATTTTACATTAAAATACTTTGTACTTTGAGCTGTACAAAAAAGCAAATGAGTGGATCTGTGTGGTGAACAACACACAATTTCAAAAATTTGAAATTTTCCCGATTTGTCTTTTTTGTACAATTTGGCATGCTTGTAGATCTTGATATTATCTATATCTGTGATTGTTTTCGTGATTTCTGGAAACTCGGAAATGTCATTTTTGATTTTTCAAAAAAACGAGCTACATGTAGCTCGGGTTTCAAAAATCCACACTCATATATTGGCTCTCTAGCAATGGCATCTTCTATATGTTCTCTTGTTGAAACTCATATTTCTTTTGGGGGTCAAAATTAATGATCTGATTTTGTTAGTACAATATCCAATGATGTCGGTGTGGTGTGTTGTTCCCTTACTTGAGGCGTCATTATTGGATCACCTCTATTGTTTTCCTTGGTTGCCATCATTAGTGGTTGATGCTAATATTTATTGCACTATTTTCTTAATTTTGCTGCGTATATTCTCGATATCTTGACTAACTCTTATTAGTACTGATATACTGTATTGTTTTTATCGAAATACCGATTTTAGTTCTCTTTGTGCTGCATATTCGTAGTTACTTGTCATCACAAACATCGTAACACCACGAGCAGTCTGAATTAAACGTGACGTAACTCGATGACAAATCTAATTTCTGTTGTACGCATGGATCATAAATCTAGTTTCTGTTGTACGCATGGATCATAGAAGCTTTTTTCTTGCATAGATCGATCATAAAAGATACAGAAGCTTTATATACCACAAGCCCACACGTAAAATTTGTCGTTTTAGGATGATGAAAGGAGGGCACTCCCCGGTCCATGGTAGACTACTCTGTAGACCGAGACGAGAAGGACACACGGAAACAAACTCCTTGGAGTTACAAGTTACTTGCTTCTCCAAAACATCGGGAAAAGCCAACGGGTAACAGGACATGCTCCCATCTTCCCTTCTTCCTCCTCCAATCCCACCGCCCGTTTCCGTTTGACCTGACCAACCGCCGCCCCTCCCACGTCGCCCACTCCTCCCCCATTCCATTCCATTCCATTCCTTGGCAACCGCTCATCTGCGCCGGCAGCGTCAGGCAACCACGACAGCGCTGCGCCGGAGACCGACAGCCGGCCGGCGGTTTCTCAGAAATGGTATGTCTTTCTCTTGCTATATCTTCTTTCGTCGGAGTATTAGGCATCTTTCCTGCCGCTTCCTGGAAGCAGAATCATCACCATTCATCATGGTGAAAAAATAGATTCTTGTATTCTTATGTTTTTTGTTGGCGACGGTTAACTTGTAATCTTGATCCGGTTCGCATCGGTAGTCCCATAGGTCAATTGACTTGGTCATTAGTTTGGTCTTTCTCCAAGCTCTGGTGTGCTTCATGGAGCCTCTCCACTGCTTTTCATTGGCTAAACACTTCACTTTACACAAGTTTGAATTATTTCGATTCCTACTCCCGTCTTTGCGCCCCCACAACATTGTGCTTTTGTCATTTTGAACACTTGCTGCATGCCCAAAATAAGGGTGCAATTTACCCATTTTTCTTATGATTACTTTAATTATATATCTTCTTGGGAGCATCAGCCTCTGTTTTGGATGCTTCCAATGCCAATACGGCTGCCTCGGGGAATCAGTGTGGTCTCCTCCCTCCCTTCTTGGTTCTGGTGTGTATCTGGACAGACAATTATACCAATTTGGCACTTTGTTATGAATAAAAAATGTGTAATGTTTTTGCTGCTTCTTGTTGTACACTTGTACCAAGCATTTGTTTTCACAAAAGTTTCGATTGTTATGTTTTTTTACAGTTCCTAGAGCCTTCCTTACCTTACCTTACCACTTGTTGGATGCTTCCAAAGAGCTGTAAAACAACTGTATGCAGTATCACGACAGCTTTCGTTTTGTGTTGGTTACTAGTAATTTATTTGGTTTGCTTGCAAACGGCTGGTCAAACTCCATTACCTTCCATACCTTGAGCTTCCCAACATAAATTTAGACGAGCCCCTACACACATACACACTTCCCTGTTTTCGACCAAAAAAGGTGATATTTTGTCTCAAGGTATTGTGACATACCTCACTCTCAGGATACGATTCAGGGTACAATAGTGTCTGATACAACGATCGAGGATACTGAAATTAGGGTTTGGATACAGCTCGTGTCACACGAGCGAAGGAACGGCACGCAGGCCGGAGAGGAAGGAGAAGATGAACCCTAAAGGGATTTACTTGTCTAATCACTCGATGCCTCCCTTCGACGTCGGAGCCTGGTCTTATCCTTCCGAGCACGCACGCTGACTTGGTCCGCCTCCACTCCTGGACTTGGCCCCACCTGTCAGCTTGCCCTTGGCCCCACTCGTCAGCTCCAGCTGCTTCAGTGCACACGGCAGGTGTGTGGCCGTGACATTTCCCTCTGCTTGAGTACCGGCATGTCCCCAGGCCGGTGATGTCGGGTACGCCTGGACAATGGCATAGAGACGTTCCCAGGTTTGACATGTATCAGGCAATCCCGCCCATTTGATCAGCACTTGCGGCACCATCTTACCGCCACGACGCACCATGCGATCACCTCGTATCTCTGCAGGAACAACTAGCAAGGAACTGAGATCAACAGATGGTAATGCAGTACCCACCTTTGTTTTGTCCGACACCTCCTTCTTTAGTTGTGAGACATGCACCACAGGGTGAATGCGTGAAGATGGTGGCAGCTGTAGCTTGTAAGCTACCTTGCCCACGCGTTGCAGCACCAAGTACGGCCCAAAGTATTTGAACGCCAATTTCTGACAGGATCGGTCAGCCACTGATGTTTGCACATGGGGCTGGAGTTTCAGGTAAACACTGTCACCCACAGCGAACTCCCTTTCTGAGCGGTGCTTGTCTGCCTGGTGCTTCATCCTGCGCTGCGCACGTTCGAGATGTTGGCGAATAACAGGCAGCATGATCTGGCGCTCTTTCATCCAAGCATCCAAATCGGCATGGCCAGTGTCCTTGGCCTGAGATATGCCGAACTGACGCGGTTGTCGACCAAACAGCACCTCAAATGGTGATCGCCCAAGGGCTGAGTGCACTGTGGTGTTGTACCAGTGCTCAGCTAATGGTAACCACTTGGACCATTGCTTTGGTTGTGCATTGACCGTGCATCTGAGATAGGTTTCTAAGCATTGGTTTAGCCTCTCTGTCTGGCCGTCAGTTTGTGGATGATATGAAGAACTCATGTTGAGTGTAGTGTCAGCTAACTTGAACATCTGTTGCCAAAATGCACTGGTGAACACCTTATCTCTGTCAGAAATTAGTACCTTAGGCATGCCGTGGCGACAGTAGACATTGTTGATAAAAGCCTGTGCCACTGTTTGTGCTGTAAAAGGATGCTTGAGAGGGATAAAATGGCCATATTTCGAAAATTTGTCGACAATTACCAGTATGGTGTCAAACCCATTTGATTTTGGCAATCCTTCAATGAAATCCAACCCCACTGTATGCCATGCATCTGGAGGAATCGGCAAGGGCTGAAGGCGCCCAGGCAATTTTGTTTTCTCATTTTTCGCCTGCTGGCAAGTTCTGCATGCCTGTACATGTTGAGTCACTGCCTCTTTCATTTTTGGCCAAGAGAACAGCTGCTTTACTCTCTGATATGTTCCTTGTATCCCGGAATGACCTCCTATGGCACTGCCATGCAATGCTGTCAGTATTGCAGCATGAGCTTCTGTGTTGTTGCCTAACCAGATACGGTTCTTGTGTTTGATGACCCCATCCACCAATGAATAGCCTTTCTCATTTGTCGCCGTCACTGCCAGCTCAGTAAGTAGCTGTTTTGCCTGACTGTCCTTTTGATACCCTTCCACAATTATCTCAAGCCAACGTGGTTGTGTAGCAGATATCGCCATATTTTCAGTCTGCTGGGGTCTGCGAGACAGGGCATCAGCTGCCTTGTTCGTGATGCCTTTCTTGTAAATGATTTTGTACTGAAATCCCATCAACTTGAAGAAAGCCTTCTGTTGGATAGTGGTGTTGAATCGATGATCGCCCAAGTGTATCAAACTTCGCTGGTCTGTGTAAATGGTGAATGGTTTGTGTTGAAGGTATGGCTTCCACTTTTCTAATGCCATCAGTATTGCCAGGCATTCTTTGTCGTAAATGGACAATGCCTGGTTCTTGGGACCCAGGGCTTTGCTCAGGTACGCCAAGGGGTGCCCTTGTTGCATGAGAACTGCCCCCACGCCTGTAGCACAGGCATCTGTTTCTAGGACAAAGTCCTTGCTGAAGTCTGGCAGTGCCAACACAGGGGCGTTGATCAGTGCCTTCTTTAGTGTGAGAAAAGCTTCATTCACTTGGGGAGACCACACAAATGGCACATTTTTTCGGAGTAAGTTAGTGAGAGCTCTGCATATTATCCCAAAGTTTTGGATGAACTTCCTGTAGTATCCTACAAATCCCAAGAAGGCTCTCAATTCTTTCAGAGTCATGGGTCTTGGCCAACTCTCGACAGCTGCTATCTTAGTTGGGTCTGTCGACACTCCATCTGCCCCAATAATGTGGCCCAGATACTCCAATGAAGTTTGCGCAAAGGAGCACTTGCTTTTCTTGACAAACAGTTGGTTGTCTTGTAGTATTTGGAACACTGCCTGCAGATGCTCCACATGTTCTTCCAGAGATTTGCTGAAGATCAATATATCGTCCACAAAAACCAATACTGTTTTTCTGATCAAGTGTGCGAACAGTGAATTCATTGCAGCCTGGAAGGTAGCTGGTGCGCAAGACAGACCAAATGGCATCACCTTGAATTCATAGTGACCACTGTGAGTTTTAAATGCTGTCTTGCTTTCATGCTGCGGACTCATCCGTATCTGGTGGTATCCGGAGTGTAAATCCAGTTTGGTGAAAAATTTTGCACCTGCCAGCTCGTCTAACAGTTCATCCACCACGGGCATAGGGTAACGGTCCTTGACGGTAACCGCATTCAATTGCCTGTAATCCACACAGAATCGCCAAGTTCCATCTTTCTTCTTCACCAAGAGCACTGGAGAAGCGAATGGACTCTGGCTGTGTTGAATTATTCCCTGTTTCAGCATTGTTTTGACCTGTCTCTCGATCTCATCCTTCTGCTGGGGAGAATACCTGTAAGGTTTGACGTTCACAGGAGATACCCCAGGCATGAGTGTGATCTTGTGGTCGTATGGTCTGTGTGGTGGGAGACCTGACGGTGCATCAAAACATTTCTTGTTGTCCTGTAGTACTTGTTCAATGCACGCCGGAATTTGATCTTGTTGAGTGATAGTAGCACTGAGCTCCACTACATGTTCAATTGCATGTTGGTCCATCAGCTGTGTCAATTCGTCTGTTGTGATTGCAGTACAGGAGTCTGTGTTCTCCTTAATGCCACGCACAGTCACTCTTTTGCCTTTTTGAGTTATTCGGAAAGTTTTCTTTCCCCAATCTATCCACATTGGCCCCAACGTGTCCAGCCAGTCCATGCCCACAATCATGTCGTAGTGAGGCAGATCAAAAACCTTGAAATCGGTGCAGAAGTTTGCCTTCTGACAACTCCAGCTCACCCCTTTTACTGCTGTGTTAACCACTGATTTTGCTCCATTGGCCACCGTTACAGTTACTGCTGGTATTTCTTCCACTGTGAGCCCCAACAGTTTAACAGCATCCGCACTGATGAAACTCCCACAGCTGCCTGAGTCCACCAGCATCAGCACCTGTTTATCACCAACCACTCCCTGCAACCTGAAGCTTTTCTTTTGCACTGTCCCTGCCAGTGCACAAGCTGATATGGTGCACAATAATTCATCTGAGCTGGCGCCAGATTGCTCACCATCAGACCCTGAGGAGATATTTAACAATTCCACTAGCTCCTCCACCAAATGCAGTGGCACATTCGGGTTGCATTTATGTTCTGGGTGATACTTGTCGCCGCACTTGAAGCACTCCCCTTTTGCCTTGCGTTGAGCTTTGAGGGATTGGAACTTGCTGTCCCATGGTGGCTTCCCTGCAGACTTGTTCTCCACTTTTTTATGTTCCTCAGGAGAGTTTGACAGTATCCCTCTTGAAGAATAGCTTGGCCTTGAGAATTGTTGCCTCTGGTCTTGTCGAAACCGAGAGCCAGAATACCCCTTGTTTTCCTCCAGTAATTCTTCCTGTGTTTCAGCAAGAGATAGAGCAGCATCAACTGTTCGTGGTTTATGCAAACGAATGGCACGCTGAATATCCTTCCTAAGCCCACCAATGAATTTAGTAACAAAAAACGCCTCATCATAGTGTTTGTTATACACTAACACTTTGTGTCTTAATTCCTCAAATTTTTTGTAGTATTGCTCTACTGTACCTAATTGCTTGCACCTCTCTAATGCCTCTAAAGCTCTATGGTGTTTGTCTCTACCAAACTTGCTATGCACTGCTACACACAACTCCTCCCAAGTGGTGACATCGTTTTCTGCCTCGAAATTTTGCAACCATAAGGCTGCATTTCCAATGAAATGCATGGTGGCATACCCTGCCCAAGTATCATGTTCTACCTCATACATCTCAAAGTACTTTTCGCAAGTTTTCTTCCACCAACGTGGATTTTCACCATCAAATTTGGGGAAATCCGACTTTGGTGGTCTGTTGTGGCGTTGTCTAACATATGAACCATGCATAGGAGTATCAAAATCACCCTCTGATCTATCCCCTAAATTGAAAGTGACTGGTGAATGGCGAAAGGCACGCGTACCCTTTGCCAGGGCAGGTGCCATAGGTTGGAAACCTTTGGTCACGTTACCCTGGTTTGCTGTTGCAGAACCGTGGCCATAGGCCTGTGGAGTGCGATCTTCTGGAACAGAACGCTCAGCCTCCAGAACAGCGACCCTTGTGCCCACCTCCTCAATGGTGCGGTGGAGCGCGCGAAGGGAGTCATCGACGGCTGGTGCCCAGCCGTTGAGACCTTGGATGTTCTCAACCACCTGGCCGTTGGTTGTGGCCATGGCCTTGAGCGAGTCCTTGACCGCCATGAGTGCAGAGCTCGTGTCCTCGCCATACTTGGTGAATTGCGCCGCTAATTGCTTCAGCTCGGCCTGCAACTCCTCCATGAAGACCTTGTCGCAGTGGATCCACGCCTCAGAGATGGACGTGAGCGCCTGCCTGCGCTGGAATCTGCCCCGATGATGCCCTACTCCGCTAGTCCTCCGGGATTTTACAGATCACGGTAGGAACCCGCGACCAACCGAGAACGCTCACGAGAGTGGCACCCGAACAGAATCACCGCCGCCGTGCGCCGCCAGCAGTTCCGATCCGCGCTACCGCCTCCACCGCCGCCGCGAACCGACTCTGGAGAAGGGATTTTACAGGAGAACCCTAACCTCGACCAGATCTGGTCCGATTTCGCCGCCCTCGCTCCTCCGCCTCAACTGCGACGAGAAGCTTTGGATCTTGTGGCTCTAGATACCATATGTGACATACCTCACTCTCAGGATACGATTCAGGGTACAATAGTGTCTGATACAACGATCGAGGATACTGAAATTAGGGTTTGGATACAGCTCGTGTCACACGAGCGAAGGAACGGCACGCAGGCCGGAGAGGAAGGAGAAGATGAACCCTAAAGGGATTTACTTGTCTAATCACTCGATGCCTCCCTTCGACGTCGGAGCCTGGTCTTATCCTTCCGAGCACGCACGCTGACTTGGTCCGCCTCCACTCCTGGACTTGGCCCCACCTGTCAGCTTGCCCTTGGCCCCACTCGTCAGCTCCAGCTGCTTCAGTGCACACGGCAGGTGTGTGGCCGTGACAGGTATTCCTTTGGTAGTTAGGACTGTGCCTGCATACGTTTGGGTACTATTGCAACGATGAGCCTTCCTTTGCAACGGAAATTTCTTTTTTAGAACCATGCAGGAGCACTGCATGTATTACCATAGATAGAAAGAAAGATAGCCAGGAAAAGAATCTGGCTGAAGTCTTACAGAGCTGGCCGAAGCCAAAGAAGAGAGGAAAAATACAGGCGACCTAAAAAGCTTATGCCACCAAAACCAAACAACAAACAAAAACCAGCCTAAAGACTTAACCAAGATCCAGACGACCTGCACTAGCTAGATTCCATTGTTTGGCCTCATTTTTTATGTGTTCAATTAACACATTTGTGGGCTTGAGGATTTTGTCGAACACCCTCCGATTTCTTTCACGCCAAACTTCCCAAGCGACCAGCACGATCACCGTGTCTAGCTTCCTCCTGGTTGCTCCTGTAAATGATTATCGGATATGCACCCACCATTCTCTTAAGTTATCTTGAACTGAAGGTGTGGCCCTCTGAAGATTTGCCCAACTAAGTATATGCCCCCAAATAATATTAACGACCGCGCAACCCATGAAAAGATGTTGTGCATTTTCTTCGACCGTGCCGCAAAAGGAGCATCTATCAGGATGAGGTAAACCTCTTCTTTTTAGTCTATCGGCAGTCCAAACTCTCCTACGGATAAAGAGCAACGGAAATTTCGGTTCTGCACTCCTGCGTAGAACTAAGATAAAGGTTAGGATAATATGCCTGCTCATGTATTGAAATGTTTGATTTCCTGCCCATCGCCCTTTATTTTGAGGAGTTTATGTTTCGTTATCATCGGTTTGTTGTTTCTGAAAGTTCTTATTTTTGCGGCGTGACTGCAGCACCGGCGGTAGTATCACCCAATTTGAACTCCCAATAGCTGCTTTAAATTTCTTCAGGTCAACTTCTACTATTCCATTGAATTGATTGCATCAAAGAAGACAAAGGCATTTCTATTTGTTTTCAAGGTATAGATTGTTCCTTCTTATGAGGTGGGTCACACATGCTGTGCTATCGTCTGCATGATTGCGACGCCAATTTTTGTATCGTTGTTACATTCGGTAGCTTGAGGGAATGTATTTTTCTTTTTAAGTCAGATCTTACTTGTTCCTTCCTTTTCTGATAGGTTGGTCCTATTTAAGTAGTACTCCTGTTTCTGTTGTTGCTTTCTTGTTTCTTATTTTGCCGTCGAAGAATTTTTGGTAGCTATGTTTCAGAAGAACAAGTCATGCATAGTTTTTACCATAGAAGCAAGAAAAGTTCCATCTCCTGACTTGTTCTTGCAACACACTTTCAGGCATCATAGGTTACATCTCCTAGCTGCTAACTAATTGCTTTGGTAAAAGCACAGACGAGCCTGGACGTCTTCCTCTCTCCGTCACTGTAGCAGAGGCGATTTTTCTTTCCCCCCCGCACATCCACTTCGTCCTCGTCGATCCGCCGGATCCCTCGTCCTCCGCCGGCCGCTTCGGCGGCGGGAGGGCGGGGGATCCCCGCTTCACGAGTGTACATATAGTAGGGTTTGTAGGGTTTCCCGTCGGCGGCGCCATGGAGGTGGTTGGGTCGCCGGCGGTGTTTTTGGTGCAGGCGCGCGTCCCCTTCGACGGCGGAGCTTCTCGGAGGTCCGCGGTGGTGCGCCTCGCCTCGACGACCCCTCGGATCCGTGGATCTGCTGGGCTCGTCTTCCCCCTCCCAGATCTGGCGTGGCGGCGGATCTGGGTTGACTTCGAAGCCGACGACGACGAAGGATGGCGGCGATGTTGCAGCTGGAGCTGGGTGGAGGCTTCTCGGAGTTCGAGGTTCGGCGGCTTCCCGTCCGCTGGGGGACATCTTCTGCTCCAAGCCTTGAAGGAAGATGAAGCGGCGGCGCGTCACCGGCACGTCCTGCTCCACGCCGGCGGCATCGAGTTGCAGAGGGTCTGGTCTGTAATCTTCTTCTTTTCTGTGTTCCTCTCTGTGACGGCGATCCTTTGAAGTTGTATACGGTTTCTCGCAAAAAAAAAAAAACTAATTGCTTTGGTACTAAAGTCATTCGTTTATTGCTGGAAGAAGAAGCTGGGCTCAGAAAATGGACCAGAAAACCAACAGGAGGAGGAAGGTAACATCTTTTCTCATCGCTTGAGGCAAGTGCCATCAATCCAGATAATTATCACTCACTTTAGGTTTCGGCCTTCTTCAGTCTCCCTTTGGAAGGATACCTGGTATTAGGAGTAGGAACTCTTTGTCGAGACACGGTGCTGAGGGCTCTATCAACACCACAAGTAGGTCTTAATTTCAGAACATTGTTTCATATTCGACGAACGGAAAGTCACCATGTTTCTTTATTTTTTAATTCGTGGAACGAACAATCAATTTTCATATGTGACGTGGAGAGTTCAAGCTTGACCCTGATGTTCTGAGACATGGTTATTATGCAAAGTTCATCTTTGTTTAAGACGAAAAAACTATCCAGAATACTAGCAATATTGTGTGCAAGTACTAACATACTTTGGTGTTTGCATGTTTGCAGTTGATTTCAAAGAGAGTCGAGAGCAGTCACCGGTGGATTCGCCGTCAGCATCATCATCATCCTTCTTCAAAAGCACAAGTCTGAAATTCAGCAATTTCAGTTCTCCTTCTTCAACCAGTACACATATCGAGGCCTTCAGGTACACTCACTGGTTTTCAAACTAAATTTTAGGCACTTTGCACACTGCATGCCACCACAAATTACCTTGTATTTCTCTGTGAATCTCAAATTCAGATAATATTTTTCCTTGGTGGTCTGCGTTTCGCAGGGTATTTGCAGCAACATGGAATGTCGCCGGAAAAACCCCAGATATGGAGCTGAATCTAAATGATTTCCTGCCTTCTGATGACCACTCAGACATTTATGTTCTAGGGTATGTTACAACATCAAACAGCATAGTTTTGCATAATCCTCTACCTCTTATCAGATGGATAACAGCATTGGACTTGGACAGGATTGATTTGGGGTTACATCATTGTGAATGCATTAACACGCAAGAGCTCCACTTGTGCGCAAAAGAGAAACATTGCCATTTTCAGTTCCCTCTGCACCACAAATAATTCCATCACATCTCCTGTTGTTGATCTGCGTTTTATGCAAATTATTGGGATGTTTTCTTGTGGGGTTCTTTTGCTTGAAAGGTCCTATTCTTGTGAAAACAATGTTTCAACTAACAACGCTAGTTGCCAATTCTGAATTCTTGCTTCAGATAACAAGTAAACCCTGTACTGTAACATGGCAAAATTTGAAACATTTTGGGAGATTTTGTTTCGTACACTTTTAAGTTTGATTTTCGTAGGATTTTGACCGGATACGCGGCCTAACATAGCATGGATAAAGTGCAATTGCATCATCAGTATCAAGTGCAGTTAACCTCAATTACTCAGAATCGTATTTTTTGTGTAATGTTTGATGCAGATTCCAGGAGGTGGTCCCTCTCAACGCCGGCAACGTGCTCGTGATCGAGGACAATGAGCCGGCGGCGAGATGGCTCGCGCTCATCAACCAGGCGCTCAACAGGCCTTCCTCGTCGCCGCTGCCGCCGGCAAGTCGCTCCTTCAGCCAGTCGGCCCACTCCGTCTCCGCGCTCCACACGGCGAGCTCCAGCCCGCTCGACCCGTCGCTGTTCCACAAGAACGGGTCCTCCCCCAGAGAAGTTCGGCGCGCCGCAATCACCCGCGGCCGCCGGCTCAAGTCGTGCACTTGCCCCACGGAGAGGCCGACCCGCCGCCGGCCGTACTACAGATCGCCTTCGTCGTGCCTCATGATGCGCTGCGGCAGCAGCAAGAACCGGCGCCCGCACGGTGCCGAGGGCGACACGTCGACGTCAGACGAGGAGGACGTAGACGCCGTCGTCGACGAGGAGGCGGCATCGTCGTCCATGGCGTCCGATGCGACGCTGCTGCTGCGGCCGCCGGCGAGCCTGCAGGGGAGGTACTGCCTGGTGGCGTGCAAGCAGATGGTGGGTCTGTTCACAACAGTGTGGGCGCGGCGGGAGCTGGTGGCGCACATCAGCCACGTCCGGATCAGCTGCGTCGGCCGCGGCATCATGGGCCGCCTCGGCAACAAAGGATGCATCTCCGTCAGCATGTCACTGCACCAGACGTATCTCTGCTTCGTATGCAGCCACCTCGCCTCCGGCGAGAAGGACGGCGACGAGCTCCGCCGCAACTCAGACGTCGTCGAGATCCTTAAAAACACCCAGTTCCGCCGCGTCTGCAAGCGCTCCGGCCGCCGCATCCCGGAACGAATCCTCGACCACGAGTACGTCACTGTCTGATCACCACTGATTCTTGCATCCGGTTCAGCCGTTAATTAATCTCAAGAAATTCATCGAAATTTTGCAGCCGCGTGATCTGGCTGGGGGACCTGAACTACCGGATCGCGCTGAGCTACGCGGAGGCGAAGAAGCTGGTGGAGGCCGGCGACTGGGCGGCGCTTTTCGAGAAGGACCAGCTCAAGACAGAGCGGGAGGGCGGCGTGTTTCGGGACTGGAGCGAGGGCGTCATCGCCTTCGCGCCCACGTACAAGTACTCGTGGAACTCTGACAGCTACGCAGGCGGCAACGACGACGACGGCGGCGGTGGCGCGGCGTCGAAGAAGAAGTCGAAGCGGAGGACGCCGGCGTGGTGCGACCGGATCCTCTGGCGCGGGGAGGGAATCGTGCAGGTGGCGTACGTCCGCGGGGAGTCCAAGTTCTCCGACCACCGCCCCGTGTGCGGCGCGTTCGTCGTGGAGGTCGCGGTCCTCGACGACGCGGCCAAGATGGTCAAGCTCGTCTCCGCCACGGCCAGCATGAAGGTCGGGGCAGAGGAGCTCCTCCTGTCCCGGCAATCGTAGCTAGCACTAGGTGCACGAGCACGCGCGCGACCTGACCATGCAGTCATGCACCCGCCATTGATTTTCACAAGCTGGTGCCAAGAAAGAAACACCCGTGATCTCGTTGCGCGCCGCTGATAATTTAGGAGATATAGCGGCGTACTGATGCGTGCTTGCGCTGCTGTCGTTTCCTTGCGCTTTCGAGAGTTGATCAGTTCTCATGCCAAAATGTTACTCCCTCCGATCGGAACATAGATTTGTCAATATACGTCTAGATACATCCATATTTAGATAAATCAGTGTTAATCATCCATTCAGAGGGAGTAGAACTAAATCGCTCTCTGACACCAAATGTTAAAACTGAATCACTCAGCTCCAGTCCTGCATCTCTGAACTGAATGTATGTAAACTAGTTTACAGAAAACTGTTGACATTACGGTGGACACACGTGAAAGGGCAAGACTCTACTCCTCCATTCCGAATTACTCCCTCCGTCCACAAAAAGATGTCTCAACTTTGCCCAAATTTGCATGTATCTACATATAAAACATGTCTAGATACATGCAACTTTAGACAAAGTTGAGACATCCTTTTGTGGATGGAGGAAGTATAACATATGCTCTAACGCATTTTTGAAAACGCATGCATGTATCTGGACGCGTTTCAATGTGTATGTTCATTTATTTTAATCTGTACGTAGTCTACATTATAATATCCAGAACATTTTATAATGTAGGACAGAGGGAGTACATTACGTTCACTAAATTTAAGGCATTTTGGTCTTTTCTTGAAAGTAATATATTTTTATTTGAATACATAGAAAGAATATATGCATATGCATATGATTATATTTTTTTCGAGTAACCTCTCGAGAGGACAGGGCGTTCCTGCAATTCGTATAGAAGAAAGAATTGATCCAGTTTATAAGGAAAACCGGACCCAAAAACCATATAAATACCCTGTTTATGAGGAAAACATAGCCGAAAAACCGCACAAGCGAGGGGACCGTCGTCCACACGACACTAGCCCAGCGAACGCCACAAAAACACACCACCAACCCCGGGGCCGCCGCCCCGACTTACACCACTCGACACCAAAACCGCACCTAAGCCACAACGCCGCACGACCCAGCCGTCTCGTAGCCCTTGCTACCCTTGCTAAAGACGACCGCCCGCAGACCTCAACGTCACGCCAAATCCGGGGCCGCCGCCCCGGCGTAATAACCAGATCAAAACTCCGCATTGCCCGAGCCGAACCAGCCGGGTCGACACACTCGCTGCCCTCGCAGCACCAAGTCGCCACCCAATCCTCGCTAGGAGAAGGTCCTGCCCCATAGAACCGTCGCTGTAGAGGGGACCAAGCAGCCGCCTCGACGTACCACCACCGTCCGGAGTCGCCACCCCGGCATCCACCTCCCCCGACCACAGAGCCATCCTGCCCAAACTCCTGCGAATCCGGCACACCGTGAGGGCCAAGAGCTCCAAGGCGACGCCTCCAACAAGGAAGTGACGTGTCCGTCACCGTCGCTCGCTCCGAGGGAGCATAGGTTTTCACCCGGAGATCTTGAAACCGCTCGCGTCGGTCAGGTCAAAGCTCCACGATGACGCAAACAAGAAGGGGAACGATGCCGAAGGCGCCGCCGTCATCGGCACGACCGGAGTCGATGCCAGGCTTTCACCCGGAGCTTGATCTGCCCGTGAAGCGCCGGGAGCAGTAAGACAAGCGGAGATGCGTTGTGGCTCCAGCCGTCACACATGTGAACCAAACTGTGGCGCCTCCTGCCACGGCGGCCGCTGTCGCAACTTCCGCCATTTTCTGGGGCCGCCGCCCCAGCCTACCTGCAGCGTCGCTGCTGCAGCCCGTGCGGACAGGAGCCCCCGAGCTGGCAGCACCACACCACGCGGACGCCAGGCCGACCGCGTCCAGGGGCGGGCTGCGCGGCCCAGATCGGCCCGACCGCGTCCCATCGCCTCGCACCACGAGAAGCCCACGACGCCGCCACCTCCGTACCGCAGCATCACCACCGCGGCCGCGCGCAGCTCCTCAAGATGCCGCCCGCGACGCTCGATGCCGGCGCCCGCCGCCATGGCGCACCTCCAAATCCTCGCGCGGGAGAGGTCGATTGGAGAAAAATCGCCCGCCGCCACCTTCCTTGGGGTGCACGCGGCTTTGCCGGTCTCCCCTCCGGCGGCGGCGCAGCGGAGGGAGCGTGGAGAGGGCCAGCCGGGGGCGGCGGGTTAGGGTTTCCCCCGAGTCGCCCAGAGGAGGGCGACGCGGGGGGGGGGGGGGGGCTAGTGTCCACGCATATGATTATATTGTCTTCCCCCGATTATATAGTAAGCCTACAAGGCTTATTTCCAGTAGTACTCCATACATCTTTTCTTAGAGAGCGAGAAAACCTCCCTCGAGCCTCTCCACCAAAGTTCCGAACTTATTTCCAATTCTAAAAACCCGTCACACTCTCTAAAAACATTGAAAACACTGCTTCATTAGATTCCAAAACAACAGGTTCCGAGGAACATAATACCTCAATTCTCTTTGAACAAGAGAGAATTAGAACTCCTGAGTGATCACAGAGGACCGCTCCCCGGTCCATTTCACGCTCGATGGGAAACATAGCTGCATCGACATTCATTAAACAAAGCCAGCATGTGGTAGAGACCAGGATGCAGTATGAGAACTGGTATCAAACCCGGTAGCAGGTTTTGGATTTGTAGAAGTGGCGAATGATCATATCAACATAGGATGTGATGTTGGCCGCAACTCAGAGAGGATACATACGACCACCGTTGTTTCCCGCCTCGTTACGAACCTCCCATATATGCCAACATGTAACGACAAGAACAGTGGCTCTCGTATCGCAGCCCAGCAAGTCGAATGCCCATTGAGAACCCGTCGGTAGATAGTCATGGGTAACGCGCCACAGAATAATTTTCGTCTTGCATGGCGCATGCATAGACTAAAGAGAACTCTAGTGATTTCTCTTTGTTGCATAATCAAAATGGGGCTCGTGTCCTAAATCACCATGATGTGCAAAGAAGGACTAGGTCTTAACCATGTTATAGGCGGGTATGACTCTATAAGTTCCAAACCTTGTGATGCGGCCAGGACACAAAATCATCACCACCGTGTCGGCTAATTTGCATGCGAGATGCGACAAATCCTAATGGAAGAGAGAATTAATCTTGTCAACATCCCAAGCATCATTTGTATCATTCAGAAGGTATCAAAGTTTGGAATCATCTGGTAGTGGAGCCTTGGACATGAATGTGCCAGCAGAGTAGCATGAAATCCAGTTGTCACCTTTAAGACTGACAATTTTTCCATCAACTATCCCCCCATTGGATCCTCTTCAACGACAACTCTCGGCCAAAATGATAGATCACCACATGAAGGAGGACACCTGTGGTTTGGTAGAAGACCGGAAGTCAGAATAGTATCGCCCCTTGAGGACCCTTGTACACAAATACATCGGTTCAGTGAAGACGCAAACAATGTTTACCAAGCATCTCTTGGTTGAAGATGACAAAGTCTTTTCAACCGATGCCATCCAAAGAAGACAGAGCACTTATGCAAATTAACTTTCTGACCAGAAGCCTCACAATATGCTGCAATAGCTTAATTCGAAGTACCCACACTTAGTGATCGCTTTGCATGAAGAAGATAGTATCATATGGAAGTGAGAAACACAGGGGCCCTATCGTCCATTGTGTAAACCTTTTAGCACACCAAGACTCTCCTTCTTTTGTGGTAGACAAGATAAATCTTCAATGCACAAGAGAAACAAGTATGGGCTAATTGGGTCGCCCTGCCGGATACCACATGATGGACTCGCTTGATCAATAAGCTTCCCATTAAATCTGATAGCATACTTAGTTGTAGTGATGCACCACATGATTGAAACAATCCATCTAGGAGCAAAACTTAATCTTCTTAGTCATCCATGGATATATTCCCACTCAATGCGATCATACACCTTCATCATATCTTCATGACAAAAAACAACCAATTGTTTTCTGATGTACTCGTACAATATTATGCATGCATTCGAAAGCAGCGAGCGCAATAATAAGACATCCTAGAACAAAGTCACTTTGGAACTCCGAAATAATATCAGGCAGAAGAATCTTCAACCTATTCGCCGGTACTTCCGAAGAAATTTTGTACAAGTCATTAGACAGATAAATGGGTCAAAAGTTGGACACATGTTTTGCGTTTGATGCCATGGGGATTAGGATTAGGGAGATCGAGGATTCTGGCCCAAATGGCCATGCATTCGAAGACAATTTGTTGCGACCTCACATAAGCAGCAAGTGTTTGACAAACTTCCACGGTGAGTCCTCCATCACCCGACAGTCCGTCTTTGAGTCAAACTCCGCAATGAAGTTGTTGACACCGACGGGGTTGAACAATAGACCCCTAGGGTTTCCTCATGTGGGCTTCATTGTTGCCGTCATTGTTTGGATATGAAGAGCATTCAGGGCAAGCACCTTGCCCACCACGAAGAATTGATCCGGATCAACCGCCTCCGCTATAGTCAGCCTCAGCCGAACCATGAGATTTTCACTTGGTTCCACTTCGACGTGGAATCCTCAACCACCGATGGCGCGTTGTTAGCCGTAGCCATCTCCTTCTCCGAGCGCGACAGTTCCGTCGAGACACCGCCGCTTCCCAATCCTTGAGTTTCAATGTGACCGCAGGCATCCCCTTACTCTCTGCTCGGCCTTCCATGTCTGTCCGGATTGGAGCAACCACACCTAGGGGTAGAATTGGCAGCGTTCCGAGGAAACACCACCCATGACTAGACCCTTGCAATCACGCGGTGATGACAGAGAACCACATGCAGCGAGACGGAGAAAAAACATGAGATCTGATAAAGACGATCCCGATCAGGGTTGTTCAGAGTTTGGAGATTGCAAGAGCGTTGTGAAATCCTAGCACAAACAATTTACTATATGGAAAATATCCACTAGATTTTAGAAAGTTGTAAAATCTCTTTTCCCCCTCACTAATCAAGGCGCATCCCCCGCCTCTATTTAGATATATTTAAGACATCTTTTTCCGAACGGAGGAGTATTCGACATCGTCTTCTGCTTCTTCTTACAAAATGGAAACAAATAAACACCACGTGGCTAGTATCGATCAAAAAAGATACTGCTGCCGCTAACAAGGGAACACGATAGCGCCAAGGAACAAATAATGGAACAAAGAAGAGGTGTTCCTTTACGAACACCTGAGATTGCGAGTTACCAGGACACCGATGCTGAAGCGCATGAGGACGGTGGAGACGAGGGCGTAGGCGGCAACCTCGGTCGGTCCGATGTGGCCGATGAAGGCCTGGCTGATGACGGTGAGGCCGAAGGTGGAGAAGCGCATGCAGATGGATGGCCCCGCCACCACCCACAGCTTCCGGTTCTCCTCCACCAGCCGTCGTCCCAACCCTGCCTCCTTTGGATCATCTTCTTGATCTCCTGCCGGCCGCCAAGCAGGCTCCAGTAGAGGAACCTTGCCCTCATCATCTTCCCCGCGCGCTGCCGGCCTCTTCTCCATCGATCAGTTCGACCGTGTGCTGATTATTTGATTATTTAGTTTAACGCGCGCAGTGCCAGTATCGACGCTAGCTCCCGGTTTCTGCGCGCTTTTATGAACCATCGTGTGAAGGAGCTTAAGAGCATCTCCAAGCACAACCCTCAAATTCAGCCCCCAAACTGTCCGCGGACACGTCCGCACAACCCTCAAATTCAGCCACGTGTCCGCGGACAGTGACCGGACCACCCAAAAAGTGGTCTCCTCCAACCATGTAACTCAAAGTCTTCCCAAATTGTGGGGTCATTTGCATATGATTGGTGGAAAAGGAGAGAAGAACAAATAAATGATAAAAGAAAGGAAAAGAAAGCAAAAAGGTGGTCCAAGCGGACAGCCCGAACGTGTTTTCCTACCCCAAACCCTCACCACATATGCCTTGGGTTTGGGAGTTGTCGGACAGTCCGGTCAAATAAAACCAGTTTTGGGATCATGGTTGGGTAGCTATTTTGCTCCCCATAGTGTCCGGGCTGTCCGCTCGGACAAATTAAACCGGTTTGGGAGCCATGGTTGGAGATGCTCTTAGTAGACAGCTAAAAGAGGCCGTCTCCACGAATTTGGGATGGCCTAATATATGAGGTGGTGCATAGCCTACTGTATGAAACTTTAAACAATCAGATCATAGTTTTATTTGATTATACAGAGTTGCGTAGTAGTTCCTTTTAGGCGATTTTTATTTGATTATACAGAGTTGCATAAGATTTTGTGTTGTGTATAACTCTCTCATCCAATCTTAATTAAAATGACACGTAAATCTTTTGCATGTTCTGGAAAAGATCATGGCTGACTACATGCTTATCGTGCTAGCGAGCAGAGGCATAGAGGAGATAGGAGTCAAGCAGATTTCAGAATTGCGTACTTCCTATTTAGGTGGTTGCTCTGCATATGTTTTCTGTTGTATATAATTACCCTCTAATCCAATCTTAATGAAGCTGGCATGCAAATCTTTTGCGTGTTCTGAAAAAAATAATATATTAAACGTAATAGGCCAACTACTAATGCTTAATAATTTTTTGTATCCAGGCACTGAGGCCACGTCCTCTGGCTATAGCAACCTAGCACCACCCACACCCACGTTATATGTAGTTTCCTTTTTGGGAACCACGTTCTCTATAGTCACCACTACACCACATAGGGCAAGTTGCCGGACAAACGGGTCCGTTTTCGCATCTCTAAACGAAATTTGGCCGAGAAGGCTGATACCTCTTTGCTTGATGGTTCTATCGTGACCAAGAATAGATGAAGCCCTTCCATTCCATTCGACAAATTGGTAATGGAACGAATCGAGAGTGTGCTGATTAGTTAGTTATCTGACTCTTAGCCGAAGCTAGCCCTGACAATAGATTAAGTAGCTAAGAGAGAGAGGGGCATATATATCGCACGTGCATCATGCATGCTCTAGTAGTCCAGTCCAGACGTATGAGAGATAGCTTATAGTGGGAGTAACATATGTAGTATCATAAGTGTCACATAGACAAAAATAATGACGTGGCATATTATTAAAGAAGAAAAAGGCAAATAGAGTGACTAGCTATCTTATCATAACATCACATATGCCAAAACAATATGAGTCTACAACCTAATTAATAATGCTTTACATGACACCATATATATGTTATTATCCACTATGGAGTTAGTAACATAGACTCGTAAAATATATACTCCCTCCGTCCCAAAATAACTGTCTTAGATTTGTCAAAAAGTTGATATATCTAGACATGAAATAAGTATAGATACATTCACTTTTGGACAACTTTGAGACACTTATTTTGGGACGGAGGGAGTACAATATATGTTACTGCTCAATATGACGATTTGATACCTCGATGGAGATATGCATGGTCCCTCTCTCATAATTTGGTGCGAGACAAAGACAACACAGATATACGCATGTGGTACAGGCGCATGCACGCGAGTCGCAGGCATGTGCGGTCTACCCGGTTCACATACACGGAGTAGGTACGGCGCGATCGAGAACCAGCCAGTGGCCACGTAAATGGGGTGCCGTACTTCTTCAGGGATCGGTTGTCTTAATGGCGCTCGTCGCAGCTTAGCGAGCTACCGCGACGTCGATCGATCGACCTGCATGCAGTGGCGGATCCAGCTGAACATACCAGGTGGTCCAACCATGTAATTCTTCGTATAAAAATATTTATTTTTAAATTTCCTCTGTAATACTCTAGTCAGTATATAGGATACATGGAAATCACATGGTGGTCCATGGACCACTCTAGCCACCCTTTGGATCCGCCAATGCGTGCATGGACCATATGTGTGTATATATACAGTGGCGGACGCCAGCACCCCTATTACCCGGCGCTTGCCCGGGCTTCCGGCCGGCCGGCCCGGTGTAGTTGTACAGTATTACTGCTTGCCCAGCCTAAAAATATCATTATATGCCTTAAATTTGTTGTTTGCCCGGCCAGGCTTTAAAATATCCTAGGTCTGCCACTATATATATATATATATATATACCCCTGCTATTCTAGACTCCCTTCTAGAATAAGTATTCTGGACAACTTTATGAACTTCCGAGTTAATAATAGGTGAACTTCCGGATGAAACACTTAGATTCGGTGAGTTTTTTCATCGTGGTTTTTAAACCGTTTGTCGGATTGAAACAAATGATACGGTGTTGGAAAGGTATGGAAAATGCGCACCTTTTTCACTTCTACAAGATTTTGAAATTAGTTACAGTTTTAAAATAATTTTAAATATACGAAACACTGTTTTTCACGTACTTTCCTCGTTTTCGTACTGTTTTGGACGCCATTTTCAAACCGTTTGTCGGATTGAAGCATATGATACGCCGTTGGAAAGATATGAAAAATTCGCACCTTTTTTACTTCTACAAGATTTAGAAATTAGTTACGGTTGTAAAGTAATTTTAAATATACGAAACACTGATTTTCGCGTATTTTCTTCGTTTTCATACTGTTTTGGACGCCATTTTCAAACCGTTTGTCGGATTGAATCAAATGATACGCCGTTGGAAAGATATGGAAAAACCGCATCTTGATTATCTCAGGTCAATTTTCGTAATTCATCACGGAATAAGAGCAGTTTGAAAAATTAACAATTCTGTTTCGCGGATTTTTCTGTTTCTGTACAGTATTTTGGTCGCCATTTTTAAACGGCTACTCGGAATGATGTAAATGATACGGCGTTGGAAAGATACGGATATTGCGCATCTTTTCTGTCTCTGCCACTTTTTTGAAATTCCTTACGGTTTAGGAGCAGAATTGAAAATACTTTCCGGATTTTAAATACAGCGGACAGTATTTTTAAAATTACTTTCAAACCGCTCATCGAAACGTAACAAATAATATTGCGTTGGAAAGATCTTGACTAGACGCAACTTTTTCATGTAGAAACTTTTTCGTAATTCGTCATAGTTTTTGATTAATTTCGAAAATACGAAAACAGAATAACAAGACGAGATGAGAACGATTCAAATTTGGCACGTGTGTGGTGCTTGGGTGTGGTGTGGCGGCATGGGAGAGTCAAATTAGACTCGTATCATAGCCAATTGCATGTAGGGGCGGCCGATTTGGCGACCCGAATCTCGGATGAATGATTTCTATGTGCGAAATTTCCGCCCTGAAAAAAAGAGTATAATGAACTTCCTCCTACATGGTAATGAACTTCTGTGTATGTGTTGGTGAACTTTCTGGGTGTGTGTTGGTGAACTTCCGATCGCGAATTTTGCACTCCTTTTTGCATAATAACTATTCTGCACATCTTTCTGAACTTCCGTTTAAATACGAAGCGAACTTCGTGGGAGAACTTCCGTATTAATACTAAATGAGAGCAGTTTTCAATATACTAAATGATACGGCGTTGGAAAGATACGGATATTGCGCATCTTTTCTGTCTCTGCCACTTTTTTGAAATTCCTTACGGTTTAGGAGCAGAATTGAAAATACTTTCCGGATTTTAAATACAGCGGACAGTATTTTTAAAATTACTTTCAAACCGTTTATCGAAAGATATTGACTAGACGCAACTTTTTCGTGTAGAAATATTTTTGAAATTCGTTACGGTTTTGGATTAATTTTGAAAATACGAAAACGGAAAAACGAGAAGACAGATAGTAATGAACTTCCTTTTTATACGACCAGTAACTTCCGTTTAGTCTGTTACTAAACTTCCGTTTAGTCTGTTACTGAACTTCCGATCGCTAATTCGGGTTAATTAACTTCTGGGTTATTGAACTCACTAGCTTTCTAAACTTCCGTTTTAATTCTAAGTGAACTTCACGGGATAAACTTCCGTTTAATACGAAGCGAACGTCGTCCGGTGAACTTCGTGGCTGAACTTCCGTTTTAATACGAGACGAACTTCATGACTAGACTTCTATTTAATACGAGGTGACGTTCGCGTGGTGAACTCCCGTTTAATATGCTGTTTCTTCTTGATTCTTTTTACTCGTGAATAAATTAATTTTTTCTTTTAATAAAAAAGTGAACCTCCGACATGAATGTCATGAACTCCCAGACCTGTAACGGTGAACCTCCTTTAGAAAATATGAACAGTTTTTATGCACGAATGAATTTTAGTTTTATTGTTAGGAAAAATGTGAACCTCGGGGTATGGACAAATGGACAAATCGAACTCCTGTTTAGTTGAACTCCTGCTCGGTACAAAGTGAACCTCTTGAAACTTAAGTATGAACTTGCTTCTATGATCCAGATGAACTTCCGACAAAAGAGTAATTATCCGACGCGGTCGAGGAGAACTGAACTCCCAATCTATAAACAGCGAACCTCCGAGATGGATGATCTAAACTCCCTATTTTTGAAATAGTGAACCTCCGAGATGAAAAAGATTTGATAATAGTGTCAAGAAATTTGGAGAAGAAAAATTTCATATACTAAACTTTTGGAGAAGAAAAATGAACCCCACACGTCTGTACGAACTTCCTTCTTTCAGACTGAACTCCCGATTTTTAAATAGTGAACATCCGAGATGAAAAAGATTTAAAAATATTGGCCATCTATTTCACGTAAAAATTATCATCCCGGCCATAAACAATAGGGGATGTATACAATAGTCACACCACACCGTTTAGGAGCAGTGTTGTTGTCAGACACACAACACATATAGATGATAAATTAAACTCCTTGGTTAGAAGAATTAATCTTCCATCTTGCCATTTTCCATCTTGCAAGTTTAGGGGATTTTTGGTCGCTGCACTACTGCACCATCCTCAGCAGTACTAGAGCCATCACTGTTCGTGGATGCTCAGCTCTAGCGGCAAGACCTTGGCTCTCTTCACGGGTATTTGTAGCTCCATTTGTCCTCTACGCGTGCACAAAAATGAGAACTCACCACTGCTGTTCGAGCGAAGCATTGACAAAAAGGTGATTTATCATTGACAAATTACCATTGACAAAAATGAGAGCTTCATTGACGAGGTGATTTATCATTGACCACAGCAATACGGTGGTCACTTCTCAACCACAAGCTTCATACGTTTTCTTATCCACTCACCATCGCAAATATCCACTCACCACTGCTGTTCGAGCGAAGCTCGTTGGGCAGGAGGTAGGTGACGACGAAGTGGGGCATGGGCAGGGCGCCAGCCAGCGCCGGAACTGGTTCGGCCGGCAGCAGTGGACGGCCTGAGGCAGAACGGGAGGGTGTACCCGGGAGGTCGCCTGCCGCTGCGACTCTCAGCGGAGGTTCAGACGTGCGCGAAGCGAAGTCAACGCACCCTAATCAGTCCCCAATCTGAACCTTTTTGCTCTCTGTCTCTGAAATTTTCATAGGAGGAGCAGTAGAGGCGCGGAGACCCGTCGACGCACCCATCTTCCTCCGGCTTTGCTCGTTCTCCCACGGTCGTTGCTCGTTCTCCAACGGCCGTAGCTCCTTTGTCTTTGCTCCAGCAGGCCGCTCGACAGCCACACTCAACTGCACGCGCGCCGCCCCAGCCTCTTCTCCTCCACGGCGCTGGAGCAAATGAACCTGACCGAGCGTGGAAGGGCTGCGCCGAGGGACCTGAGGTTGGGGATGGGTGCGGCAATAGGCAGGATGCGCCGGCGACGCGCTCAGAGCAGCACGCCCGAGGGGGGACGCGGCAGGAGAACCACCGGCGGCGCGTGCGTAGCAGGAGGCTCGGTGCGAGAGAGGCAGACGGCGAGGCGGCACGCTGGAATTGGGAGGGCGGGACGGCAGGCTAGGGCGGGAGCGGCTCGCCGGAGGATTTTTGCGCGGCTGGCCGGCGGGGATGGGTGCGGCGCGCGGGCGGTGACGAGTCCGGGTGGTGCGTGCAGTGGGCGTGGGTCGTTCGGTCGCAGGGCAAGCAGGTTAGATTGGGTCGGGTCGGGATAAGAAGGTCTTTGGAAATGGAAAAGTTGTCTAGAATAACTATTCTAGAAACACTATAGGGGTTGTCTAGAATAGTCCTGCCCTATATATGTATATATATATATATATATATATATATATATATATAATATAGGAAAATGAGTCTATACACCTAGGGTACATACTCCTATCCTGTTTTGGTCATCGCACTACGGGAAACGTACAAGACGCCGACGGCCAAATGTCGGGGCCGTCGGCGTACCAGCCGAGCTAGGGCAGCCGCGATCCCGGCCATCGGCGTACAAACGCCCGCCGTGACGGAGCGAGGACGGCCGTCCCGCTGCGTTGAGACGCCGACGGCCTTGCCGTCGGCGTACCTGTGTACTTTATACGCCGACGGCTACCGTCGGCGTATAAATGTTCCTTTTTAAACTAATTATAGATGAATTTAGATTTATTTATTTCTCTATATAATATTTAATGTAGGTATAATTTATATATAAATTGGATCAATAATTTCCCTCCCAATTTCGGTATCCCACCCGCATAAAATAACGGTTTGAGTCTTCCGGAACCCGACCCTACAACATATACTTGTAAAATAAATAAAAACAACACATGTAATATACACCTACAACATAAATATTAAATATATGGCTCAATTTATCCTGCCCCGTGGTGTTGCCGGCTTCACGAGCATCACTGTTTTCTTAGCGAGTTTTTGGGCATATATAGCTGGAAACACCCACATCGAGCCAACGGGGGGGGGGGGGGGGGAATCTTCGCAAGAGTTGGGTATATGTGTGTTTTTCTTTTACCTATGGCCTAACCTAACACAACCAAGCAAAAATGTCCACTGGCCTACCCCCTTTCGACGCCGTTCACGGGGGTAGACGAAAACGTTAGGGTTTTTCCAGCGGATTCAGGGTTTCGCCGAAGCGGGGCATCGGATCGTCGGAACCCCACACAAACCTAGGTTGTGCCATACCATATGTATACAAGAGTGTTTTGTGTCTTAAATGTCCAATATCCTACTCCGGGGTGTGACCGACTTCACTTCCTCTCTAGTGAGTTTCTGCACTTAGAGGTGAAAACTCCCCCTTTGGGCGAACCGGATGGAATATTGTGTTTATTTGGGGTAGACTTTGGTTTCCCACCTTTCTATGGCCTAACCTAACACAACCAAGCAAAAAAGTCCACTGGCCTACCCCCTTTCGACACCGTTCACGGGGGTAGATGAAAACGTTAGGGTTTTTCCAGCGGATTTGGGGTTTCGCCGATGCGGGGCATCGGAGCGTCGAAACCCCACACAAACCTAGGTTGTGCCATACCATATGTATACAGGAGTGTTTTCTTCTGTTTTTGTATTCCAGAAAAGCTAGTCTGGAAATATTCTCGGAATTGGACGAAACTTGGACGGAACCTCCTATTTTTTCAACACGAACACGGAGTCCAAAGGAGAGACGGAGGAGAGCCACATGGCACCCACACCATGGGTCCACGCGGGCCACCCCCTGCCGCGCCGTGGGGTGGTGTGGGGCCCACGAGCCTCTCCAGCCGCCGCCCTTTCGCCTATTTATTCCTCCCGACGCGAAAACCCTAAATACCCGAGCCATTATCCACGAAAAGTTCCAGAGACGCCACCGTCGTCAACCCTAACCCGGGAGGGTTCAGAGGCTCTTCCCGGCACCCTGCCGGAGAGGGGAATCATCACCGGAGGGCTCTACATCACTATGCCTGCCTCCGGAGTGATGTGTGAGTAGTTCATCCTTGGACTACGGGTCCATGGCAGTAGCTAGATGGTTGTCTCTACACTTTATGCTATCATGTTTATATCTTGTGAGCTGCCTATCATGATCAAGATCATCTTATTGTAATGCTACATGTTGTGTTTGCTGGGATCCGATGAATATTGAATACTATGTCAAGTTGATTATCAATCTATCTTATATGTTATTTATGAACTTGCATGCTTTCCGTTACTAGTAGATGCTTTGGCCAAGTAGATGCTTGTAACTCCAAGAGTGAGTATTTATGCTAGATAGTGGGTTCATGCCTCCGGTAATCTGGGAGAGTGACAATAACTTCTAAGATTGTGGATGTGCTGTTGCCACTAGGGATAAAATAACCGATGCTTAGCTTAAGGGTGCGCCGTTAGGTCTAATGCATTTGTTTATATTACGCACATTACTTAATGCGATTATCCGTTGCTTGCAACTTAATACCAACGGGGAACTCGGTATGACAACCTGGAGGTGGATTATTAGTCATAGACGCTGTTGGATAACGGTTTATGTATTTTGTCGTAATGCCCACATGAATATCATAGTAATCATCATGTCATATATATGCATTGTCATGCGCTCAATATTTTTTCAATTGCCCAGCTGTAATTTGTTCACCCAGCATGTTAGTTATCTTTTATGGAGATACACCACTAGTGAACTGTGGATCCCGGTCCATTCTTTTACACTGATAATACAACCAACTGCAAACATTGTTTCTTTTCATTCTCTGCAATTTACTACTGTTTTTCACACCATACGTTTAATCCTTTGTTTTCAGCAAGCCGGTGAGATTGACAACCTCACTGTTTCGTTGGGGCAAAGTACTTTGATTGTGTTATGTGCAGGTTCCACGTCAGCGCGCCACTGACAACCTTCATAAGTGATTTCTTGCTCCTACTGGTTCGATTAAACCTTGGTTTCATACTGAGGGAAACTGCTGCTACACTGCTTCATACCTTCCTCTTGGGATCCACGCAATCAGGGAGCCGCTCTTAAAAAGTCTGGTTGGCGGGGGTAATACTGTATTGTTTGCTACCATTCGTTGACCATTAACATGCACCTCTCAAAATATATTTTTACTCTCTATATGATTTCAAAACCTAAAAAGCTCTAGCACATGACATCATCCCTGCTTCCCTCTGCGAAGGGCCCTTCTTTTACTTTTATGTTGAGTCAGTTTTCCTACTCCTGTCTATTCTCCACAAGCAAATACTAGTGTCAACTTTGGTACAAGAATTGTTATATGTCAACATATTAGACTAATTATGCTACTTTGTGTTGACAATATCCATGAGATAAATATGTTGAAAGTTGAAGCAAATGCTGAAACTTAAATCTTCCTTTGTGTTGGTCAAACACTTTTAATTCGAAAATGTTGCTTGGTGAGCTAACTTTTATGCAAATTCTCATAGCTCATGTCTCCAAAGTACTATCCATGAAAAGTTTTTTTACTTGTATGATATATTATGTTTACTCCTTATTTACTTTTTAGCAATTATAGACAATTGTCTTGGATCACTTCATTCAGTTCATGTGCCTTACACTACTATTTGATCAAGATTACGTTGGTAGCATGTCACTCCAAAAATTATATTATTATCGTTTACCTACTCGAGGACGAGTAGGAACTAAGCTTGGGGATGCTGATACGTCTCAAATGTATCTATAATTTTTGATGTTCCATGCTTGTTTTATACATATTGCTACATGTTTTATATACACTTCGTAGCATTTTTATGCATTTTCTGGGACTAACCTATTAACAAGATGCCACAGTGCCAGTTCCTGTTTTCTGCTGTTTTTCCGTTTCAGAAAAGCTAGTCAGGAAATATTCTCGGAATTGGACGAAAATCAACGGAGCCCAGTTTTTCACCGACACGAAGATGAAGTCCGAAGGACGCACGAAGAGGCGACCCAGGGGAGCCAGACACCACTAGGGCACGCCCCCTTGCTGGCACGCCGTGGTGGTGTGTGGGGCCCTCGGCTGGCCCCACACGCCGCCCTTTCGCCTATATATTGCCTCCGTCCCCAAAATCCTAAATACCCGAGCATTATTCCACGAAAAGTTTCGTCGCCGCCGCCGTCGTCAACCCTAGTTCGGGAGGGTTCTGAAGCTCTTCCCGACACCCTGCCGGAGAGGGAGATCATCACCGGAGGGCTCTACATCACCATGCCCACCTCCGGAGTGATGCGTGAGTAGTTCATCCTTGAACTACGGGTCTGTAGCATAGCTAGATGGTTGTCTCTCCACTTTGTGCTATCATGTTTAGATCTTGTGAGCTGCGTAACATGATGAAGATCATCTTATTGTAATGCTACATGTTGTGTTTGCTGGGATCCGATGAATAGTGATGTTATGATAAGTTATTTATCAATCTATCTACTGTTTTATTTATGTTCTTGCATGCTCTCCGTTGCTAGTAGATGCTTTGGCAAGTAGATGCTTGTGACTACAAGAGGGAGTATTTATGCTCGATAGTGGGTTCATGCCTCAGTAATCTGGGTGAGTGACAAGAACATCTAAGGTTGTGGATGTGTGTTGCCACTAGGATAAAATAACTAATGCTTAGTTAAGAGTACTGATGTTAAGTCTAATGTGTTTGTTTACATTACACACTTTGCTTAATGCAATAATCTGTGTTTGCAACTTAATATTAACGGGAGACACAGATGCTATCCGGAAGTGGATTATTTAGGCATGGATGCATCTGGTAAGCGGTCCATCTATTATGTTGTAATGCCCAATAAATACTACAATAAACTATCTTGTCATATATTGCATTGTCATGCGCTTGCTATTTATCAATTGCCCAGCTGTAGTTTGTTTACCCAACATGCATGTTATCTTTTATGGAGAGACATAACTAGTGAACTGTAGACCCCTATCCATTCTTTTACACTGATAAAAACACCAACTACAATCATCTGTTCTCTATTACTTTCTGTATTTACTATTTTCTCCACACCATAAGTTTAATCCTTTGTATTCAGCAAGCCGGGAAGATTGACAACCTTCCTGTTTCGTTGGGTAAAATAGTTTTATTGTGTTGTGTGCAGGTCCACGTCAACCACCAAATCATCTGACATTGCGCCATGCCATATTTTTGGTGCCGTTGACAACCTTCTGAAGCACTTTTGACTCCTACTGGATTGATAACCTTGGTAGATATCAAGGGAAAATTGCTGCTGCACTACATCATACCTTCCTCTTTCTCCCAATGAACGTGTGTTTTCACATCATCAACGCACAATCCATATAAACTGGCATATGGTGGCGTATTTTATATCCTCTGTCGCTAAAGCATTAGATAATGCCTTCCATGCAAAGATACGTACCTTCTCTGGAATATTACATGACCAAATTTTCTTCTAGATTGGCTTATCACCATGTGCTGCTATACTGCTGGCACCAAGTACCTGGTCTTGTTGTGCCAACTGAAGGCCAATACGGTATGCAGAGCGCACCGAAAAAACACCGTTATTCTCCGGCTGCCAGCGAGAAAGTCCTCCGGGCACCTAGCTGAAGTTTTAATTCTCAAGATCATATCTGCATCTATCGGAGGAAAGTTTTGCGAACAAGTGCCTCATTCCAGGTACCATGCTCATCGAGAAGGCTGGACACCCGATTTAGCCTTGATCGGCCTCTAGGACCAATCACTTTAAGCTCTGCAACACGTGGAATCCAATTATCTCTCCAAATACGGATGATCTCCCAGCTCCAACTCTCTAGATAAGGCCATGTTTTAGGAGCTCTAAACCATGGGCAATAGCAGTCCACGTCGGTGAAGGGTTGCCTGTAAATATCCACAAGGTTTCCTGGGGATAATACTTTGCGCGCAACACTCGAGCACAAAGACTGTTGGTCTAGATATAAGCCGCCATGCTTGGCATGCCAACAGAGCCTAATTAAAAATCCGCATATCTCTAAAACCCATACCGCCGTCAGGTTTCGATGAATCAGCATATCCTAGCTAACCCAATGGGTCTTTCTCTTTCCTCTTTCACACCCCACCAAAAATTGCGGATCAACTTGGTTAAATCATCACATTCCGACAATGGCAACTTAAATACTCCCATGATATAAGTTGTCAAAGCCTGCGCCACTGCCTTGATCATTATTTCTTTCCCTCCTTGTCAAAGGTCACCCCACTGTAATAACCTTTTTGATAGCTTGGACTGAAGGTTATCAAACTTGCCCTTGTTCATCCTACCCTCGGGTGTAGGTAATCCAAGGTACTTGTCCTCAAAATTATCTCTTTGGACTTGTAAATTATCTCGGGTGCAGGCATGATGTTGTATGCAATTATCCGCCCTTCATACTTTTCCAGTCATTTTACCCCCTCTAGACCGCGCGAGCAACCTCTTATTAACAGCCGTCAACTTATTGATGTCAATGTTTTCGTTGCTTGCAGGCTTGAATGTTGTACTTTGTTGCTTGGTTTTGAATCAGGAGGACCTGTAACTCAGAGGTCTCCATATATCATCTAGAGGCAGCACAGCGATAATGGACTACCGGCGTCGAGAACGTCCAGATGCTGTTTTTTGGCGGCCTTATTATATGCCACAGCCTGTCGGTGCTCGCCGTCGGCGACAGACCATCGACCCTGGAGGTGGTTAGGGCGGTGGCGCGAACGGGTGGGCTAGTAGGTGGCATTAGTTACGCACTGAATCTGTTGCATTTTGTCAGGACCACCCCTGAAACAGAAGAAAAATCAATCAGCATCCTGTCCAGTCCAGATCGCCGGCGCGCAGTGCGGCCAGGAGGACTCCTCTCCTCCGTGCCCGGCGATCGTCGTCACCCCGCCGTGCCGCGCACGAGGAATTTTTTCATCAGGGGCGGATCTCGATCGCCGGGCCCCCAGCCAGCGGACACTCGCTTTGATCGCCAAGTAAGCAGATCCCCAACCCACGCGATGTCTCCTTCCCTCTCTAGCTGCCGTCCGTCATCTTCTTCTCCGCGACCCCTCCCATGTGGACGGGAAACTCGAACCTTTAGCCTTTGCTCCGTAGATTCTGAGTTATGTTTGCTTCAGGAAAAGTGTATGGTCGATGTAGTTGCTGTACTGAAAGAAACTATGCTTTACTTAGGTTGCTGAAGTGTAGGGAGGTTAGGATCTATTCCGTTCCTGTTGTTTTGGAACAGCCCCAGCGTGGGATCGTGGTGTTGTGCTGTAACAAAACGAACCTTGGTTTCATTTTCAGTGAAATCGGGGGCCTTGAGCCCCTCAATTCGAAGAAAAAAAGTTCTTGGTGGATGCCGAACGGATTAGGTTGTGTGCGTTCATTGACCAAATGAGAGTCCCGTTGTCACTGGCTACTATTGTTGCTTAATTTCACACTTGTACTTTTATTTTAATGAACTGGGTACTTATTGACTCCCAATGTTTGCTTATCTCCTGCTGAATGAATCAAATGGAATAAATAACACTGTCCTGCACTTGTTGTTGTGTAGCAGCCCAGCAGGTATGGTCTGTGCAGTCGTCTGAGCTTTGGAATGGCCTCGAAAGCCATAAGGAGGAGGCCTGCCGATAAAGGGACTGACAAACTTATGGAGACGGCGATGCCGGATTCTGTCACGGAACCTCTTCTAGGAAATAGCGCCCAGGGGAGCAAATCCGACGTTAGTAACACCCCTCTAATTAGTTTGAATTTGGGCTTACTGTCTTTGTTTTCAGTGTTTTTCTGATGTTCCTTCTGTGTTTCTTGAAGGGGTATAAGCCTACGACACGACCAGACCTCTGGGATGGAAAAACTCACGAGTGCCTTCACTGGGCGCATGTTGTATCAGATTTTATTACTCAATCTGCACAAAAGATAGGTAATTATCACTGGCATCGGTTCAGAAAAGGCTACATCTTATCCATAATATACTTAAGAGCAAAAACTTCATTTTTGTGAAGTGCATATGAATTAGTATCACTTTAGTGCTGATGATAATTCTCATCAAAATACATGCTTGTCTGTGATCTTCCCTTCACACCATGGACTGTATTGTTTGGTAGCTAGTGAGGGATTTGATTAAGCCGAGATTATCTCTGTGTAACTAACATCGATATTCCTATCTGAACAATATGTTGTGCTTGTTGTTTGTGTAATTTATAGGCTTTTAATGCTCTCAAGGCTCGCTTTTCTTTGCAGTAAATGTCATTTCTCAGCTTGGGTCGTTGCTAGCTAGGTTATTTGGTTGCTCTCGAGCTCCCCAGAGTTCACAAAATGGACAAACAATGCAAATCAATCTCAGTCCATTACAGGTATGTTGCAGATGTTGATGTTTCATTTCAAATCTGTATAATGAACATGAAAGGGAGTTGTCCATTGTAAGCGCCAATTTAGAAACTAGAAGTGTGCTAGGCATCATCTGTAATTTGGTGCACATTCTTTGGAATGTTTTGATACTTTTGTTCAAGTGTGACTAGAATTCATGGTACTCCCTAACATCATAATCGTTTGGGGGAGCTCGTTGGTTCATAAACCCCATGCCTTAATTGTCCCTTCATCTAAATGTCTTTTTTGGGTGCGCGCAATAGAAAAGGATTTATCTTAATGTGCCTTTTTTCTTTAAGATAAAATGTGCCACATGCTTTAGAAAAGGATTTGTCTTAATTTCTACTCTTAGGGGAGTAATGCCACCTACATTAGTCTTTGTTCTTTCTTGTTTATCCTATTGGTGTTCACATGTGTCAACTTCGTATGATATGGCAATGCGATTTTGACAGTTTCACATTTACTCTATAGGAAGAAAGATTAAAATTCCTCAGGCAAAGATTAAATGTGTCATTTGACAGCTCCACCGCCCAGCACCAGGTTCTCATCCTATACCTAGTTTATGCATATTGTTCTGGGTTTTTTAGCAAGTCAATACTGTTTTTCTATTTTTACATAATTCGTATCTTAATATGCTGATGATATTCATGAACAGAATGCCACTTCTTCCATTACAGGATGCTCTGAAAGAACTTTGGAGGTTGGCCTATCCTGATCGACAACTTCCTCCTCTGAAATCAGATCAATGGAAGGAGATGGGTTGGCAGAACTCTGATCCAGCAACAGATTTTAGGTTCATTATCCTAACAAGATACTTATAAGAAACTATCTTGTGTTTTTGTCAACACTCACTGAACCAAGATGACTTGCAGGTCCGGGGGGTTCATGTCCTTGGAAAATCTGATATATTTTGCCAGAAATTACCCAGTAAGTTTGTGTTTATCATGGATACTTCTTATAAATCCACTCTTAGTTAATTTATCAGTCTGGATAATGCTGAATGCCTACTTAACATGCAGGATTCCTTTCATAGGCTTTTACATAAGGCGATGGTGATAGAGCCGAATGGGAATATCCTTTTGCAGTAGCGGGTGTAAACATATCTTTCACGCTAGTTCAAATGCTGGATCTGCAGTCAGGTGAAGTGGATGCAATAACTGGTAAAATTGTTTTTAGTCTTCATTTAAATTTAGTTCCGCTCAAGTGCTGGTGGACTCTGGTTCTTAAGCAGGTCAATCCACGGGGAAACTACGACCTATATTTTTCACTTGTTTGCAGGAAAAAGGAGTTCGAAAGCAAGTGTTCGCTTTGTTCAACTACTTGAAGATGACGAGATGGCTTTTGATAACCTCTTCTGCCTAGCTTTTCAGATGCTTGATGCCCAATGGCTCGCAAGGAGAGCTAGTTACATGGAATTCAATGTGAGTTTTCTTTATATAAGATATATTCTCTGTACGCTAATGGTTTCTCGTTCCATTACCTTTTTCAACCATGTTGCTTTTATTTCCATCTTATCAGGAAGTTCTGAAGTCCACGCTAGGGCAGTTAGAGCAAGAGCTTATAAGTGAAGGCATTTCAAGTGTTCGGAACATGCCATCATTCAGGATGTTGAAGAGGTAGCACTGTTTGCTCATCTACAGAAAAAGGAGGACCTTTTACCTGTTAGTGTATTGTTAAATACGGTGCCAATTCTTTTATTGGTTGTTCAAGACGCGAGGCTGTGTAAGATTAGAAAAATATCCAATTATCTGATAAGAGAACCTTGAATGAAAAGACACTTCCTCTGACAGGATTTGACATTATGCTCTTCTTTGTGGGGGGTAACTGATTTATTGTAAATGTTACTGTGACAAAAGCAATTTGCAGGAGCGTTGCTTTTGATGAAAATATAGGTATTGATTAAAAGCTGCACATCATGTATGAAGGATAATTTTCTTTGGAATCTCAACAAAGCATACGTTTGCTACCGTATTTATACTTAGGACTTGCCAAAGTTGATTTACAGTAACAGGAACACTGGATCAAGCTTCAGATCATCGAATGATCCCAGGAGCAGATCCGCTTCTTTCATCGGGACGCGGAATATGGTGCTCATTCGAAGTTCTGCCTCTGAAGAGGCTTTTCACTAGGTCCTTAGGGCATGTACAATGATAGAGAAGGCAGGTTTTTCTCTTAACCCTCCATGTCATTTAGAGAAGTTAATAAATATTAGTCGTACAATGTGGTATCTCTTATTATTATCTCTATCAATTAATTAGAGTTAATTAAATTTTAGTATGTAATTATGTTAATAAGGAAGAGCATATGGTACAATGAATAAAATAAATGTTTTTAATTTTTAAAAGATCATCCCTTAGCTAAGGGAAGGCAACCCTCTATGTTCATTATTTTTCTCTCCATTATTTTTTCTCCAACTAAGAAAAAATCCGACGTGACATCTTTAACGGAAGGATGACGTCATCCCATTATCCATGCCCTTAGTTTGCGACTTGTTATTGATTCTGAGGGTGTGACGCAGACACCACAAAATATGAAGACTGGTAAAGTTCTGGCTCTGTATGGTGTCGAAGAGTACAAAATTTCTACAATTCACCGACTCTGTGAGCAACGCTTCAGGTAGCTTAAGAAGCTAATTTTTTTTTTAATAATACATTTTTTAATTAAATTCAAAAAATATTACGCAAAATAACGAAATTGCAAAAATAATACGGCCTCGGCCCAGCTTGGGCCGATAAGGGCCCGTCGGCCAGGCTTGGGCCGATTTGGCCTTATCGGCTTTGTTAAGGACGACCAGATCGCATGGTGGGGAGGCAGCCGAGGACCAAGAGGAAGGGGAAGAAACTAGGATGTTTTAAATTTGGACTGTGCTTTTATTTATAATAATGTGGATCAATGTTTTAAAATTGGACTATGTTTTTATCTGTAATATGTGTGGATCAGTGTTTGTAGACTATGTTTTATATGTGTGCATCAGTGATTTAAATTTGGAGTTTGATTTCATCTGTAATTTGTCTGCATTTGTGTGGCTAAAAAAGAGGAGGGAGAGGTAAAAAAAAAATCAACAGCCAGTCGGCCCAGCTTGGGCCGATAAGGGCCCGTCGGCCAGGCTTGGGCCGATAAGGCCTAGTCGGCCCGGCTCTGGCCGACAGATTTTGCTGACAGGCGCAGGGCGGCCGACAGGCCAAATCGGCCCAAGCCTGGCCGACGGGCCCTTATCGGCCCAAGCTGGGCCGAGGCCGTATTATTTTGCAATTTCGTTATTTTGCGTAATATTTTTTGAATTTAATTAAAAAAATGTATTATTAAAAAAAAATTAGCGCTTAAGAAACGATGGTGTTTCTACAAAGCTCTAGGTGTAGATATCACTAGCAGGTTCATCAATTTACAAATTTTGGTGTTCTCGTAAAAGTTCTTGCTCCGGACTGGTCTTCCGGATTTCCGGTATTCCAAATGCTTGTTTGACTGCAAGTTGCTGTGAAACTCGAGCGAACTAGGTTCGGCACAAAAAAAAAACGTTTGGATAGGGAAAACTAAAAAAAAGTAGAGTTGGAGATGCGGGGGATCGAACCCCGTGACTCTCGCATGCAAAGCTAGCGCTCTACCATTTGAGCTACATTCCCTCTATGAATTTTAATGCACTAATTACTTTCTTTAATAATTTGTGAGATCAATAGAAAGAGATGATACATAAATTTTGAAGGGAATCTCTCTCTGATTTTGCATCTGCTGATGCACAAAGCCATTATCTTACAACAACCTTATTGCATAAGAAAGAAGCCCTTGAGATGGATATTTATTTTTCAGACTCATAAAGAAGACATGTTTCGATTCTGCATGAAACACAAGTTCCAAGTTCAATACCATAAACCGGGACTAACTGCAACTGCAGAGTTGACAAATTGCAGGTCATTGTGAACAGATGACGGAGGTGACTGCATTTTTCTCTTTCAGGAGAATGTTCGAGCAGAGTTATACTACTGAAGTCGAAGACAGAGCACATATAATACTGTGATCACTTGACATATGCAGACAATAATGCTCTTCACGACTTCACCCATCCCAATGCTCCCATGTTCCATATGCTATCTTTCACTGTGGTCCAAGAGAAAATGCCAAGAAAATGTCCCAGACACGAAGAAGAAAAACAGGGCCGCTGCCCAATGGCTGGTCAAATCTGCAGACTTAACATGTAGTAGATGCTCTAATCTAGTAGCTTGCCTGGGTGCAAGTTGATTATGGATCCAAAGTCTCAAAGAGAAGAGGCCAAGCAGGTGGCAATGATTGAAGAGCTGGGTAATTAACTCAGCTTAATTAGCTAGTAGATGGTCAAATCTGTGGACTGATAGACAGATGGTCCATGCCCACTCTTCTTCCATGTGGTGATCGTAGATGCACAAAGAAAAAAAGTACCATTGTTAGATAGTCAGTACCGCTCACTTCCAAAAGCAATGACCACCTGATTTCAATGTCTAAAAGTAAAACCTCACATAACTGTAGCTGTGAAAGTATTTTTCGAGGAAATTTACACTTACATACTTGTTTCCTAGTAATGAGTTTAAATATTTCTAAATCTTAACGTCATGTTGGACGATTTTATCTAGGGGAACCAGAGGGAGCAGTCATTGTTTACCCTCAGTCCCTAATTACTAGGAGTTAACTAGAATCATGGCATTTTCACTTGGTATGTTCAGCATAAGGTAGATAGATTACAGCACTGGATTTAGTCGACATACTCCATTACCAAGACCAGACAGCTGCTACCGTTACAAATACAAGGAATAGTGTAACTGACCGGTTGGCCGCACCTCTCCACGATTAAGCTTCGCTGTACCTGGCCGATCTGAATCTTGAGCATTCTTTATCTGAAGGCACAAACCAAGATGAGAAATGAGTAATCAAATCAAGAAGAAAAAATTGCGGTTCTTGATTATCCTTTTTATGCAGGGAGGTTCTTGATTATCCTTAATGTACGCAATATAGGAAAAAAAAATATAAGGACTATATATATATACGATGAGTGCGTGATCACATGACACGGCCGCACGGCGAAAAAGAAATAGGTATTACGGCTGGACGGCAGCAGATATTAGTCAAAGATAGCATCACATGGTCGCGCGTTCGCACAAGTCGGAACAAGACACATTTTTTAGATAAAGGGAGTTTTTATTACTTAAAAGGTTTAAGCATTACACCCAGCCTCTGCATAACTAAGATGCACACAGCCAAGACAAGTCTGAAGTAAGAAAAAAATAACAAGGTGAATTACATATCAAAATGAGAAATTGTAAAAATGCCTATGGTGGTGGAGGGTCGATCCGCAAATTATGCTGCCATCCATGTAGGGATAAAAAGTCTCTCGCCGTATCCTCCAGTCTTATACACGCCTCCATAAACAGGTCTCGATGCCCCCACACGTTGCAACTGAGACCACGAACGGAGCATAGTAGTAGTCCTGTAGATAACCTGCATAAGAGAACAATTTTTATCATTAAAAACCTTGTCATTTCTACATAGCCAAAGCGACCATATTACGGCAAGCGCTGCCACCGTAATAAGTTGTTTGAACCTATTATCCACTCCATTCAGCCAACTGCCAAAAATATTAGCAATACTTTTAGGTGGGTAAATAGTAGAACCTATCTGGGTGATGGACCATATAGAGCTAACAAATTTGCACTAGAAGAAAAGGTGTTTGATTGTCTCGTATTTATGACAGAAGACACACTGTTTACTCCCATGCCAATTGCGTTTTGCAAGGTTGTTTTTTGTAAGAATTACTCCTCGACGAAGATACCACGCAAAAACTTTATTTTTAAGTGGAATTTTCATCTTCTAGATTTTCTTATTATTATCTACTGGCACATCCGGCTGAACGAGTGCTGTATACATGGAATCCACGGAGAATTTACCGCATTTGCGTAAATTCCGGCAAGCGCTGCCACCGTAATAAGTTGTTTGAACCTATTATCCACTCCATTCAGCCAACTGCCAAAAATATTAGCAATACTTTTAGGTGGGTAAATAGTAGAACCTATCTGGGTGATGGACCATATAGAGCTAACAAATTTGCACTAGAAGAAAAGGTGTTTGATTGTCTCGTATTTATGACAGAAGACACACTGTTTACTCCCATGCCAATTGCGTTTTGCAAGGTTGTTTTTTGTAAGAATTACTCCTCGACGAAGATACCACGCAAAAACTTTATTTTTAAGTGGAATTTTCATCTTCTAGATTTTCTTATTATTATCTACTGGCACATCCGGCTGAACGAGTGCTGTATACATGGAATCCACGGAGAATTTACCGCATTTGCGTAAATTCCACCGAAACTCGTCGGTCCCTTGAGTCAAATTGACAGTAGCGAGTCGCTGGAGCAACTCATGCCAAGATGCCAGTCTGGGTCCAACAAAATCTGTACGGAACGTCACAGTTGGATGATTATCAACCAGTACGTGAGCAAGCATATCACTCTTGTGACGTCCTTGGACTATCCCATATAACGCTGGATATTGTTCTCGGAATGGGGTAGTACCCAACCATGTATCCTCCCAGAACCTTATCTCAGACCCATCCTTAATGGAGAAAGAGCCATATGGGAAGAAGAATTTCTTCGTCGCCATTAGGCCCGCCCAAAAAATGTGAATCACCTGATTTCCAAGAAACCTGTGATAACGCACTTGAGCCTACGTATTTTCTCCTAAGGAGGGTTTGCCACACCCCCTCTTCCGTCAGTAGCTTAAACAGCCACTTACCAAGAAGTGCTCTATTCTTGACCTGAAGATCATGAATCCCAAGACCACCATGGTCCTTAGGGCGGCACACTACATCCCATTTTGCCAGCCGGTATTTTTTTTCATTGTCCCCTTGCCAAAAGAATCTAGATCGAAAGTAATCCAATCGATGCAAGACTCCCTTTGGTAGTTGAAAGAAAGATATCATATACAGCACCATATTAGTTAGGACTGAATTTATGAGCACCAATCTTCTCCCTAAGGATAATAATTTTCCTTTCCAGCTACTTAGCCTCTTTTGTAGTCTTTCTTCAACATGCTTCCATTGAGCTATCGTTAGTCTCCTAAAGTGAATTGGGATGCCGAGATAGTTAATTGGAAACTGGCCAAGCCCACAGCCGAATAATTCGGCATAATGGGTAGCCTCCTCTTGAGCGTCGCCAAAACAAAACACTTCACTTTTATGGAAATTGATTTTTAGACCGGAAAGTTGCTCGAACGCTGATAATATTAATTTCAGGTTACTTGCCTTTTCCATATCATGTTTCATAAAAAGAATTGTATCGTCACAAGACACATATATACCGGTCTAACTCAACATAAAGTCACAATGGCATTATGGCAATTAATGTGATACTGAAAGCATAGGTGATATGGGTTACAAAAATAAAGCATAGGTCTGGCGAGTGTGTTTGTGCACAATCGAATAATATCTCCTCCGTGAGTGTGTGTTGATGCGCTCACTGCACTGGATTAATAAATTGACCTGAAGTTATTTAAACCTTGGTTATATTCCAGATTTTAGATGGATATGTTTTGCTAGAAATCCCACACCTTACAAGTATATATAGGCCAAATAATTTATGGTTGTGTGCATCTATATATCGATGTGATGCATACGCTGGGCCGGGGGTCATCCTCTATTTGAAATAAAAATACAAGTATAGGCCAAATAATGTACAATTTCAAGTAAATGAAATCTAAAAAATCTTCAAGAAACTAAATTAGCAAAAGCGATATCTACTAACTAATGATTTGTTTTTTTGTTTTTTTGAGACTAACTAGCTACACTTATACTAAACCATTGAGTCTACGTGCAACAAAGGTAGAATATCAGGTGGCGCAGCACCAATCCAACTCCGATTGCTTCTAGTAACGCCGCTCATCTTGGCCAGCACATGGGCCACTTCATTCGCCGATCTTCGAACGATTCGGACCTTGAAATCTTCGAAACTCCGCAGCAACGATCTGGTCTCTCCCACGAGGATGCCGTGCATAGACCGATCAATCCCATCCATCAGCAACTTTGCTCCCGCACTCGCACAATCTATTTCCAGAACCAGTTTTTGCACCTGGTGTTCCTTCGCCATTTTGACAGCATGATAGCACGCCAACAGTTCAGCCCCCTCCGCATCGATGACAGTGTGGAAAAAACGGCTAGCTCCCGCATGGAAGTCACCATAGTGGTCGCGCAGGGCAACACCAGCACCACCATCACGTCTGTCAGCTGAGAATGCCCCATCAGCGTTCGCCTTAATCCACCCAGCCTCCGGTTTGGACCACCTCTCCTTCACCCGAGCTGGTTTAGAGGGCGTCGGCACCTGCAAATTGTTCCATTCCTCAATACTCACCAAAGACTTCACTGCTATGCTCCTTGGATCCTCAATTTGTGGCGCCTCCCGAGCATCATTTCTTGCCGTCCAAATATTGTACAGAGTCATCATCATCACGGCAGCCGTCTGCTGTGATTCGCGACTTAAGAAATCCAGCATCCACCACCTCAATTCTCCATGATTCATCAAGGTATCAGGAGGCTTAGCCACAGGTCCATTCTTCACCATAATTTCCTGCCATACTCCAGCCGAGTGTGGACAGCTCCAAAATCTGTGCACTAGATGTTCATCTCTACCGCAAGCAATGCACCGAACCCCCGGTTTGATCTTTCTTCTCTGAAGTTCAGAGCCCACAGCCAGGCCATTTTCAATCAACCTCCACGTGTGTATCTTGACCTTGTGCGGTACGGGCACGTCCCACAAGGCCAGCCAGCCCTTGTGAGAATTACAGGTTGAAGAAGCCTCCTCCATTCCGGTCTGCTGCTTCTTCAGCTGCATACCCAAGTGGTACCCAACTAATGATTTGTTAGTACTGATAAAACCCTCTCCTCCTCCCTGGTCCCGGCTGGTCGAAAAATACAGCGAAATGGATCGAGATCTCCGCTCGGGGTAGACATGTTCTTCTCACAGCTTGCACATATTCAGGGAGTACATGACATGGCTGCCTTTTACTCCATTTCCACACCAAGAGAAAAAAAGAAATAGAAGAACACGTGGAGAGACGCATGCCGTAACATGCTCACTCCACGTTCCCACGCACGCCACTCGTGGAAGCTGCGTGCTTTCACTTGCATCACCGATCGCATCACGTACGGTATATATATGGGTCGCCGGCGATCTCAACCTCCGTCGTACCGCAAGCACCACCAACTTTACGATCGGATCAAGCTGGGCAGGATAGCTAGCGCCAGTGCGCCACCATATATATGGAGATCAAGCTGGCTCTAGGCGGCCGGCGCCGGAGCCCCGGCACAGTCGCGGTCTACTTCCTCCTCGTCGCCGTGCTCCTACTTCTCTTTCTCACGGATGCCATGGCGGCCTCGCCATCGAAAAAGTCCGCCGTGTCTCCCGACGACGGCAATGTTGATGCCACAAGACGAGGGTCGACGTCCCGGTGGCTGTGGCAGCAGGGTCATCATGGTCCTGCGGCCGCGAGGAGGTTGCTGCTGGCGGTGCAGCCGGCTAGCACGGCCATGGTAGGCAAGGACACCAACAAGTTCTACGTCGATGGCGTTCGCCGTCCGGCGAACGGCAAGCCGGACAGGGAGGTGGAGTTCAACGCCGGCCGGAAACGCATCCCAGGAAGTGGCTCAAACCGCAATCATAATTAATTGGTTGGGAATCTCCCTAATTCTCTCATGACTTGTAGATGTCGAATGTAATTAATCTCATTTCTGCAGACGTCACTCTCACAGTCTCACTTGTAGAGATTAAAGACTGACCAATCTTAGATTCTTAGGACGATATGTGTAGTGTTCTAATAGCAAGAAAATAATTCATTTGTATCAAGTATTTTGCTCCTAGAGTTAGCTTGCCTGGCAAGATGCACCTGAGAAGAGGATGCTCAAGTTTTGCTCCATTTCGGCTTCATATTTCCAAGCTTCAGAACGAGCTAAAAAGATCCCACATATACATCAAGATGTGCCATACCTATAAATTTTCATTTATATTACTTTCATCTGTGTGCTACATCAAAAGTAATTGTGTGGATCTAAAATAGCAAAAGCACATCTGTCATAGATCCTCCTTTTTGTGTAGCGTGCAAAATAACAAATTTTCTATTTTACAGGTAAATAATAATCATTTGTATGTACCCGTTCAAAAAATACATTTTTTAATTCCACAATGTGTTTTCATCGAGTTCCAAGGAGACCAAGATCATTTTCGAATAATTGTCTCCGTCCATGTCATTCATTTTGCATCACAACGATATATGTTGCCACAATGATATTTGTACTCGGAATCATCATCTGGAATTCAGGTTCACTTCGACTCAGATGACAAGACTTATTCTAAGGAAATCCTTGTTATCCCACTAGATTTTCTACTAGGCCCACCGGGAAAAATGGGTCGAGAACCACATCACTCCTACAGAACAAGCCATAGACAATGTCGTAGTTGTACCTCGGTAGTGAAACTGCTTTGATTTAGGCACTAGTAGAAAAATGAATATTGCAGTCGGTTGCTAGCGGCGGTTAGAGCAATTAAAAAAAAGAAGAGACTACGATACGCTACACCTCAGCCGGTTATTTCAGATTAACCGCCTCCAAAGAAATAGTCGGCTCCCTATAGTATGGTTTCCGGGACGGGCCAAATGCAAGTGTGCCTCCTAAAATCACTAAGCCGGGCGTCGGAAAAGCCCGGCGCCGATAATAGACGGGCCACAGCCGGGCAAAATAACTGGACCGCCTACGATATTCGTGCGGCGGGCCAGAAAAATGGGCGCCTTCTATAATCTGTACGTTGGAGTCGGGCAGTATAAAAAGGCCGTCTGAGGTTAGGCCTGGTTTTTTTCTTTCCCGAGAGTAGTTAAAGGACTGGTTTTGAACGCGCGGCGTCTCGCGCTATTTTTTGGCCTTCCATACAATTTCCGGCACGTCCATATAAGACCGGAGTTGCAGCTTCCCGGAAGGTTCGAGAAATGAAAACTGCAGGTATTGTATTGAAACCCGTCGTGGGAGATGAACCACGATCTCGAGAAATGCAACTACAATTGCAACCGCGTGAAATCGAAGTGGTGGAACTCAACGTGGGGCTAATTATTTCGGAATTCTAATCGCCGGAAATGCACAAATAAATATATGAAATCAAAGTGGTGGAACTCTGGAACCGCTCGCATCGGCCGGCCTCTCTCATCTGGTTGCGCAGATGTCAGTCGGAAGGGGTAAATATAGTGCGTGCGACGGTTCCTTATATCCTTCTCAACTTCCCCTGTTTTCCCTGCTTCCGCACCACTGTTCATCTTCGTCGTCTCCGTCCGCACCGCCATGGATGATGTCGAACTCTGTACTGTCAGGACGACGTTCACCGCCCACGGCACCACAGACATAGACGTGGTCTACACCAACAACATTGCGCACGTTGAGGAGACCCTCGAAGAGCTCAAGCCCAAGCTTTGGAAGATGGAGGAGGGTGAGGAGTTCATGGGTCTGGATTTTGAGTACACCAACGACCCCGATGAGGAGAAGAAGGTGGCCTGCACTGTGTTGGTCTGACAGTTGGCTAGGTATGACACATAGATCTAGTAGTGTAAATATCCGTAATGGGGTTCTTAGACTAGAGTTACGTACTCTTATTTGGTTTCAAGATTCACACATCTTGTTATGTGATCACGACAACATATGTTCAATTGAGGTACATGAACACACTGCAGCAAGCAAACAAGAAAGTCTTTCCTGCAAATGAAATGGTCGATTGCAAAGAAGAAATTGTAATTTTTGATCTTCTATTAATCTTAGTATCATTTGCATATTTATTGTACCAAAATGGTAGATTCAACAATCTGATAGCATGATTTAACATATGTTCTATCGCCTTTTTACTGCATCAAAATGGTAGACATAACTATCTGATTGCATAATTTAACATATGTTCAATTGCGTTTTCTTGCACTAATATGGTAGACAGCATTGTCAGGTTGTAGGATTTATAATATGTTCAGTACACTGTTTCTTGCACCAAAATGGTGGACACAACTACAATTGTTTCCTTGTAATACATGTTGATCACAGTACACCGAGTTATAACAATTTCATTGGTTCTGAAAATTAATTAATTGAAATATGTTACATATATGGCCCTACTTCATATGCAAACTTGAACTCAATTTCCTGCAAATTCACAACTTGTACTATATTACTAATGCATGCCTATGGAGCGTTGTGAGAAGCTATTCGAGTTCTTCAAAGATGGGTTTAGTAAGTTTGCTAGCGTCGACATCAGGGATGACAGGCAGGTGATGGAGAGAACCTGGGGGTTTAAAATTCCATTCAAGTACCAGGTGGATATCCAGAACATCTACTATATTCGAGGAGAAGGACGCGACAGGAGGAGTGTAATGGGTGCCCTCGCAGCAGAACTCATCGACCCATCCTACTATGACATGAAGTACGACTTCCCCAAGGAGGGGCACAAGTACTGGGAGAAGCAGCCACTTGACGAGGTTAACCTCAAATATGCTGATGTCGATGGGTATGTCTCCTTCGAGCTGTACCGTAGGCTCCAGCGCATCCTCAAGGGGCTGGTTTGTCTCCAACCTTGACCAAAAGTACAACCAGTCCTCCCCAAGCTACCTGCACCCTCACCATCTTCCACCAGCGGCAGCAAGCATCCGAAGTGGGATGATCGATCCCATCTATGATGATGGACGGAACAAGGGCGATGGGTGGAACGACGGCAAGGTGGGGGACGACGACGATTCCAGGTGGAAGGATGACAAGGGCAAGTCAGATGCTGGGTCCAGCGTCTATTGGTGGAGCCAGAGCAAGGAGTGAGCGGCACCAAGCGCTCAATATTCATTACTGTTTCTATGTAGTATTGTTCGTATGTTGTTGTCCTGAACTTTGCATAGCCGTATTTGCATGCTTGTGTGTAATTAGTTAAGTCGTATGTATCAGTTGTCTGAACAATGTCTTTTAGTTATCAGTTATGTTTGTAAGCACTTTCAGTATAATGTGTGTGACCTTTCAGTATAATGTGCATGTGAGCTTTCATAAATATGTGAGCTTTCAACTTCTTCAGTTCTCCCTTTGAGCCGTCAGTTTAGCCTCTTGGGTGGCGATGGACGATTTGAGGTCTTCATGGCGTGCCTCAATAATCTTGAATTTCTCACGATAAAGGTTTTCACACTGCATCTCGATCGAGTTTCTTCTTTTATGTACCAACTAGGCGTTATCCGGGGAAGTCCGAACCATACGGATATCAGCCTCTGCATCAAAGTGATGCACACAACCACCACAATTATTTAAAGGATAAAATTAATTTTAGACATACGGGGCAATTAATTACTTAGAACAAGTAGGTATATACTACCTGCTTGTCTTCTAATATTATATGATGGAACATAAAACAAGAAAATACATAGTCCACAAACAAGAAAATACAGAGTACCTAATTAATTACATTCGAAAGCATAACCAGTACAGTTTGGTGAAACGCAGGAGGCTAATTAAACAGCCAAAAGAACAAGTTTTATCTCACAAACAAAAGCTCGATCAACAGCTAGCTCTACTAAAACCTCAGTCATCCTCGTCCTTGACCTCGTTCTTGACTTCGATATCGTCCATAACCTCGTCCTTGACCTCGTTCTTGACTTCGATCTCGTCCATAACCTCATCCTTGATCTCGACTTTGACCTCGTCCTCGACTTGATCCTTGGACTCGAATTCCTCCTCGGACTCGATCTCCTCCTCGAACTCGTCCAGTAGCTCGACTTTTTGGCCGACCTTCTCAACTGTCAGCTTGATGTACTGCTCCTTGACATGTACCTTGATGGCGAGGAGCAAACCAAGACCAATATTCGTGAGATTGCAAAACATGTTCCAGTTGTGAGAAAACTTGAGTCTTTCGGGAGTTCTTGTATATCTTCCGAAGATTTCGATCATGCCATTTGAGCGTAGACGTGAATTCCCTTGCAATGGCACCTTATAACCACCTACTGCCTTAAGAGGGACATCCTGACCAAAATAACATGAACATCGGATTAGAAAATTGTAAACTATGTCATCTAGAAAAATAGTCTGTATATGAATAAAATGATATACCAGGAGGACATCATCCACCCTGCGCACGTAGAACTGAGTGAGCTCAAAGAACTCGTCAAAATCCAAAGGCCGTATCGCCTCCTTGTACATAGCGAAGGAAACCGCATTCATTTCTAAAGGCGTAACATCTAGGGGATTCTCGAATATGGCTTTCTCCAAGTATGGCTTGCACTTGTCTGGAATCTCGTAAACACGCTAACAGAGAGAGGAAGGAAGAAGGAATTAAGTTGGAACAAATATATATAAACTACTCAATGTGTGTAAGAAAAATACACAAAACTCTAACATACTTGGGTAATCAATAAATGTCTGATATGATTCGCTGCGTCTCTCACTTCAACATGGAACAAATTATCTGCTTCAGCATATGTGAATTTGACAATATCACCTGGTTCGATGAGATAGGCTTCACAAAGTCCGACCCACTGCGATCCTGACAAATGCACCCATCCCGGATGAAAAAGGATTTGTAGGTTTATGTAGTATTCAATTCCTCTTCCACACTCAGCAACTCTCCAGTTCTGATATGGGCCAACGGTCATGCTCTCATCTAGTAGACGATCATTAAAAGAGCAGGGCACAGTCTACATTCAAATACAAATATAAGCAAATAAAATAAGAACACACAAGTATATACATATGTGTTTGTGGAAATTTAAAAGTACCATGTACTGACAAAAATGACATAGTTAACTCGATTTGAAAGGCAATACTTACAACTGGATTACCAACTTCAAAGTCTTCCGGCGTCCTGACTATAAAGACATTGAACGGCGATTGATTCTACCATAGATAGAGGCATCTTGAAATCACGCAACACATTCTTTAGGGGAATCCATAACCGCTTCCTATATATTTTTAAAATGAAGACAAAAAAGGGTATTTAGGAAACCACATTTCAGTACCCTTTAGGAACCACATTCAGTTGGGGATCATATATAATCAGTTCTATAAGGAAATAACAACTAATTGCTCGATTGTGGATGGAACATTTTGAATGTTGCACTGGCCTTTCAAATGGGGTCAATGGATTGCAGTTCGAATCACCGGCGACCAGAAACTTTCAGTCACCACGTTGCCGGCGTCGGCCGGAGAAATCCCTAAAACTCCACTCGCGGCGGTGGCGCCGTAAAAACTTGAGGTGGCGCTGCGCCTACTCTGCTTCTCCTCTCTCTTCTCGATGGCGACGGCGATGGAACTGCTCTTCGCTCTGCTCTTGCGGTTCCTGGGGTTTTTTCCTTTGCGTTTTCTCTCGGTGGAGTAGGGGAGAAGGGACACCTGGTTGCCAAAGACACGGCGGCGGAGTAATGTAATAAAATTATTCCCTGGTAAAACAATCCTAATTGACACATCGAGGGCATCGTTTGGTAACTGACATGTGGTTCCGCTGATGTATGGGTCCACTATCAGTGTTACATACTTACATCAACCCAGGTCCGCTTAATCCATTTTATTACCCGGCTGGTCAATGTAATTCATGGCGGCGTCAGGCGGGGTAGCGAGCCGCCGCGTCCATGTCTGCGGCTAGCTCTAGTTTTTTAGAAATTATGTTCGATAATTATATTTAGTAAAGATTATGCACTTTCAATGGACTTCGTCGAGTTTCTAAACAAATGTTTTTAATTTCTACCGATATCCGGACCGTGTGTACATACACAGACGTACTACCGGAAGGTCCTAAGTTGCGTATTTCAACAAAATGTTAGTGACCGGAGCGCGCCACAACAAAGTTGTATTGGTTCTTAATTCTACGAACGACCCTCAGTGAACAATATGATCTCAGTGAACAATATGATGGCACCATGCATGTCAACAGTATGTGTGAGGGTTCTAGGCCGTCATATTACTCGCCGCGCAGTTGTGAAATAACCCCAGTTAGTCAAGAACCGACCTTTCGGGGCGAGAGTCATGTTTGTGAATGAAAGAGCGCGCCACATCAAAGTTGTGTATTGGATCTCTCAAGCACATACACCACACATAGTAATAGATATATACCACTCTTAATTTTGATCATGCAAGTTGTGTGGTAAGGTTTATATATCCATGCCATGTATTCACCGCACGTGGTTGAACCCAGCCATATGATGTGTGGTTTGTGGGCCCAGGTCTTTCTACCCCATTTACCGGCTTCAAAAGGGCTCATTCAAATTTTATACTTTTTTGTGCTGGATTAGGTAATATGAACATAGCAAAACAATCCCATGTTTCCACAAAACCTCGCCGGTTGCTTCAAAGTTTAGGGTTCCGCCTCATTTAAAAGTGCCTGAAAACTGGTCCGGGCAAGCCAAGTAGTCATGTTTTTTGCGGGATAGCTGTAGTGGAGCGCCACATATGTAAATATTATCAAAATTTCTTCCGTGGAGTCACATTTTAGCATAGAAACTTTTGATTAAGAAGATTAATATTACAATGTTTCGACATTGGGGTGTCCGACATAGTTCGGCTCCTCCGGTGAGTGCCTCAAAACACACCCCCTCCTATTTATTCCCTTCCCCCGCCGGGCAGATCGAGCCGCACAACAAAATACAACATTATCCGAGCACCCAACGCCCCTCTCCGGCCACCGCGTAGATCCATAGCCGCCCCCACCGTGAAGATGCGGAGGCCGAGGCACGACGCGGGGAACGAATCGAGCTGCCACGTACATGTCAGGTCGTATGTGAACATGGCGAGGGCGTCCGATCTGGCAGCCTTCGGTCTCCCCGCGCCGCCGGAATCCCACATACCGAAAGGGTGGCACCTCGACCTTGACGGTGTCCCTGTGCCGCCACCGCCGACAAGCCGCGCTCAGGCAATGGCGATCGCCAAACTCAGGTTGCGCTTGCCATCGCTGGCGCTACGTGTCATGGGTTTGTCACGGTACATGTCATGAAGATGACTTCGTAGAGGTAGGGATTGAGCGATTCGAGCGTCTCCGAGCTTAGGATCACAGGATACGAGGAAGACAATATTTACCCAGGTTCGGCCCCTCAATGTTAGGTAAAGTCCTACGTCCTGCCTATCCTAGATTAGTATTGATATGAATATGGTGTTACAAGGGGTTGGCGATCGATGTGTCGAGTCGCCTTTACATCTAGGGTTTGGAGCTTGAGAGTTTCAGAGCTTGATAGCTTTTTAGCTTAGGGTTCTAGGTCCTTGGAGTCCACCTTATAAAGACGATGGCTCGCAAGGTTACAAGGAAACTTCTATCTCAAGGAAAGTATGAGCCGGAGTCCTACTTGGAGACTAATCTTCGTGTCCCCCAAGTTATATCTTCTCCGGTCTTCTAGATCCTTCCTCATGATCTTGAGTCGGCCCATCTTCGTGTAAGCCCACGAGTGGTGTGGTCTTGAACATAGGTTGAGCCGCACCTTGCTTGAATAAGTCACGTTGGTCCTGTGAGCTGCGGGTCAACCCATTTATTATTCCCCCGACATTAGCCCCCAAGCTTCTGGGTGATTCGTAGAATCAGGCGGAAGATTATGTCTTGATGATGATCTTGCGGGCTTGCGTATGTAGTTCTTGCCGACTCGTCGATGTTGCACTTGGCGACTTGCTGATGTTGAGCTTGGCGACTCGCTGATGATGAGTCGCGAACGTAGCGGCTTATTGAGCCGCTGATGTAGAAGCGATGAGCCGCTGACATTTGTTGATATAGTATCGCGGGCCTTTGAGGCCGGCGAAATCTTGCTGAAGCTTCTGAGTTAATGTGGAGGCGGCGAAGCCTTTGGTGAAAACCACCTTATCCTGTTGGGTGTAAGACTGAGCTGAAATCATAAGAATAATAACTTATGAGCGTCAAGTTATATCAGTCAAATGTGTATAAGGTGCTGAGTCATAGACATCGAAGCAGAAAAGACCATAAGCATAAATAAGCTGGTCAATCATTAGAGTATTATAATTTGTCAAGTTGTCATGACAAGGCATCTGAGCGCATGTTGAATCATGGCGGCTAAGGGGAATATAGCCACAGCCTGTATTTAAAGATTTCCGAGTCGCTGATTTGACTCGCAAATGGATATATATTTTCTCATGTGCTACAAAAAATGAAATCTGCATATAAACATGGTATATCAATTTAGTAGAAACCACTAAATGCCGGTGGGTGGATGTGTAGCCCCCGAGGGCCGGATTGCATGCTTGATCATGCTGCTCGGGACTCAAAAATATTTCAATTAGACAAAAACTTGATTGTCCTAGCCCCCAAGCATTAAGTAGGAATGATTTCATTATCCTGCTTGATGGCACATCGTTGCAATTTGATCCTGCAACAGATTAAGCAAGTATTGTTGCCGCAAGAAAACAATGATATTTGGAGTAGGGCAAAGCCGCATATATACTCTGAAATATGAAATATTCATTGAGCTGATAGGAAAAAAGATAATCCCTGTCAAAACTCTAGATATAAATTAAGGAATCGTCCTTAAGAATTCCACTTGATGCGGCTGTAATAAAATAGATAATGGTGGCTTCAATAGCCGATATCAGGAGAAGATCATCCCAATCATAAAATATCTGGTCATGACAATTCATATGGCCAAGTTATAGGTTCCTGTTAAATCAAAAGGCAAAGCCCTTGTGGAAGTAATAATAAAAACTTGATAATAATAAGTTAGCCTTGACGGCTGGTAATAATTCTGATGAGACTTTAGTACTCCGCATAATAGCATATGGTACCCTGCATGATAGCATAGTACAATCTGCATGATAAATGATATTTTGCATGATAGCAAATGGTATGTCGCATGATAGCAAATGGTATTTTGCATGATAGCAAATGGTATTTTGCATGATAGCATATGGTACGATTCAGTATTTCTCAGGTCTAATGTGTGTTCAGGGTCGAGAAATTCCATGATAGGCATTCAGACTCGATTGCCGCCACATGCGGGTACTTTAGCCCTTCTGAATTATCTCTGTTACCGTTAAGTAGGCCCTCGCGTGGCTCAGTATTTCCCAGGTCTAATGTGTGTTCAGGGTCGAGAACGGCCATGATAGGCAATCAGACTCGATTGACGCCACATGCCGGTACTTTGGCCGCATAGTGCGAGTTGCATCTGACTTAAGGCGAGTATAACCAGGTTAATTTGCCACAAAGAGCGATTCCACGAGAATAAGCCGAGCTCATAAAGCTACAAAGCCCCCGTGAAACCCAGAGATTAGTGAAAATAAAGTCTCAGCAACTCAAATTGAGGTGATATGACAAACCCCCGGATACCGGTGGTGCCCGCTTTATTTCACTAATCCTGATGTGCGACCGCGCGTAGGTGGCAGTCGACTTTTGATATAATCAGCTGTAATAGCCGTGACGAGCTCTAATTAGTTTTGATAATAACCAGCTCTGATTAGCTGTAAATGTGATACCACGGGTCACTGATTTGACCCAAGAATTGATACAACGAGTCACCTGTTTAACTCAAATATCGATAAGATGATGATTCGTTAGTGACTCGTAAACTGATGTAATGATGAGCTGTATGCGACTCATAAAATGATACGAAGGTAAATCCTTAGGTGACTCATAAAAAGACATGACAATGAGTCGATGATGATTCATAAAATGACATAATGGTGAATCATGAAATGATATAATGAGTCCCCAATTATCAATGCTTGAACATGTGATGGTGATCTTTGATACATTAAGAAATCCATTTGTCGGATGTAAATAAAAGCTAATTTCGCAATAAACCATGCAAGCTATGAAAAGAGCTCAACATTGGTAGATATAGTGAGCTATATGCACCTAGATTTTGATAGATATGGTGCGAGCTATAAAGAACTCGAATTTAATAAATCCAATACTGGTTGTAAGACCCTACTTTAAGAAGTGGATGTAATTAAGCATTCAAAATGATTTGAATTTAAAGTCTGCGGCATGATATAATTTGAATCGCAGAGATATTGATAAGAAACATCATAAAATAGATATGCAGCCCCCGAGATAAAACTCGAAGGTGAAATTTAATCTCATGGATAAAAGCCAAAACCGTGAAATTTGAGCATGAAAGCGACTTATCTTGTTTTTATTCTCCTGTCGTTGATGACGTGGTATGATCCGCGGACATTCGATGTTGACTCGTCGAAGACGAAGTAGGCCATGATGGTATTTTTGAAATCGACAATGGCCTGTCGGTGGAGACAATCATGCTGTTTGGCAAGGCCAATCACGATAGGTTGAGGTCGAAGTCGTCACGCGGCTGTAGAAACGGATTTTTGCTTCAGCCGCAGGTCATGCTCCAACGGAGCGGAAAAGATGGTGCTGAACTAGCAACAACAGCAAGTTCCTTCACTGCGATCCTACAATCGTACAACGATTGAGAAGAAACAATAGTCCTCGAAATAGATTCGAAGGGTCAACTTAATTTTATTTAATAAGGAATAAAAATATGAATACTTAGCTTTTAAGCGACTTAGCTTCAATGTTTTTGACGTCGATCACGTGGAATAAACGGGATCCATAGTAGGAGTCAGCTGACCGACGCGGCGTTCTGCCGGATGTACGTTTGTGTCCAGGTCACCAAACTGTTTTGAGTGGCAGCATCGTGTTGCACGGCTGAGGGCGAAGATAGTTGTTGGGGTCGGCATGCGGGCTAGTCGCACTTTTTCGTTGAGCCGGACGTCCTGTCTGCTCCTTCCATTAATTTTTTGAGTCGCCGGGCTGTAATGCCTTTGAGCTGGCCACGTTTTCTTTTCCTCTTTCTTTTCCTTACGTGTGGACGTACTCCCGTACAACAGTTTTGGTAGGACACGATTCCTTGTTTGATCCGGTTGGTGGGCCAGCTTCCTTTTTTCCTTTTTTCTTCAAGGAAATTGCATGCACGTGAGCTGGACCTTCACCTGGTGTCGCGATCTATCGATCATCGATGCCTTGATTTTTTTTTTTTTTGATAATTCACATACTTGTATTAAGCAGATGAAACCAGATTACAGATCGACATACAAGCAAAGAAAAAACAGAGAAGGAACAAGAACAGCGACTGGCTCAAACCATCTTCAACCTCAAGGTCACCGGGCGCTCGAACACTCCACCGTCGAAGACGCCGAAGAGCCCAGACGCCAGGAGCACCCACCCAGGAAGCAGAGGAGCTCCTAGTCCGAAGGCTTTGAAGAACCGCAGTATCCACCAGCTCCGTGGAGCTGGATCTGCAGACGAAGCAGCAGTATCGGCCGGGGGGCCTCCCCAAGCTCGATCTGCTCCAGATCCGGGGCCTGCGCCTCCCCACCTCACCGGAGAAGGCCGGATCTTCCACCAGCACGCCACGAACCCGCACAGCCGCCATCTTGAAGCTTCTCCGCCGGCCTTCACACTCGCCACCAAACTGCCGTCGCCGCCGGAGATAGCGACAGCAGAAGGGTGGCTCACCCGCAGCTCGGCAGCGCCGTCGACGATGACGCCGGATCGGGGGAGCCGCAGAGCACCAAAAGGGCGACGCCGACGACCCCACCACGCCAGCGCCTCCCGCAAGCCACCTATCTACACGCCGGAGCGCAGATCCGGGGATTCCCCACCCTCCCGCCGCCGAAGCGGCCGGCGGAGGGTGAGGAATCCCACGGATACGCCGGCGGCCGCCGGGGGATCCCGAGTCGCCTCTGAGGTCGCCTCTGGGCACTGTAGCAGGAGGGGGGGTTCCAGAAAACGGGCGAGTGGCTACGATGATTAGGTTCGATGCCTTGATTTGATTCTTTGGAAAGTGTGGTTGCAACGCTCGGACTCCTGATTGAGTTTGATTCGGATGAGAACTGGATCGTGCCGATCTGATATTTGCCTTTGTTTTGATTCACGAACTCGCGTTGACACGAAACTTGCTGCAGTGCACGAGTCGCCGACGGAGATCTAACCGTTGGAATTTTCTCAAACTTCTTGGAGGGCTTCGGAATTGTATTCCGCAAGATTGCACCGGACGGATCTTCAAATTGATGTCTGAGTCGACCTTGATAATTGTTTTCCCAAAGACTCGCGGAGTTTCGTCAGGGTTCCGCCGGTAGTTAGCATATGAGTCGGCCAGAGAGATCCAGCCGTTGGAATTTGATGCGCTTTTAACAGCTGCCAGAAAACTCGATTGCGCGGATTTCCACCGAAGGGATCGTCGATATGAGTTCTGAGGCATCGTAGGGGACAGTCGCAACACGAGCGTTTTCTGCTGCCTTGTAGTTTGATGTAGATGTTGATATCGCCGAGCTTGAAACAACGCGACAATGAAGTCGCCGAGCTTGGATCGACGATGAGATCCTCCGTCCCTGGCACAGATCTAGCGCGGAACGTGACGCTCTTGACCGCAGGCCCCACGGTGAGCGCCAACTGTCGTGGATTTTTTACGGCACATGTCATGAAGATGACTTCGTAGAGGTAGGGATTGAGCGATTCGAGCGTCTCCGAGCTTAGGATCACAGGAAGACAATATTTACCCAGGTTCGGCCCCTCAATGTGAGGTAAAGATCTACGTCCTGCCTATCCTAGATTGGTATTGATATGAATATGGTGTTACAAGGGGTTGGCGATCGATGGGTCGAGTCACCTTGACATCTAAGGTTTGGAGCGTGAGAGTTTCAGAGCTTGATAGCTTTTTAGCTTAGGGTTCTAGGTCCTTGGAGTCCACTTTATAAATACGATGGCTCGCAAGGTTACAAGGAAACTTCTATCCCAAGGAAAGTATGAGCCGGATTCCTACTTGAAGACTAATCTTCGTGTCCCCCAAGTTATATCTTCTCCGGTCTTCTAGATCCTTCCTCATGATCTTGAGTCGGCCCATCTTCATGTAAGCCACGAGTGGTGCGGTCTTGAACATAGGTTGAGCCGCACCTTGCTTGAATAAGTCGTGTTGGTCTTGTGAGCTGCGGGTTAACCCATTTATTATTCTCCCGACACTGCGGGCGGACCCGAAGTACGGGACGAGTGCGCCATACTGGGACAAGGTGTTTGAGCGCGAACACGAAGCCAAGCGCCGCTCCTCCCGCTTAGGCCGAACGCCGAAGCGGTGGAACACGGCGGCGCGACGCCAGCTCTGGGCCGAAGCCCCCGCCGACGCGGTGAGCGCAGCGGCACCCGCCCGTCAAGCAGTTCACAAGCCCGAGGTCGAGTGGGAGGGGTGGGAAAAGATGATGCGCGCGTTGCTTGAGCCCGCAAAGAAGCCGGAGCCTGAGGTGGAGTGAGAGGGATTTCAAGAGATGATGCGCGCGTCAATTGAGCCCGTCGTCAAGCCAGAGCAGAAGGTGGAGTTGGACAGCTTGGAAGCGATGACACGCTCGTTGATTGAGAACGTGGTCAAGCACGACCTCGGGGCATTCGACTCCTCCAGCCGGCCCGTCGACTGGTCGGCTGTCGAGGCGGGCATAGTTGCGATGGACGAGATCCAGCCGGCGCCACCTCCGCAGATCGAGCCTAGCGACGATCCGTTCTGGCCTGGCACCAAGGCCGCATTGCGCAACTCCGTAGACGACGTTTTGATCGTCCTCGACTAATCCAACGACGATTGTCCTTAGTTTCATCTATGTTTATGTAGACTTAAGTTTATGTTGCAATCTTTGTAAATGTCTACTCTTAATATTGTTAAATTGTCCTTACTATGGTCTATGTTCATCTTTCTATGTTTGCAATTATCACGAAATTTGCCCTCTTTGTAAATTCCTCTTTTGTATGTGTACTCATAATCTTGTTAAGATCTTGCAATACCCGGACCGTCTAACTAGTTTGACGTTGGTCCGGAAATTTTGTTTTGGTGGGGATATTTTGGCCCCGGGACAGTTCCCCGCCCCCCCCCCCCCCCCCACAGATTTCGTTCGAATTTTGACCCCCACTCGTTTCTGTCACTCACACCCCGCACACTTTGTCTCGTCCCCCACCCCCCCTCGCCGCCGCCGTTCCACCCACCTACCGCGGAGCCCTTACCTTGCCTCCACCACAAAGGCGTTGATCCTCTCCATTGTGGCGGAGCACCACCAGCTACCCCCTCCCTCACGTGCTCGGTGGTGATCAGCCCCTCCCAGCCACACCTCCAGCCGCACGTTGCTCACTGCTACATGTTTCCTCTTCGACACTTACCAGCCCGGCAGCTTCTCTGCATCCCGCGTCTCACCCTTGCCGTCTGCCGCGCGGCTCTAGCTACTTCAAGCCGGCCGACGTCGTCTCCCTCAAGCTTGTAATCGAAAATGGTACGCGGTTTTGCCGGATCTATGCACTACACATCTGGGTGACTCTAATTTCAAAATCTTTTTTATTAGGCTATTTGCCCAGTGTGCCGCAACATTGAAGGCCGGTGCAGTATGGAGAAGACACGACGCAACTCTTTTTTCTTTCTAACTATGCATATGGGGTACGGAGATTACATGGTAAGTAGTCGACTTGTTGTTGTTGTTGTTGTTAATTACTCTCTCTCTCTCTACTCTGTCCCTATATCATACATAATTCACTTGTCCTAATTTCAATGTGTCATGTAAACAAAGAAAAATGACTCTTCTGTTTATTGTATATAGTATGTTCCTTGCAATGCCAGGGAATAGTTAACTGAAATTACTGGTGGCCGAGAGATGAAAATTGTGACTCAAGATGGCATTTTGTATGAACTTGATCTCAACAAGGAAGAGGAAAGAACAAGGATAACCGGGGGAGACTGGCTCCATCTTATGAAGCACTACCGTTTATCCTATGACGATCAGATAGTGGTGTGTTTAGATGGTGACCATGAATTCTTCAGGGCTACTATCTTGGACTCTAGAAATAAAAAGAAGTTGATGATCGAGGAGGAGCCAGGTTATATTATATATATAGCCTCTATTTCTACAAAGATATATAGTTATCTATTTACATGTATGCTGATACATAATTTACTAACTTTGAATGTACGATGCAGATCTAGTGGTTGTAGGACGTGACGATATCCTTGGTGCTTTAGTGAAACCTCCTTTGTTGTCACTCTCTCCTAAACAAAATGATAGAGTGGTTACATCTCAGTAGGAAATTGCCCTTGAGCTAAAATATCTGTTGTCGCTCTGTGGGCCAGAATATAAAACCAAGGGAATTATTGTTAGGTACAGACCGATCAATCTCAAAATGGTCCGCGAGTTCCTGATCACGTGGCTAGATTTTTGTTGTATTGTGCAGGCCACAGACATGCCCGACAGCATTATGAGCGTCATGAGATTGTAAGTACTTATCTTCAATTCTTTCTCATATCTATGCTACCGTCACATTTATTATATGTTATTCATATACGGTAAAAGCTGCTGCCTTGTGACCATGAGGTCACGGGTTCAAGTCCTGGAAACAGCCTCTTGCAGAAATGCAGGGAAAGGCTGCGTACTAAAGACCCAAAGTGGTCGGACCCTTCCCCGGACCCTGCGCAAGCGGGAGCTACTGCACCGGGGCTGCCCTTTTTTTATTATTCATATACATGGTTTATGTAGAAAACATCTGATGGACGAGAAGCAATCCCCAAAAGTAGTCTTCATGGACTATATGTTTTCATCGGAGCGACAAGTGAAAATGAACGAGAGGGGTGTCGAGGATTACATGGTCTATGTGATGCAGCGTAATTAAGATAAGGATTTAATCCTATGGACGTTTAAGACAAGTAAAGTAATGGAGAATCTCATTTTGTTCATTAGTTAACTCTAACGACACAACTTTGATTGACTAGCTTGTAACACTAAGTACATATTTTGTAGCTCAAAAATCGACCACTGGATCCTTATTGCAATCTCGCTTGTGAATGGCAATGTCTACTATCTTGATTCTCGTAGGATGGTAGATGTTTAGACCATGTCCAAGCTTCTTGACAGGTGACTGTTTATTTTCATGTACACCTATATATACGGCATTTATGTTTAGCAGGAGTGTAAGACATCACATGATATACCTATGTTATTTTCAACTTATACTCATTCAGAGAATTCGGATACGTCAAGCTGAAAGGAGGCGATATAGGAGATAGGGGTTTTGCCAAACTAACCCACTTCCCGAACTATAAGTTTAGTTTTCCACCTGAAATTAATATATGCAAATAATATATTAACTTAAATTAGTACATCTCACAAAGTCTCTATGTTTTTTATCTCAGTGCCTCCTACAGCCGGCTGGCTCAATGACATCGAGCGTGTTCTATGTTGCCAACCATATTGACATCATGATTGATTGGATGGTGCTAGGATTAAAAGAAGGCGAGGTATTAAAAAATATTATGTTTCCTTGTACTAATATATTCTTATTTCTATATACTTGCTTAGTCATTCATAATCATTAGTGCTCTGAACATTATGTACAGCATCCGGAAATCGAGGAGAAGGAAATGACGATCGCATATTTACGTATGTTCTGCATGCAAATGCCGCAATTCTTGGTTCATACAGTGCTGGCGAATAAGCCCCTGGACGGCAATGACAAGCCGCTGCCGTTTGTGGTTAGAGACCCATTGTGTCGTCTCATTTGAAACAGTTACTTTTATTTGTTATTAGTCGCCATGTAATGGAATTCTGCTTGATTAGCAATATATGTGCTAATTAACTGTTCAACATCAATATTAATTATTTCGCTCGATTCTGAAATAGTGGGCATGATAGGTTCCGGAAAAGAACGTACCTTCCGGATATATGATTTTCTGGGTAAACACGGATTCTCCGGACCGATCCTATCCCGAACGGCAAACACGGAAGGCCTGGGCTCTGTCGGAAGCTCTGGGTAAATCGGAACCGCCTAAAAAATTGAACTGACGCCTACAACCCAGCCTATTTTTTTCCTAGCCGCTTCCAACCACTGCCGGGACGTCTGGGTAAAATCCGGACGTTCCGCACCAGATTGAGCCGGTCGAAGAACCAGCCCGCCGCCAACGCTTGCGTCGGTTCTTATGTGTGCCCGCCTCGGGTTGCAGAGGCGGGTTGTTCGAACAACCGTCTGCGGGGACCAGTGGCGGTGCCAGGAACTGAAGCCTGGGTATTCCGCCCAAAAAAAAATCACCGAGAGACCCTTGCACGAATCCAGCAAGATTCTCTGAAAATAAACAAACTATACATCAGCGAGATCAACACACGGACCCCTAACCATACGCGCATCAACGACAACTTAGTAGACACGACTGATTTCAGGAGGTTCAGACACGAGGTATACAAAATCCCCAATCCACAACGCTGCAGACAAGGCAATTCGCCACCGCGACGGAGAGCTGCGCGGGGGTCAGAACAAAAAGCGCCGCTGCCGACGGCAGCTGCATCTTCCCCCAACCTCTACACCCCCTGCCGCATGCATCCGACTCCGGTGACTAAATACATCGAACCAAGCAACACGACAGGACACAAAAATGGCGATGGAGCTAAGATTACAAGAGGGAGCACCTGTCCCACCGCCGGCGACACCTCCACGCTGCTTCATCACCGCGGATCTCCGCCATGACGCGACGAGCGATGAGCTCCTCTGTCGAGCTCTCGCAAACAGACACACGACGGGCGCGCGGGCGGGCGGGCCGGCGGGGCCGTCGGCGTCGCCTGCCCCTGGCTGCATCGGCCGGCTGGCGGCGGCGGGCTGCGCAATCCCCTGGGGCGGCGACGCTTCTTCTCTGCGTCTCCAGGTCGGGTCGTGCGACTGTGCGAGTTATTCGTGTGCGTCAGTGCGTGCATGCTAACTGCTGAGACTGACACTAGAAGAAATTTCGCCATACACCACGACCTTCTGCCGAAACCGTGGTCTAAAGCGGCCTTTGGCCACGAAATTTCGCTGTTTTTTTTTTCTTTTCATGGTTGATGGTAGCAACGACCACGGATTTTTAAAATCGTGGTCTATGGCACCTATAAACCATGATCTTTCTGCATTTTCGTGGTTGAAAACCGTTTTTCGGGTTGCGAGGCACTCATCGCCCACGATCTTCCTGAAATTTCGTGGTTAGAAGCTACGTTTCTCGGTTGCGCGTTCGATTTTTAACTGGGATCGATACCCCTGGCGCTCGTATAACGTCGAACGAGGTCATTTGCGCTCTAAAAACCTCGAACCACACACCCCGCTCACATATCAAGATCCAGGCGCCTCTTTTTTCGATTGCTCTGTTACTCGATGGCTGGGTTCGATGATGTTCTTGGCGCTAGCCCCACCATGTCAGTGACTCATGATCATGCTGAACGATTCTTGCCCAGTTTTTCATTACGTTGCTCCATTTCCTCCGTGATGTTCATCACGCGGGCTTCACAATGTCAGTGACTCAGGATCATGTTGAAGGATTCTTGCCAAGATTTTCATCACGTTGCTCTGTTTCCTCCCGTGTTGTTCATCACGAGGGCTCCACCATGTCAGTGACTCGGGATCATGCTGAACAATTCTTGCCCACTTTTTCATCACGTTGCTCCGTTTCCTCCCATGATGTTCATCACGCGGGCTCCACCATGTCAGTGACTCAGGATCATGTTGATCGATTCTTGCCCACTTTTTTTATCCGTTGCTCTGTTCTTGCGCTACTGTTCTTGCCGGGGCTCCACCATGTCAGTGACTGATAATGCTCCTGGTCGATTCTTGCCCACTTTTTTATCTCGTCGCGCTGCGTTCTTGCGCTATTGTTCTTGCCGCTGGCTCTACCATGTCAGTGACATTATACTGTTGGTCGATTCTTGACAATTTTTTCACCCGTTGCTTAGTTCTTGTACCACTGTTCTTGCCGCTGGCTCCATAATGTCAGTGACTCATTAAACTGTTGATCGATTCTTGCCCACTCTTTTATTTCGTTGCTCCGTTCTTACTATTGGCTCCCTCATGTCAGTGACTCAAAATCTCTCACCACCAGACGTACTTAGCCGAAAATGGCAGACACCACTGACCCCCAGCTCCAAACCCGCGCGCCCCTGTAGTTCTTCTCTAGAGCGTTAAGAACTCGTCTTCCCAGTCCCACCCCCACCCCCACTCCCACCCCCACCCCCACCCCCGCGTCATTCTTCTCTAGAGGCACCGACCGTAAGATCATCCCACGGCGGTAAGCTCAGCCATGCACTGGCCAGTCGGATAACGCATGTGTAGTTGTTTGATTATGCTAATTTCATGCTCGATTTGGATCTGGATGTTAATAATGTTTTGCGCTCGATTGTCTTCTAAAAAAATTACAACAGTTTATTCCTCGCTCATTGCTCGAATGCCTACCCATAGTTAATTATGCACTCAAACTGTTTGCTGGAATGCCTTGGAAGAGTTTTGGACTCTCATCTGTTTTTGCTTCTCTGATCTGTATGTTTATTCGAGTAATTAATCAGGCAAGAAGTACTAATTATCGCTTCAAGTCTAGTCACCCAACAGTGTTATAATTTCGATAGTTTGCTCTGATCATTCGGTTCAGACATTGTTGTGCATGCACTCGATATGTTTGTTCTAATTGGGCATTGTAAGTAGATTGTGGTAGATCGATCTGTTCTCTCTTTTATGTAACCATTAATTTGTTTGCACTCAAGATTATACACCTACATGTTCGTTCAAACCATAAAGCTTCTGACCATGCATCTATATCCTCATCAGATGGACAGGTCGAAAGGTGTTGCTTCTCAAGATGTGTTTGCCAGGGCTGATGCTCTTCTGTGGAGTATCAATGACTATCCAGCTTTGGGCAATCTGGCAGGAAGAAATTGGCGTCACCGCTGCCATGAACATATGTCGATAACTTCAAATGTTGAACATATGAATCACAACATGGTGAGGAGGTTGGAGAGGGAACTCCTGATTGGTGTGGAAGTTGAAGAGGGATCTCAGTTTGCTGCACCTGAGGTTGTCCTGCTGCCAAATTGTAGAATGATGATGCACCTGATGTATCACAGTTCGCTGACAAAGTGAAGATCTACCTTATGATTGTAGGCATTTGTCGTTGAACTGTAATGTAGAGCTACCTTATGAATCCGAGCTACTACCTTATGATTAGTTTGTTTGCATTTGGCTGTGGAACTAAAATGTGGTAGTGCTCTTTGATGTTTTATTTATACTCGTGCTTCCTCCTACTGATCATTTATTCCGGTTGCGCACGCAATTTTGACCATGTTAAGGGCTGGTGATGCAGGTGGGTAATGGTCTAGACAGGAAGTCCTGACTGTCAGCCTCTCTGTGCATGGTTTGCCTCATCAGAAAACTGAAGAAACTGAATCTGAACTCTCCTGACTGTCGGTGTCTCTCTCACTTCGGAAATTAGTGTGTGTGCTATGTTGATGTTTTATTTATGCCAATATTTTGCTTCTAGCGGTCATTTCTATCGGCTGCGCCGCAGTATTGACCGTGTTAAGGTTGGCCTTGCAGGCGCGTTATGGTCTGGCGATGGGTTAACCATGTCAGCCTCTCTGTGCAAGGTTGGCCTCCTCAAAATACTGAAGACAACTGAATCGAACCGCTTCTGACTGTCGCTCTCACTCTTCAGAAACGTGTTTGTGCTACGTTGATGTTTTATTTATGATCGTGATTGCTGCTAGTGGTCGTGTCTTTCGGTCTTCGCCGGCATATATGTGGAAGCTTTGCCTCCTCAAAAATAAAATGAAGATAACTTAATTGATCCTCGAGCACAAATCCTGACTGACAGCCTCTCTTTGCAAGGTTTACCTCCTGAAAGAACTGAACATAAGTGAATCGAACCTCTCCTAATGTCGGCCTTCTTATTTAGAAACGTGTGTGTGCAATGTTGACGACGAGTCACCATGTCAGCTCTCTGGGGAAGCTTTGCCTCCTCAAAAATAAAATGAAGATGACTTAATCGTTCGATGCAGATATATCGACGACCAAGCACAGTAATTATTTTAGTACACAACTCTACAGCCTAGCTATGATCGAGTCATGGCAAATCGCATGTATCTCCTTGTAAAAATATCTTAGTACTACATATAGGCAGCCGGCTGTTGATATGAGATGATTTTTTTGTTCTGAATCAGAATCGTGCATGCACTCGTGCTTCTATTGTGCTGTAGCCGTCAGGGTTTGGCCTGAAATAAGTTTTTGTCTGAAATAAGTACGATGACTGGTGTTAATGCTTCTCCTATAAACGATATTATTGACTATCTATGGGTTACCGAGTGTAAACATTCAATACTCAAGGTGGCGCACGCAGCTGTGCTACGGATGCTCGGTACACATGAAAGGATTATTCTTTTAATCGAACATATTGGCCCTTTGGTGTACAGGTGATATGGAGGTAAATAGCATATGTAATATCCTAGTGGCTCATCTTGTTCTCAGGGTATTAATAGAAAGCTCGATAGACCTGAAGAACTTGACCGGTCCCCACTTAAGCTATGCCCACCTGCAGGATGTTGTACTGATCGAGGACACATCACATTGACGGTGAGATCACCAGACACGACTGGAGCTGTGCAATTCAGTTGTTTATTACAGACTTGAGACTCCTTTGCATGTTGAGAAGGTTCCTTTATCCGACAGGTGTTCTATGGAGATAGTTTTTGACCATGTCATGTATTTTTCATTAACCATTACAAGTCGGGAGTATTTTTGGTGTATCCTACCGGATGTTCTTGCATGAGTACTGTTTGACGAGGTTCGTACTTTCTGGTTTTGTAGCACGTTCAGATTCCATGAGATGAGTTCACAATTAATATGATGTGCAGCTCGATTTTGCACTATGAGCTATGAGCTCACTTGTGCACCACAGGAGAAATGATGTTAATACAGACATTTATAATAGCATGAACAACGGTTTGTTCATACAAAGTGCAAATATTAAAAATTTATAAGTACCCAGTTCGTATAGCTGTAATCAGTGATAAGTAATCCATTCAAACAATATGCAGACAAATTCAAAAGTGCTCGGCTGCTTATATGAAAAACACTAATATACAAATTCAAAAGGCTAGTACATGCCTTACGTAGAGCGTAGACCTAACACAAATGAACTTTCTACTCGAGGCATCCACTATGTTGTGTGCTCGGCACACCGAGGCGGTTTCCTCCCGGCGGGCGTCAGGGGCTTCGTCTTCTCTCCTGCTCCAAAGCTCGGCGGAGGGCCGCATTCTCCACCCTCAGGATGTCAAGGGTTTGTCGGCCACCCTTTTCTCGTTCTTAGGAAAGGTCGGAGTCAAAGGACGAAACAAGATATATGAAGAATTTAGTCCAAAACAGGCAAAGAAGAGTGGGGTTTTCTTACTTCCAGAGCCTTGTTCAGCAGTTCCATGAGATCGGCTGGATCAGCGCCACGCATCTTCTTCTGGAGGGTCTTCAGAATGACCGCGCTGGCGGGGATAGCCTGAGAAGGATACATGTAAGCAGGACCTTGCGAGATTGGGTCCCATCGAGACGCAAGTTCCTCCAGCCAGAAGGGCGCCCGGGGAAGCAACTGTGGGCAACAGATTTATCGTCACCCACACAATCAGCAGCGTAAAATTAAAGGTCGAGAAGGGAATTTACCAGCTTGCCTTTGTTGAGGGAGCTGTAGGCAGGCCCCTTCCACAAAAGGATTGTCAACCCGGAGATAGGAGATGGACCGCACCCATCCATCCAACTGACGGTGAGTGAGCGGCTCAGTGGACATCCGGGTGATGTCCCGGAGGGCGACCACTCCCCAATTCCATGGACACGAAGTTGTAGCGGCTGCACACGCCGCAGTTTCTAGGTGGTAAGAAGGTCGAGCCCGTTAAGCCCTTCAGCCACCAGCTCTGTCAGACGTCTGCTCAGAATTTCCACGGCACCTGGATCCCAGAATCCCCCCGTGTTCTAGTTCCGCCGTGACAGAGGAAGGCCACGGCGGAAGATAGGAAGGACGGACCGCCAGATGACCGCGGCAGCTCAGGATAATAGAAGAAGGAGCGCTCCCATCCGGCGCACATCCCCAGTAGCTCGAGGTCAGGGTAAGCGGAGTTGCATGGTACCACCTTCACCACACGCACTCCAGATCTGCGTCACCCTCCCCCGCAATCCTCCCGGTGAGAAAGAATAAGGAACACCACAGGCCGATGTGGGGATCAATGTTTAAGTACCCTTCACAAAGGTGATGAAGCACGAGATATGCGTTATGCAGTCCGGGGTAAGATGATGGAGTTGAATACCATACATATCAAGGACTTCTCGGGAAGGGATGCACCGGAGGGGAGAGCCCCCTCTCCAGATGATATGCGAACAGGACACACTCTTCTGGATGCGGAAGCGGCGCCAGCTCCACGATAGGAACCCGCCAAGGACTGCGCTTTGCACTCGGCATAAACCCGACGGAGGCCAGGAAGTCCAGCCTTCCGCGCATCATCGTGGAGCCCCTCCACGGCAGCCTCCTTCCCAGAGAGGTGAATAGGCACCGGGTTCGCCATTAATTGTACCTAGCAAATGAGTCTTTGGGAAGGAGCAGAAGTGAAGAAGAAGAAGGAAGGGCGGATAGAGGAAATATAGGGCGCAGGTATGCGGCCGGCTGAGAGTATTTAATAACTGCCGCGCCCCGATGGTAGCATGGCGGGCCCAACCCTCGAGATGCCCATGTCTTCAGAACCTAGGCGCCACCACCGGCATCGCTCCTACAGTATAATTTTGTTTATTCTGCCTACATCCAACAGGTGGGACCCAAACCAATAGGCATTACTACTAGTAGGAGTCGGTGCTACGCTAGTGCATGCGGTAGGAAAGGAAAACATTCAAATAAATTCAAAACATTGGTACGAATGGCGATCACGACAATTTTTAACCCGTTTTGAATTAGCCGAAAGGAAATGACAAAAAATAAAAACTTCGGTATGAATGCGATGCCGACAAATTTGACCTTTTTGCATGCGCTGGTAGAAAATGACAAAAAAAAGGGAATGTAAATACTCCGAGAAAAACCAAATAGGTTACCTCTTATGAATGTTAATGTTGTCAAACTCAAACTAGAATCCCACGCACTTGTCTATCAAATTTGAGTTGGTTCGGGGAAATTGGCAGAAACTCAGAAAAACCAAATATGTCTGCAAACCGAAAACAAATATTCATATCTGGTAGTCACAATAGCGTACCTTATTGTCACACAGTGCATGTAATTAAGTTCAAATTGAGTTGCTTCGGTAAAATTTGAAGAAACTCGATTAAAACCCAAATAGATCGACAAACAGGAAACATCTTCACATTTGGTAGTCATATTAGGGTACCTTATTGTACGATTGTTCTTGCAAAAAATGAAACATGCATGAGAATCACACACTGTCATGAAACATGCAAAAAATGAAACATTGCATGAGAATCAAATTTGAAATGAAAGCGTATGACTGCTTAGTCAAAAAAATTGGCAAAAACCATTCTAATGTGATGTGCTAGTACATGCGGGAGGTACGAGAAAATATAAAATACTCAAATCCTGGCATGAATGTGATGCCAACTGTTCGGGCTCCATTTTTAATTCGTTGAAAGAAAATGACAAATAAAATGGAAAACCTGCGCATAGAGTCCTCATCTGTTTTCATTATTTTTTCTGAGGTTCAATCGAATTACAAATAATATCTCGAATACGAACTACTACTAGTGTGTGACCGCCTTGTCATAAATTTTGGTGCTAGTGCATATGCGATACGAACAAAATTGGCAAAAACTCTTGAAGGAATAGGGTAGGAAAGACATAGGAATAGGAAAAGTGTAGGATTGCAATGTCATGCACATTCCAATCCTATAGGATTTGGTTTGTACCAAACTTTGTTTGATTCAACCAAAGGAATTGTAAAAAGAGGTTGGAGTGGATGTTAGAATTCCTATAGGAAGTAGTGCAAAGATTCCTATGGGAAAAATCCTATAGGAACTTATCCTATGAATCAAACCACTAGCAAAGGAAAAATTCCTATGAGATAAATTCCTACAAGAATCCTATGAAGTTCCTTGGAATCAAACAGCCCGATTCAAAGGAAAGTTATAGGATTCTTGAAGGATTTTATCCTATAGGAAATTTTCCTATGTTAGTCGTTTGATTCATAGGATTAGTTCCTATAGGAATTTTTCCATAGGAATTTTTGTACTTACTACATCTCATAGGAATTCTAACATTCACTCCAACATCTTTTTTACAATTCCTTTGCAATCAAACACAAAGTACTCTTCCTATAGGATTCAACTAGACATGACATTCCAATCCTATGAGTTTCCTATTCCTACACTTTCCCTATCCTATGAATCAAAGGAGTAAAAGGAAGGATCTTGCCTCCAAGGCTTCCCAAGGATGCCTCCAAGCCCCAACGCTTCCCAAGGAAGGAACGTGGCTACCAAGTTTCCCAAGTCCGGATAGGTTGGCCTACCACGGGACCTAGACGGTAATTATACGGCCAGGAAACGGCGGGACAACGGCGGGAGGGAAACTTTTCAAACAGAATCACTTGAACTTTTCAAACGGATTTTTCTATAGATAGGGATGAAGCTACAGTACATGGCACAGGTGGAATAGTGGAGGAAGCAATTTTTTTTTTCTTTTGGCTCAGGGCGCTTCCCTGTAGCCGGTTCCTCCTGAGGGACCAGACCCATGTTCGAGGGGCCACTGCTCTTGACGTCTTGCACGTCGACGACGTCTTCTTCGTGAGGCACGCCGACGGGAAAGACCATTGATCCAAACTATAGTGGAGTCGTCTCTAATGTAGTAGCCGAACTCGGGCCACCAGTCTGAATCGTACTCTTGCACGCTCGGGTCAAAGGGGAGATTAGACCGGGGCAGCTGTGGTTGGATTATTGCCGGAGATCGTCGGTTGACATGAGGGGTGGTCGGCGGCGAAAAGGATGGCAGCTCCTCAGGGAGAGTCGATACCGGAAGCGGAGACGGCTCTTTAGGGACGTCCGATGCCGGTGGTAGCGGTGCCTCCTCTGCAGTGTATGTCGCCGGGTCGAGGAAGAGGGAGCGAAGTATGTTTGTGATAGGAACTACGCCTCCATGGGGATGGCGCGAGACCTCAAATGAGATGTCGCCGACTTCATCAACCCCTGCTTATCTCACGAATTGCTCTCGCGAGACGTCCTTGGGCTCCTCCTCGTGGTTGCTTTCGTCGCCGTGTGCCGCTCTTCTTTCTTGGGGAAGCAGCATGTGCAAAAACGGGATAGGGGCCCGTTCTTCCCACTCTCCTGGGTTTAGCTCGTCCATGGAGATGTGGTTGCAGTGTCGTGCCTTGTAGTATCTGGGCGTCCGCAACGAGGAGCTGCCACCCTCTGCGGCGTCCATGCCTTGGGCACCGTATGTTGATACCGCCGGTGATATTCTTCGCACTTGCAGATTCGAGGGAGATCCACCGACTTCCAGGCGTGCCTCTGCGACTGTGGCGGGGACGCCATTATTCCTGGTGAAGAAGCTTGGACTTGGTAATGCCGCTCGGCCCTGTTTGGGACAGCGCTAGGTCCTCCGCCTCCGTGTATGGCAGTGGTCGATTAGCCGTCTTGGTGCGGTGAGCTACCTAGCAACCCGTGTGCGAGATGGGCTCTAGAACTGTCTGGTGATTTTTGAGAGAGACGCCGGCGATTGGGGCGGAGAGGTTGAGAAAGTGTGAGGGAAGCGGCGCGGTGGTGTGGGAGCTTTGAGAGGCTACACCCGGGGGTCAAAACAAAAAGGACTATCTCAGCCTCTCATGAACCGACTTCAGACAAGGGCCGGCTCACTGACATGGCGGGCCACGCCCACCGTATCGGGAACACCAACCAGTGGGAAGTTGGAAGCGATCGAGAAACGGTTGTCATTTCCAAGGAAACGCATACAAAACTCAACATGCACTAGACCTCATATTTTTAATTCCTACGCATAGGACCGAGGCAAAGCACAATAAATGCGCCAATGATGGGACCATCTAATTAGAGTATAAGCATCATTAGTCGATTGTTTTAAACATTCCTGCATCAAACAACTCTCTTTTGATGCCTCTTTGATTTGTAGGATTTTTACAGGATTTTCGTAGGATTGGGATCCTTTGGATTTTTTCCTTCCAGCACCGTTTGATTCATAGGAACTGTTCCTGTGGGAACTATTCCTATAGGAATTGTCTAGTGTGTTTTCATAGGAAAAAGTACATGAAGTCAGAGCTCATGTAAAAAATCCTACGGGAAGACAACCCCATGAATCAAAGGAGGCTCAAAGGAATTGTGTAGGATTTTTAAAAGATTTGGACCACTCATACCCTTTTTAAAAAAAATCCTTTTCTTTTCTTGTGATGGAATCAAACAAACTTTTGTTGCATATGAGGTTCTACACTCATCGTGTATCGCCTCGTGGGGGAAATTGCACTAGTAGTCATGTGCAGGTTGCCCGGTACCAGACCAAGCTTATGTTGACGGCAGAACCAGGTTCAAACCAGAGTATAAAACACTTTTTTAGTTCAAAATTGAGTTGCTTTGGGAAAATTGGCTAAAATCAAGGAAAAACAAATTAGTTCTACAACACGAGTAAAATTCGTAGCTTTTATGACTGTTGTTGCCAAAATTCAAACTAGAGTATCACACACTTGCAGTTCAAAGTTGAGTTGCTTCGGGAAATTTGGCATAAACTCAAGAATAAACCTGGCTGAGTGACTCTACTATTGGACATACCGGCACTTGCATGGCTGCTACCACGCACTGCCTGGATGCTTAATAGGGTACTTGACAGTCAGTGCATACTTAAAAAATGGTACGGAGTACTTGACGTTCTCACGAGGCTTAACTCTGTATGAAAATTATGTTGGGCGCCATTTTGTCCTGTATTTTCGGTAGGTGCTTCAAAAAGAATCTATTGGGCACCCAACAAATAAAAAATTCATTTAATTACACAACGAAGTTGGAACACTGTGTTGGGACTTCTGCTGAACAGTGAAATGACAATAAGCATTTCTTTGCTGAAGCAATCTATCAATAATATAGTAGTACTACGGAGTATACCTCGTGAGCAGCTGCAATCCCCTGGCCGCCATGTGATCAACCAACAGTGATCAACTGACTTGAGTGGCCACCCCTCCATGTCCAGGTTAAAACAAAGATTCCAGACTCCCTCTTCCTTCTCGAGGAAGCCAGGCTGTGTGGAAACTGGAAAGGCTCTGGCCAAGATTCACACTTCTGTTGCCTCCAAAAAAAATCCAGTCCCTCGCCCTCAATGCATTTAATGGGACCACACAAACGTGCATAGCAGCACACGTGGATGCCCACCCAAAGCTACCGTATTCCGAATTATTCCGGGAAGGAAGCACGAATGACAGACGCACATGGGCACATGTATAGCTGGGGACCTTTTTCTGAAGTCAAAGGCTTGTTTGTATTTGTTTATATTTTGATGTCCTTTCGTAAATTATAAACCTCCGTTAATTCAGTATAGGTATAGACCCTTCTGGGTCCTCCCTCTATTCCAAAACAAAAACATGTACTATCCCGAATATGGGCAGATTTTGAAAAAGTTCGTCGAATTTTTTGTTGGGGCTTTACATGTGGTGCTAATAATAGGATACGTTTTATGAATGTTGTTGCAAAAATTCAAACCGACCAACGGTTCAAATTTTAGTTGCGCGCTTTCGACAAATTGGCAAAACCACGAGAGAAAAGTAGTTTGATCTACAAGGCAAAGAAATCTTCACATCTTGTAGTTAGCCATTTATAAAGGTTACTTTTGGTCACAAATATCTATAAAAGAATCAAATGTTAGACTAGGGGCCATATACAAAGTTTCAAGGACTTGTTTGTATTTGCTTTATATTTGGAGGTCCTTTTTGTAATTGTAAACCTACCGATTAATTTGTTAGATCCTTATTATGGGTCCTCCCTACCGAGAAACGAAAACAAGTATCCGAATATGGGCAAACTTGGTCGAGGTTGTATGTATATTTGAGGTCGACCTTTTTGAAGAAGCGCGATGTCGGGGAATGTAGTATCATGAAATGCGGAAGCGACCGAGAAGAAGATAGCAAGCGGTTATGGCAGAACATCATTCGAAGAAGCAAGCAAACAATTCAGCGCACTAATTTCGGGAAGGAAACAAGGCCGATCAAGCTCAATATACGTCGAGGATGGAAAAATGGCCGGCCTTGTCGAGGATGGAAAAATGTATAGTGTCTTTTGTTTGTTAAAAGCAATGAAGAGGCACATATGCACATGTGTGGTTTGGGACCTTTTGGTAAATTCAAGGATTTGGTTGTATTTTCTTTTTAGTTTAGGCTCTTTTTGTAAATTGTAACCTCATTCGTAAATTCAGTTTGGCCCTTCTGGTCCTCCCCCTATTCAAAAACATATATCCCGAATATGGGCAAATTTTTAAAAAATGTGGGAAATTTGGTCGGGTCTTTGTGAGTAATAACGTACGAGATGAATAGAGGCACGTACATGTACAGTTGGGGTCCATTGTTGTGAAAGTCAAGGACTTGATTGTATTTACTTTTTATTTTTCAGGACCTTTTTGTAAATTGTAAACTCACATGAATAATTCCGGGAAGGAAACAAGGCCGATCAAGCTCAATATATGTCGAGGATGGAAAAATGTGTCCTGTCTTTTGTTAGTAATGACAAGAGGCACATAGGCACGTGTGTAGTTTGGGACCTTTTTGGTAAAGTCAAGGATTTGATTATATTTTCTTTTTATTTGAGGTCATTTTTATCTAAAGAGCCAAATGATTTTATCTAAAGAGTATTGGGTATCGGAAGATTAGTTTCAAAAGTATACCAGGAAGATAGGGAATTATCGTAGAGGGGAGGGTGTATGCCCTAGGGTTGTCTCTCTTCGTTGGGCGTCGAGCTCTAGATGGCGGAACACTGACAGGTTGGTGCGTGGATCGATACTAATAAATGGATTACACAAGTGATCCTCACGTTGGAATGTACAATAGTGTCACCTGATCTCGTCGTAGACGTGAGATTCTTCATCGGGCTTCACCAACATCTATTTCGACAAACACAAGATATTCCGCAACAGTGTTTGTCAGTATTCTAGATCATCGCATTATGGGGCGAGGTACATCTTCATAGCAGATCTGGCGGTATGTAAGACGGAATTTTTAAATTGCTACACGTAACCCTTTCCACATGTGCCATTGTCTCCCGTTCTTTCCTCCCACCCAATTCTTCTTCTTCTCGGTGATGTGGTGGCAACCCGTTCTTTTCCCTCACCCAATTTGATCGGGTCTTTGTTTGTAATGAGGAGACACGCCTAGGCACATGTATAGTTGGGTGCCTCTTTGTAAAAGTCAAGGGGTTGAATAAATTTGCTTTTTATTTTTAGGTCCTTTTTGAAGAAGCGGATGTCAGATCAAGGCTATCCTGACACCACCTGCACGGTCAAGGTAATTTCTTCTTCTTCTTCTCTCTCTCTCCGGCAGAACTTCTTCTGCAGCGCTCTCATGCCGCGCCTCCGGCTGGCGGACGGGCCTCGGGGTCACTGCACAGCGGCTGGTATGTTTCGTCCGGGAACAAAATCCAGCAGGACATGATTTTACTTGATTTTGGGGATAGGCCAGTGAAAGAGAAGAGGATTGATTTTGATTTAGGGGATAGGCCAGGTGAAAGTGAAGAGGAATGATTTTGATTTAGAGGATAGGCCGGGTGAAAGAGAAGAGGACTGCTTTAGATTTTGGGGATGGCCGGGTGAAAGAGAAGAAGAACCCCACCCCCGGGGCATAATTGGGAAAAGAAGGTGGAAAGCAAAGAAAATTTACGGCGGGAATATTGTATATGATTTCAGATGAAAAGTACCACCATCCCGGCTCCAGCCCGCGAAACACCTTGGTTCGAATCGGGGTACTAATAAAAAAAGCTTTCTCAGCTGCCGATATAAGGGGATATCCATCCTCACTGCTCTGTCCCATTGAGCACCCACACACACTCGCCGGCCGGCCGGCAGCTCCGGGGGATTCCCCTTGCTACTCCATCGCGCCAAAGCAAGATCTTCATCCTTGTTCGATTGCTGATTCTTACAGTGTGTGAGCTCGAATGTGTTCTGGTTCCTCCCCTTTTCCAGTGTGCGTGCTTAGTGGTATTTTACCCAATTTGTTTGCTCTTTTTTCTTTCTGTCCAATTTGTTGTGACGGTCTTGCTTGACTTGTTTGTAATGCGATACTTGATCACCTCGATTTTGGGCTCTTTGCCGACTTGGGATTTGGGGGTGGTTACTCACCTCGATTTTGTGGTCTTTGCTCACTTGGGATTTGTGGGCAGGTGCTCACTTGGGATTTCGGGGGTCTTTGCTCACCTCGGATCGGCGGTAGGAGTACTTGCTCACCGCGAATCTGGGGTCTTTGCTCACTCTATTTGGTTCTTAATGCACATTTTATATCGCGTCAGCTGGCCTCTAATCGTTGCTCACCTAGATTTTGGGGTCTTTGCTCACTTGGTATTTTGGGGGTAGTTTCTCACCTCGATCTTGTGTTGTTTGCTCACTTGAGATTTGGGGATAGTTGCTCACCTCGATTTTGGGGTGTTTGCTCACTTGGGATTTTGGGGGTTCTTGCTCACCTCGATTAGGTGGTCTTTGCTCACTTGGGATTTTGGGGGGGTACTTGCTCACCTCGATTTTGGGGTCTTTGCTCACTTGGGATTTTGGGGGTAGTTCCTCACCTCGATTTTGGGGTGTTTGGTCACTTGGGATTTTGGGGGTTCTTGCTCACCTAGATTAGGTGGTCTTTGCTCACTTGGGATTTTGGGGGTTCTTGCTCACCTCGATTAGATGGTCTTTGCTCACTGGAATTGGTTCTTAATGCACATTTTCTATTGCATCAGATTTTGTATGGAGAACTCAGCTGGGTCAAATAAGTGCATCTGGTCATCGATATAAAGAACTATGTGTGGACCGTAGAGCTGGTAACTTGATCACTTGTACTCATCAAATCCTCTGGTTACTGTCCTCCAAATAATTGCTCTAGTAATACATTCTATCTACTCATTAAATCCTATGGTTACTGTTTTGCAAATGAATGTTCTTGTAATACATTCTGTTTACTGTAGGTGTGCCTTCGACCCATGCTTTCAGACCCTCACAGGCTAGAGCACCAGCTCCTATAGTGGCACTTCTACCAGCACCGGCACCGGCACAGGCTCGTGCACAGGCACAGCTAGCCGCACCAGCACCAGCTCCTGCAAAGGCACAGCCAGCAGCACCAGCACCGGCTGGTAACTTGACTTCTACTCATTAAATCCTCTGGTTACTATTTTGCAAATGATTGTTCTAGTAATACATTTTGTTTACTGTAAGTGTGCCTTCGACCCATGCTTTGAGACCCTCACGGGCAAGAGCACCAGCTCCTATAGTGGCACTTGTACCATCACCAGCCCTGGCACCGACTCGTGCACAGACACAGCCAGCCGCACCAGCACCAGCTCCTGCAAAGGCACGGCCAGCAGCACCAGCACCGGCTGGTAACTTGACTTCTACTCCTTAAATCCTCTGGTTGCCGTTTTGCAAATGATTGTTCTAGTAATACATTTTTTTTACTGTAGGTGTGCCTTCGACCCATGCGTTGAGACCCAGACAGGCAACAACACCAGCTCCTGTAGCAGCACCGGCTCGTGCACAGGCACAGCCAGCAGCACCGGCTCATGCACTGGCACAGCCAGCAGCACAGGCACAACCAGCAGCACCAGCACCGGCTCCTGCACCAGGACAGGCCATAGCAACCTACACCCGTGTCGTCACAAGATCCCATTTGACGTCGATGTTTGTAAGTATATGGCGCCATAGCTGCTCTGATTTTGATATCTGATTCTTAAGTTTCACATGATTTGGTGCACTGGCTTACTATTTGGTTACCTCTTGCTTTGAATCAGAAATTGCCGAGGGCTATTGTCAACGAGCTCCATGCCGGTCCAAGAGGCACCATGACCATCGTCATGCGGAATACAGGTCTGGCAGTGAACACACGGTACTCGATAAATTCACACGATGGCTGGTTGGCAATTTCTTCCAGGTGGGGATTATTTGCCGCAGCCAACAACCTTGTCGTTGGGGATATGATCAAGGTCGAGATATATCGCTGTTGCGGCTGCAATGGCCTCATCTTCAAATTCTCGCATGTCTAGTTTTAGTGGTCAGACGTGCAAGATTGTAATTATAGCATATGGCTACTAAGAACTGTTGGTTTCCGTGCAACGTTAGCTTGGACTCTTGCTAGTTTTGGTCGTCAGTTTATTGGGGACTGTATATATCGTACGGGTGCTTTTGCCGCTTGCCTATGGGCGAAAATGGTCTCTGTTCTTAGAAACCTGTAGGGTTATGGAGTTTATTTTCGTCCGTGGCCTTTAATTGTAAAAATGGTTGAACCCTAGTACTCCCTCCGTCCCAAAATAAGTATCTCAAGTTTGCCCAAAAGTGGATGTATCTAGACATGTTTCATATATAGATACATCTATTTTTGTACAAAGTTGAGACAGTTATTTTTAGACGGAGGGAGTAGTTGTGAACTCCGCTTTTGCTATCAATATAAAGCAGGGAGATGTGCAATGATGTAATGAAAACTAGTATTTCCGTTTTGAGATCAAAGCGTAATTCTAATTAATCCTAAATATCCAAATGAAACAAAAAAATCCCAGAAGACTTAGTTGAACATATGATGTCCTGGAATGTTTTTTCGTAGGTAGAGGTGAAAAAGTTGAACTTTTTTCGTGCACACTATCTAGATTCATAAAAGGGTACCTTTCAGCACGATTTGTGCCAAAATTTAGGACCATGTCACATACTTGTAGTTCAAACAAATTTGATCTCTAAACACAAATTAATTCTAAATACTTTATCCCCTTGGAACAACAAATTCCCAGAATACTTAATGGAACATATAGGATGTCCTGGATTTTTTTAATTTTCCCGAACAGCTTGAATGTTGAGTACAAAATTTTGGTCAATTACGTCCGTTGGATCTTATCTAATGGCTTCTAACTCGAAGTTTTTGGCAGCGCGCCGAAACATCCTGCGCATCAATTCAAATTTCCCGCCCCAGTTATTCGAAACGTGACATTCCCATTCTATCCCTGGTCGGTAGGAGAAAACCCACTGACTTATGAAGAATAGAGGGGTACTTCGGTAACTTGAATCCCACCGCCTTTACCTACTCTACCCCCTCCCCCACCCCCCCCCCAACAACACCGACCTCCACATTCACCGCTAACTTTCCTTCCCCCAGAACTCTCTCTCACACCGAAATGCTCCTTGCTCGCCGCACTAGACTACTTCACTGCCGTCCTCATCGTCATCACTGTTGCTACCTCACCGGATCTACTTCACCTACGTCCACCGCACCGGATCTGCTTCACCTTCGTCCGCGACCATCGCACCAGATGTACGTCACCTTCGTCCGCGACTACCGCAACCGGATCTACTTCACCGCCGCCCTCATCCACCGCACCAGATCTACTTCACCTTCGTCCGCGACCACCGCACCGGATCTACTTCACCGCCGCCCTCTTCCACCGCACCAGATCTACTGCACCTTCGTCCGCAACCACTGTACTGGATCTACTTCACTGCCACCACATCTGGATCTATCGCACCAGGATGCTTCCCCGCCGCCACCGAGGCAACCCAGGCTCCGTAATACTTTTGCCCTCATCTTGGACTGCTTTCCTTATTGTTCCTGTGCATTTTAGTTCCTCTCTATCTTTTTCTGCCTGATTGATTAGCAATGTTCCTATTTATTTTAGTCGTTCTCTACAAATTCCAGCCTAATTGTTTATCTATGCTGCTCTGCACTTTAGCTACTCGCCGTCATTTCCTGCCTAATTGTTTAGCTAGCTATGTTCCTGTGCATTTTAGCTCTCTATCATGTCCTGCCTGATTGTTTATCAATATTCATGTGCACTTTAGGTGCTCGCTATCATTTTCTTCCTGATTGTTTAGCCGTCTACCTATGAAATTTTAGATGCTCTCTACCATTTCCTGTCTGACTGTTTAGCTATGTTCATTTGCAGTTTAGCCGCTCTATATCATTTCCTGCCTCGTATTGTATGCAATCACATCTATTTTGTTAGTTTCATCTAGCAACTTCTTTCATACTTCCAAATTACCAGCTGACATGGTTGTGCACCTGATACATCTTTGCAGAAGCACAATGGATCTCATTACTCTGAACTGCAGAAATTATATAGTGGTATTTTAACCCCGTTGGGCAGAAATCATCCCTCAAAGCGTAGTCGCCTCTCTAATTTTGCACGACATTCTATTGTAAGTCCATGCACACTTTGGGCATTCCTTAACGTTATGTCCTTTGTTTTTTGCTTTTGTCAACTATTTGGTCAATAAATTAGAACGCTGACAACTTATGTAATGCTATCTGACTGTTGTAGAATGAATAACATATGATCTATACATGCTTTGTGATTGTCAATAAATGTCACATGTTTAATCACACATTAGTTAAAATGATGCCATGTTCTGTCTATATATCTGCACTATGTTAGTGCTGCTCATCTTACTTTAACCTGTTTTGTCATCCTATGTGTACATTACATGTTTCTTGAAGAAGGTTGTTTCTTATTTTTGGCCTTTTCAGACTCCAGTTCAAACAAGGATGGCTCCTGAGGGAATGATCCATAGTTCTTTAGAGTCACCTTTCCAGAATAATGCTGAACCTGAGCTGCTTCCTAGGCCACCTGAATCAATCCCTATAGGTGATACATATATTAGTGCTCTTATGAAAATCGAACGAAATAGTGTCACCATCCTTCAAACTGTAGGTAAGAAGTTGAGGAAGAGGTCACATTATTCGACCAGCAGCACTGATAGACATGGACTGCAAGTTGATGAAGCCAAGAGAATCTGCCGTCTTAGATTCTCTTTTTGTTAATTACTTTGTGATTCTCGTTCAAAGAACTTTTTACCATGTAATTTCTGTTCGGTCAATTTTTTTAATAATAATTAGGGTTTGTAATTAATTAGCATACTCCTTTGTTATAATTGTTTCCACTGATTAGCGGGCTGCTATCTCTAGATAGTTCGGCCTGTTACCGACTTGTAGGCCCGCACAATTGCACGATGTGCCGGCCCGCTCGTAGTAATCAACTGGCCTGCTAACGCAAACGGGCCGGACTGCTAATGCAAATGGGCTGGCCTGTTAAACAAAAATGGGCTGACCATCGCATCATGCGGGACGGCCTGCCCACCAACTGTGGCGGGCCGACTATAGAAATACTAAATGGCCAATTCTTTACATCTTAAAGGGCCGGCCCACCAATCCTAGTTGGGCCAGCCCACTAAACCTTAAAGCAAGCCTACGTACACTTAATGGGCCGGCCCACATGACATTTCTGGCCGGCTCGCCTGAACTAAATGGGCCGGCCCACCTGAACTGAATAGGCCGGCCCACCTAACAGCAGCAGGCCTCAGTTGGGCCTGGCATCTGCCACGGTTTCTGCCTCGTGGTTGAAGACATAACGCCGATTGTCACGTGTCCGTTAGATTTCTTTTACCACGACACTCTGTTCGTGGTTGATGACGGACCATCTGCCACGAAATCATGCCGCCGTGGTTAATTAATCAGCCACGCAGCATCCACCACGGTACCCCCCTTGTTGCTAAAAGTCTTTAGCCACGAAAAATGGCCTTTCTACCACGAATTCAAGCCGTGGTAGATGGCGATAATTTTTCTAGTGTGAGCGAGAAACTTCCTTAGTGGGCTGGGCTGGGCTGGGCCAAGTATGTATACTTTTTTTTTGCTACAAAATCTTGGGTATTCCAGGGAATACAGGGGCATACCCCTGGCGCCGCCCCTGGCGGGGACAAGTTTTCCAGCCGCGCGGCCGAACCGGCTCCTCGCGGCTAGATTATCCTCAACTGTTGCTTCGAGCCGGATAGGAAAACCGGCTGAGGCCCATGAACGGGATCCGGCTGTAATGCTCAGATCTGTAGTAGTGAGGGCAACTCGAATGGGCTCCCTCATTTCCACCTCATTTGTCAGAAATTGTTCGTGGACCATAAATAGGCTCCAACTGCGCCACAAACGGACAAATTGAGTCGGTGTTCAATTTCCTTTTGATTTAGTTCATTCTGATGTCTAGGATCCGTCTCTCTTTGCTTTGAAAGGAGCTCATCGATAGTATATTATTTTTATAGATGACTCCTCTCACTATAGTAGGTTTTACTTTATGTCTTTTCATAGTGAGGTTCTCTGTATATAAGTGTTTTGCTGGCATGGTTCACACTCAGTCCTGTTCGCGTATTCGTGTGTTCCGTACCGACTCTACTGGCAAGTATATTGCCAAGATGTTGTGTGGTGTCCTTGCTGATCAGGGTACTCTTGGTTAGTTCTCATGTCCTGGTTCTCATGCTCAGAATGGAGTGACTGAGCGCAAGCATCATCACCTTATTGAGACGGATTGTGCGATGGTGATCATCGCCTCTCTTCCACCTCATGATTGGACTAAGGTTGTTACCACTTCCATTATCTCGTCAACATTCAGCTCTCTGCTGCTCTGTAGGGTGATATTCCTCTCGAGCGTCTTTTTGATAGTTCTTCAGATTCGGTGATTCGTTTGTTTTATTGTGTTTTGCTATGTTCTCCTTGCCCCTCATTAGTGCACCAAATTTACCGCTCAATCTTGTGAGTGTTTTTTGCTTGGATACATGGATGAGCATAAGGGTTATCATTGTTGGGATCATGTCGGTCGTCCGTGTATCCCGGAATGTTACTTTTAACGAGTCTCGCCCCTTCTACCAGCCTTCGTCCTCCTCGACCTTTTATGTGGAGAATACCTCTTTTCTCTCATTTCCCGATTCTCCTTCATCTAAGCCTCATATTCTCACACCTCCTTCACGTCCCATTTTTGTAGATCTGATGTCGTCATCTAGTATGGTTTCTTCTTCTCCCTTGTCGCATGCCTCTGCACTTACATCACCAATGCTTTTCACATGTCCATAACCTCTGTGGATTCCTCCTCGTCGATCTCTTCCTTTCCATAATACTCGATGGATGCATGTTTGTGGATGAGCCTACTGACATGCAATCTATTTCTGTGTGACGTCCTAACCAACTTATGGTTTTTGTGCTCGGCCTTGCTTCCCCCCCCCCCCCCCCCCCCCCCCACACACACACACACGCACACCTGGCCTCTATTCTCCTAACGGCCATGGTCTATTTCACTACTTTGAACCGACTTCTTGTCCCCATGATGTTGTTCATCCCGAATGGCAGCTTGCGATGGCAGAGGAGATATATTGCTGCTCTTGAGCGCACTAGCACGCAGATCTGGTTTCTCTTCCTCCCTGTTTTCATCCCATCACTTTTAAGTGGGTCTATACTATTAAGACTCGGTCGGATGGTTCTCTTGAGACTTACAAAGCCCGTTTTGTGGCTCATGCCTTTCAGCGGGAGCATGGTCGTGATTACGATGGGATATTTACTTTTGTGACCATATATTCGCACACACTTCTCGTTGTGTCCTCTGTTCGCTATTGGTCTAAGTGTCATCTTGATGATAAGAATGTATTTCTTAATGGTGAGTTGCATGAGGAGGCTTATATGCATCCCCCACCTGGGTATTCTCTTCCTGATGGCATAATTTGCCGTCTTTCCGCTCTCTCTCTATGGCATTAAGGATGTCCCTCGTGTCTGGTTTGAGCCCTTCTCCTCTCAAGTGAGACATGTTGGCTTTTCGCCTAGTGCTCATGATCTAATGTTGTTTGCCCACCTTCCTGCTCGCAGTCGGACTACTCTTCTTCTATATTGATGATATGATCATCACTGGCGATGACTTCGAATACATTGCCTTTTTAAACGCACGTCTCAGTGAGCAGTTTATAGTGTCCCAATATAAGTATATGCATGATCTTCTTTCTCGTTCTAATCTTAGTGATGAGCGCACTATTGAGACTCTTATGGAGCTCAATGTACACCTCCGTTTTCTGATTCTGATCCCTTGTCTGATCTGACACGTTATCGACATCTTGCTAGGAGTCTTGTCTATCTCCACTCATCCACATATCTCTTATCATGTCCATATTCTACGTCAATTTGTTTCTGCTTCCACTTTAGTTCACTACAGTCTCCTTCTTCGTGGTATACGATATCTTCGTGACATAATCTCTCGACATTTTTTCTTTCCATGTTCCAGCTCATTAAAGTTTTAGACTTATTCAGATGCTATGTGGGTGGTGACCCTTCCGATCGCTAATTTTTTATATGGTTCGTTCATTGCCTTGGAAACTGGCTGTAGTTTCTCGTTTGAGTACAGAGGCTAAATCTATGATTCCTTTGATGGCAGAGGTGACTTGGTTACGATGTTTACTTGAAAATTTTGGTGTTTCCGTTTTTGCACTTACTACCCTCTTGTCAGATAGAACAAGTGTTATCAGTATCAGCTCACCTAGCATATTTTTTTATGTGCGGTAGTATGCAATATCAGGTTAGTACTCTTCAATATGTGTCTTCTGAATTACAGTTGACGAATTTCTTTAGGAACATCTAGACTCGGTCACGACATGGATTTTATCTCTCCAAACTCAGTGGATTCACCATGAGTTTGAGGGTGTGTTAGATTTATAATATGTTCCATATATGTCTATGTTCCATGAGTTAATCCAATGATATAGTTAATGCTGTCATGCTGAGCAAATTAACTATATCACTGGTTCTGATGTGGGTTTGGCCAAATTTAATCCATATGCAGTCTAGACCAGACAGCTGCGGCGAACGGTCCGTGCACCAGAAACCTCTCCTCCGCTCTCCTCTCCTTGAGAGTCGTCTTCGACTTTTCTTCCACCGCGCCGGCACGCTCTGCGCTCCTCTCCGGCGGTGCTGCCGCTCGGCGTGGACGTAGATGCGTTGCTTGGCCTGTATATAGTAGTCTAGGTTGTAGTTGTAGCTTTTCCCGCTGTGGAGTGTGGCGTATGACGTCTTTTCCCTCCTCTTGCTTCTGCAGGTCGCCGGCGTCGAGCCGCGCTGGTGATGCGCCTTCCCGTGCTGGTGGTATCCGACTGTGGTCGTCGGTGCTGCGGGCTGCGGCTAAGGGCGGCAGAGGCTTCAATAAGGCGAGGCTCAAGGTAGGGGATCTCCTCCTCCTCTGCTGCTTGACTGCGATTTCTCACCCTCTGGACGGCCGTGGTGGCGAGGGGAAGGGCTGGGAAATTGCTGTCGGGAGCGGATCTGGTGGATCCTGCGGCGGCCGTGCTGAATCCGGGAGGTTCTTTTCCTCCCCATCTTCTAGCCGAAGGACGGCTTTTCTGGAGCTCATCATCGTCGGCCTTGGTTGCAAGCTGTTGTGGCTTTGCTGTGCCGGCGATTCTTCTGGCCGAAGGGCGGTCTCGCGTGGCCAAGACTGTTGCTGGCCACAATCGTCAACCTCCTGGCCTGGTGCCGTGTTGGAGGCCCTGCTGCTCGGTAGTCGTGGCCGTGAGCCATGGCGCCCTCACCGTCCCAAGTGGTTCGTCCCCGGTGTCGGCGAGGTTGATTTCGAGCTTCTTGAAGGACTTGATTGCGTTCCCAAATCTGTTGTGGAGGTCCTTTTTGCAATTGTTCAGGGACCTGGTTGTATTTTCTTTTCTTGTGTGGGTTCTGATGTAAGCCGCGTTGTGTCCATTGCCAAATTTTAATACAGCGCCTTTTAATGTTCAAAAAAAAAAAAAAAAAAGACAGCTGCGGCGGTTACAGACCCGAGGAACAGTGCATCTGCGTAAGATACGTTGGTAACTGACCGGTTGGCCGTACCTCTCCACGACCAAATTTACTTTGCTAATTGCTAGCCTGGCTACCACGGTCGACCAACCGATCTGAATCTGATGCATTGTTATACCGTAGATTCTTGATTATTCTCAGCGTGCTATAGAAAATGAACTGTATGATGAATGTCTGATCTGATCACATGAACTGTATGGCCGGACGGCATCAAATATTAGTCAAAGATGGCATCACATGATCAGCCTCCGCGCAAGTCCGAACTCCAGACATCTACACCAATCTAACTCGGTGTAAACTGTCAATGTGGTTTGTGTGTTACACCATCTTCTGCTCCATCCGTTCCGAATTATAAGTTATCCAAAAAAAAATTGAATCGAATGTTTAGATACGTCTTAGTGTGTGTGTTTACTCATTTCAGTTCGTAAGTAGTCCATATTAAAATGTCCAAAACATGTTATAATTTGGAATGGAGGGAATACCTTTGATCAATTTATAAGGTTAACCAGTAAAGCTCCATCACGCTCGTTCCCTGAAGACCCGAAAATAACTAAAAACAGGAAATGGATCCAGATCTCAGGGTGACATGTCCTCGTCACAGCTTGCACATACGCTAGACTACTCTATGCATGCGTGGCATGGCTTCCCCTTCCATTCCACATTACCTAACTATATTAAGTTGGAGCGATTTCTCGCCCCCGCAGCGAGCCAGCGCGACCTCGCACTGTTTTACTGTGCTCCGCTACAGTGTAACAGTGCTCGCGAGGACCGGTTTGTAATTTCCCGTAAGCCCAGGATCTTCCTTGCAAAATTACCCCACATAACAGTGCCGCGGGATGACCTATTTGCAATTTCACAAAACCTGAAGGACTTCCTTGCAAAAATGGACCACAATCTCCTTCCTCCTCTCTCTCCCGCACGGCCGGAGAACACCGCCGCCGTTCTGCTCCTCCCCGCTCAAATCGCCGCCCACGGCGAGCTCCGCCGCTGCTCCCTTTCCTTCCTCGCCGTGTTTCGCCTGCTAGGACTCTGCGTACGCGCCGTAATCAACGTCGTCGTGCGCACTGTCCACCCGCTATGTTTGGTCGCCACCGGTACCAGGAGCATCTCACTGACACCGCTCTTCTCTTCTCCTGACTCTTTGGTCGCTCACTTCAAAATCCTCATGCCGCCGCCGCCTGCCACTTCCGGTACGCCCTCTTCCACCACCAAATCAATAACGGCTTCCGCCGCCTGATCGATTCACCAACGCCCCTTTCCTCTTTCAGGCAAAAGGTCCTGGGGCTTCCCGCTCTTCGCGGGGGGGTTGCGCGACCGGCCACGCGGCGGCGCCGGTGCAGAGGTCTGACGTCTCCGAGCTCTGCGCTCAGATGATGCTGCGGCTCCGCGACCTCTACGATCCCACCAAGGTACGGTGCTACATGGAACTCATCCAGCTGCTGCTGCTGCTGTTCATCTGTCAGTGACATGTCTGTCAGTTGTCACTCAACTCTGGCTACTGAAATTTTCCTGCAGGTAGATGTGAAGGTCAGGATCGTCCACAGCTCGCCGTCCGGCGTCGTGGTGGCAGACGAATCAAAGCGGGCGCAGGCGAGCTGGGTTGTGCTAGACAGGTAGTGTCGACAGCCCGACAGTGACAAACTGCCTGAATTTCTTCAGTATTTGCGGCATAGTTAGTCATGTTGTGCGTGTTGCATTTGCTCAGAGATCTGAAGCTCGAGGAGAGGCTCTGCATCCAGGACCTCCAGTGCAACATCGTCGTCATGAAGCGCTCCCAGCCCAAAGTCATCCAGCTCAATCTGGCGAGGTCCGAACCAGCCCCGCCACCGCCGCCGCAGCCCGAGCCGAGCGCTTCGGACGGTGGTGAAGCTGCAGTCAGTGTGGAAGTGGAGGAGGAGACAGTATCGATCCGAGGCCCCGATGTGACGCCGAGCTGCAGCTCGGAGTCGGAGACGCCGTTTGGTGGTACTGATGTTGGTGTATCCTCCGTGTCAAGCTCAGAACCCAGTGCTTCTCCAATGTGTGCTCCAGAGACAGATAGTAGCTCTCTGAAGAAAGAGGCAGCCGAGGATACCGGAACATGCTCTGTTGCAAGCTCAAGCCATGATGCTTCTCCATTTTGCCTCCAAATCACTAGCACCAAACCGCCCTAGGACCAGAAGAACTCCAACGGCGGATGCCTTGCTCGAGAAGATCGCCAAGCTGGACCTACTGACCGAGATCAGCGCAGTCAGGAGCAGGTCAGATATGAACTTCAGAGGAAATGTGAGGGATGTAGTCTCATTGTCAAGGAGCGCGCCGCTTGGGCTGCCGCCTTTGTGCTCGGTATGTCAGCACAAGACGCCTGTATTTGGCAAACCTCCACGATGGTTCAGCTATGCAGAATTGGAACACGCGACCGGTGGTTTCTCCAGAGCAAATTTCCTGGCTGAGGGTGGGTTTGGGTCTGTCCACAGAGGGGTGCTGCCTGATGGCCAGGCAATTGCTGTTAAGCAGCACAAACTTGCTAGCTCCCAAGGCGATGTCGAGTTTTGCTCGGAGGTGGAGGTTCTGAGCTGTGCACAGCACCGGAATGTTGTCATGCTTATTGGGTTTTGTGTTGAAGACAAGAGGCGGTTGCTGGTTTACGAGTACATTTGCAACAGATCACTGGACACACATCTTTATGGTAAGCTACAATTTATCCTTACAAACTCAGTGTGACAAGTTTGCTTAGAGAACAATCCATTGATTTATTATGCTTAGTGTAACCTTGCTAAACTACTGGCTGCACCCTTTTAGGCCAACTATTTATAGGGAAAAAAATGTTCAAATATTCCAATTTGATAAATACTTCAATGAAAAAAACCAAATGCACTCCCTCCACTCATATGAAGTTAAATTTATTAAATATTCATATGATACATTCCCTCTTATTACAAGCTTAAATTGAACATTTTAATTCAATAATTATTTGGATGCAATCTAAATTAATTTACTCTAATTACAGAATTCAATTCAACAAATGTGTATTTCCACCACTACGTACTTAAATTAAATATTAATGTCAAAATATAATTTTAACATTTCAATTCATTAGGTATTTAGATATACTTCACATAAATAATTTCAGTGAATTTCAACATTTTTAAACCCAACAGGTGCGGCGTGCGCCGCACCAAATTTACCTAGTACACACACAAAGAACGCACGCAGTAACATGGTCACTCCATGTTCCCACGCACTGCACTAGAGCTGCACGTCGAGACATTGCGTTATAAGTCACAGGCGATCGATCTCCAGCTTACTCCAATCCAACTACCATCAACACTTTACGATCCGATCGAGAGTAGCAGCAACCACATGCAGACCAAGCAGGTTCTAGCCCGCCGCCGGAGCGCCGGCACGGTCGCCGTGCTCCTGCTTCTCCTGCTCATCGTCACCGGTGCCGTGGCGGTGTCATCGTCGTCAACGGACGACGGCAATGCTGCCTCCGCCTCGACAACACGAGGGTCGTCGTGGTGGCAGGGCCGCCGTGGTCATGCGGCGAGGAGGCTGCTGCTGGTGGCGCAGCCGGACAGCACGGTGGGCAAGGATACCAACGAGTTCCACGTCAAGGGCGTTCGCCGTCCGGCCAACGGCAAGCTGACCGGGGAGGTGGGGTTCAACGCCGGCTGGAAGCGCATCCCAAACAGAGACTCGAACCGCAAGCATAATTGATCAGTTGGGCATCTCCTTCCTTGACTCTCTCTTGAGCTGTAATCTCTTTTTGCAGATAAATATCATTCTCACCTGTTGAGAAAGACTGACGATCTTAGGAAGATACTACGTGTAAATGTTCTGTTAGCAGGAAAGTAGTTAACGTGTATCAGTTGGTTAGCTCCTGGCTAGCTACCTAGCTTTCCATGACAAGATGCAACTGAGAAGAGCAATTTTTGCCCCATTCTGATGACCTCATACAGGTCATCCATTTTATGTCACAATTACCTTTGTACTCAAAGCCATAATCACCGGTGAATCTGATTCACCTTAACTGGGCTGCCTCAAATGATTCGACTTATTCTCAAGGATTACCCCACTAGATTTCTGGAAAAGACTCACAGGAAACAATCACTACTGGTGTTACGATTAAATCGAATAAAAATGAAAAAAAAAAATGGAAGTTGCAGGACAAGCATAATAAAATGGTACGTAAAAAATAAACTAACAGCAATGAGTACATGAAAAATAGTTACAGTTCAGATCCCACCTATTGGTAAATTTCAACATTTGAGGAGCCCTAAAATGTAATAACATTGGGCGACAACTATTAAACGACGATGTAAGAGTCACCCATTTGTTTGTATCTGCGCTAATTAATGAGCTATCCAAAGAAAAACTTAACTACTTCAATATGGTCCGGAAGTATCAAACAAACTCCTCAGACCAAAAGGAACAGTTATACATCGCACAAGCCATACGCCTATTTTCGTAGGCATCAGGTCCTGTTTCACCTGCAGGACCTGTAAACTAACCGCATAATACTCAGGGATTATTGTTAATGTACAAAGATAGCACAAGGTGCTGCCTTTATACCCCGACCTCTGTAATTGAACATCATTGCCGCTGGACGGATGGTGATTGCTGCACCTGCACTGGAGGGAAGAACCCAGTGCCTGACGTTGGGAAGAATCCGGTTGATGTTGGAGATTGTTGTGGTGCCTGTGGAGACTGCTGCTGCTGCTGCTGGTGGTGGTTCTGAACTGGTGGCAGTGGAGGTGGAGGGGGTGGTCCACTTGGCATTGCAAAACCTGCCGGCAACAATGGAAGCGGAGGTGGCAAAGAGCCGGCCATCATCCCAAAAGGTCTCATCCCAAACATTCCTCCAGGTCCTCCAGTATTTTGACTAAATTGCTGCATAAGTGGCGACACCATTGGTTGCAATGGAGGTGGAGGAAATGGAAATGAACCTGGTGCTTGGTTAGCTTGTGCTGGTGACTGTGTGCTTCCAAGAGAAGTAGGTGCTCCTCCAATCTGCTGTTGCACTTGTGGTACTTGTGCAAAGAAAGGGAGACCACCCGTATCACCAGCCTGCTGTTCAATTCTAGGCCTCTTCGGCCTCTCGAAGCCTGGGGGCTCTGGACAGAGTTCTCCAAAAGACGAGCCGCCATTTAGGGAAGCAGCTTGTTCAGCAGCAAGAGATGAGAAAATGGAGGACAGCACTTGCTCGCGAGATGACAAAGATGCAAGCTTATCTGCCATAGCTGCTGCTGTTTTCTTGGCTTCATCATCAGTAGCACTGGTCATGGTGGGAAGTGAGGTAGCCGGATGCACTGTTTGAAACTGCGGAGATATTGGCCTTGCTGCTGAATTCTGCGTAACAGCTGTTGTTTGCTCTGCTGGAAATGTAATCATGGGTTGACTAAAACTAGATCCTGCACCAATTGCGATAGGAGCACCATCAAGTCGTTGTCTCAATTGCATGGCATGTTCGGCCTCTGCTCGAGCAACCTGTTTGTCAATTAACCAAGGGATTAGTCTTAAATCACTAGTGGTTCTGTGGTAATGGCCAAAATGCCACTACAGCTGTACAGCAGCAGAAAGACAGTACAATCTTGTCTATCATAGCTAGCAATGTTAAATAAAGTAAAATGTGCCTCCATATAAAAAACCCAGCAAGTTAACAGAAACAGGTACTACATAAAAGTAAATATGTGTTTGAAAACCTTCAACTTAACTTCATCAATAGCATGTGTTTGGGCTGACACCTATGTGGTCCATTACCCTATATAAACATCTACCAAACCTATCCCTGACCCCCATCCCTTAACTTCTCATACAAGCTTCATAAGAATCTGCAATTAGTAACAACACATATGCATGGGCCCATCAACCATGGGCACATCATTCTATAAGCATACGCGATCGCACAGGGCAATGCAGAGACCACCTTAATCTAAGATAGGTAAAACTCTATGACCTGTATAGCTGCCACACCCTCAAAGATGGAACAGACCTCCCAAGGTGCTGTTCAATAGCATTCTCTTGAAACAGGTGTAGAGAGGATACATCATTGTTAGGCCTAAGTTGGAACCAGAGAGAAGAGAGCAGTCTAAGTGTGAAGTGAGCTTGATGTATAATGCGAGCAGTTAAGGGATAGAACTGGGCTTGAAGTGCGATGCAAGGTTTTTGAGTCACCGAGCCAAATCGAGTCACCAGCCCTGCGGCTCGGCGATTAGTCGACTAACGTCGGCGTATAGTCGCAGTTTAGTCGCTAGTCGGCCTGATTTCTACAAAACGACCTGGTGATTAGTCAGCGACTCAAAAACCATGGTTCCCCTACTGCCTTTCAGTTTTTCAACACAAAGCTGAATTTCACCACAGGTACAGTAGTTATTTCCCATCCTATTAGAGAGCTTAAGCAATATGTGCATGTGATGCGTGTCTGCGCGTGTTCATAAATCACAATGTCTTTTCTTTCTTTCATCAAATTATTATTCATCGTGAACATGTCGGCACAACTTCGCCAAGGATGTCAATAACAAAGCAAAAACTGCAGTTATGCCTGTCATAAGGCATCTCAGGCAGAATCAATTATCCAAAATGGTGCCCAAATCTACATAACACAGACAGAACAGCTGAGACAATGCAAACATATATCATAAATACGTAATAAGCTAATGAATACAAGAGAACAGACAACACAATCATGAAATTTGACCAAACAAGACTCTTTTATTTGGGCTACAACAGCCAGAAGCACCAGAAATGGTCTTCTACATGCTTTTGCAGGAAGATCCCCATAGTAATGAATATGACGAATGAGCGAAAACATGTACGAGGATACAAGAGAAAAAATCTTACTTGCAACTGAGTGCGCAGAAGCTCCGACTTTGCTTCCTGTTACAATGTATAAACAATAAAAACATAAATTGCAAGCGAGAGAAAGACTTTGTGCTTGTACAGGTGGGTTCTTCCACTATCGCAACCATTGATGTGCCTTACAATTTGTCTACATGCACCCACCATACAGTTATTGTAACATGGGCGAGAGAATGTACACAGAAAGCAATGTGCACTCAGTGGTTGACATAGTAGAAGCACCCATTCTTGTATAAGGGTTTTCCCACTGTAATAATAGGCCATCAGGGTAAACATTTGGAAGAAAAGAGAAAAAAGGTGCTGGAGACCTGTTCACTGAGGGCTACTTTTAGTTGATTAATCACGTTTATCCTAGCCTTGTCAACACTTTCAAGTTGCTCGATGCACTTTTTGAGGATTGCTTCATGTTCTTGAAGGTCGGTAATCAATGAAGATGCTTGTGGAATACCTATGGAAAAAATATGTCAATTATTATTACGTACATCTTATGAATTATGATCAAGAGATGAAATGAAAGTCTTACAATGTCAGAGCGTTATATAGCTTTCATATACATTATCTTATTTCACCAATCAAGACGGCGTAATTACGGGTTTAAGATAAGTAGGTGAACAAATCGAAAACTCCATAGACAGGCAGCATTTTGATAGGAACCTTCCATTAACCCCCTCCGCTCCGAATAATAAGATGTTTTGATATTTCAATTGTGACTACATACGGACTGAAATGGGTGAACCTACACACCAAAATGCATCTACATACATGCGAATCCCAAAAAAGCTAAAACCTCTTATAGTTCGGAAACGGAGGTAGTAGTATTTTTCACTCAAACTCATGAAAGACATATATCTAATTTGAAGACATTTGAGTATGATGTTAATATTCCAAGAGTTACAACAATAAGATAACAAGGTAACAAAAACAAAAGCACACACACAATGAGAGCATTATAAGTCATACTAAAACTATGAATCAGATGACGCTATGCAGTAAATCCTGCAGCATGTAACTAACAAGTCATGGTTACTGAATGCAGAAACCATTTGTAAGTTGAATTGCTTTTGTACTATTTATTGAGCTCAAAGGGACCTGGCATGTCATAACTTTCTCCATTTAAAAGACAAAGCAGGTACTGTGGTTTGGCTTGATTCAAAGATTATGTTCCAGAAGAGATAGTACATATAGTAATAAGATAAAAATGTTCAAGAAGAAACACTGAATTCATCAACAGACGGTTTCTTTTCATTGCCTTGACATTGCCACCCAACATCTTAGAGTGCATGATCGAACTGGATGTTAAATAGTTTCGGTACAACCATGACACAAAAGGCCAAGAAATAAGATAGTGCTAAACATTCTGCATGTGCAGTGGCAGATATCCATAACAATTTTAGAACTAGTGAAGCAAGCAAAATCATTACCATGGGTACAAGCAGTATCTACATCTTTGTCCATCTTCTCCAAAGCATTAGCAATAGTCTTGCAATTGTTTAAAGCTGTGTCTTCATCCAAATATTGATCAACTACAGATTGATATGCAGTTGCAATATTTTCAGGCATCCCGCCAACAGTCAGCTCCTACAGCAAGGAGATTTCTCTCAAATTCATTCCAATTTAACAATCCATCTTAAGTATGAGAGTAGGAGAGAGAAGGAGAAAATCACAAACAGCAACTGGAAACATACTTTTATAAATGTACTGGAATCCTTCCGAGCAGCTTTGAGATCTGAAGAGGGATTAGGACTAGGACTTGAACTATTTCGTTGTTAGGAGGGTTCTCACCAAGGATTTCAACTTTTAGGCTCTCAATACGAGTTCCAAAAACCTTGCGCTCGTCCCAAATCCCTATCTGTAGTTTACAGAAACAAGATTAACTTTGGTATTTCAATTTTTGCCTTGCGGTCAAACAGTTAAGTAAGTTGTTGAATTCACCGTATGTGTGCATATACCAATGGTCATAATGCAATGTGGTTCCTATCGGTGCACATGATGAATATGAATCAACCAAATTTTTAGCAGGTCCATAACTAGTGTTTATCCCTAGTTCATCCAGCCTTTAAAAGGATGACGTTCTGGACATAGTTTTAGTCAAACCTTATATGGTGCGTGGCTACAGCTTCTATACATGTCATGTAAATGCAACTTGCGCATGAATGCATGACCATACCTTCAAAAGACACATCAACAACAAATATCTTGAATCTGGAGAATAATAATATACCGGGGAAGAGCTGGATAGCAGCAACAACAGAATATGTGCCCAAGAGTTTGCTAGATTAATTATGAATGATAGATCCTAAATTCTATGATGCTATAGTACCATGATAGCAGTGACAGATTTAGATCCCTCCTGTGTTATTTGAAGGCATAAAACACTAGCATCACTATAGAAAAAAAGGAGTTTCTTGACCTGATCATTAACCATTAAACATGCACTCCCTACTTTCCTTTTTATATGGTGTATTAAAACTTAAAAGGTACCATTTCATTTCACAATACAAGACGTGCATGCGAACTTATTGATGTTTTTCTTTACTGTCCATAGTTCTGACTTATGATATCTAACACCTGCATTTATATGAGGATAGCCCGGTAATTTTCTCCTCTCTAAGGCTTGGTTTCCTAACCACATTAATTGTTGTACACACTCAAAATACCTTATAAGCGAGTAATGAATAAAGACAACTTACTAATCTTGCGACCACTTTCTTTCCATGTTCTCCCCCATTATTATAGACATCTTTCAGTGATCGAGGAAGAACCCTCCAGAACTCATTCACAAACTCTCCACCTTTGCGTTTGCTATTTTGCAGGATGTCATTTGATAGATACAGGAATGATACTTTCTTATCCTTTGTCGCATTATTAAACTGCTTCTCCCATGTGTCGACAATTCTTCTGGCTCTCTTCCGGTGAAAAACACACCAATGTGAAAGTGCTACTTGAGTTCAGGAATACAAAAGATAAGCTACTGCAATATGGATTAAAAGGGGAAAGTATGCTGCTGAAATAGTGTATTGGGGCAAAAAAAATGACAAAACAAATAAATATAGAGCTGCAGCTGCCATTGAATATTTGATACTCTGCAAAAATAGGATTGATAAAAAAGTACAGAGGTAAAATAAACCACAGAACTAAATACAGCATAATAAAAAGAAAAACAGAAAATGGGTCATACTCAATTTAAAAAACGGCAGTTGCCAGTACAAAAATATTTATTCGGAAAGAGCTGTACTTTTTCAACTATAAAATGTAACCTTGGTACGATGCTCATGGAACACCAGTGAAACACAATACTTTGAGGAGAATACGTGCATACATGATGGAAATATAGCAAACCAGAACAGACCGATAATTGGCTGGTCAACAACTACCAGGTACCAGCCTTATTGGAATTTGTTTTTCTTCAAATCCTTGGTCAAACTATCCCCATTTAACATAGGCTCGATTCTCATCTAGAAAGAAACAAACTATTGTAGATTCTCATTAAAAGATGGCCCACACTGGCACACTTCCAGTCATCTCGTTCTACTTTGATAATTAATGTTCTTGTATATTACTTCCTACGTACCAAAATGGATGTCACAACAGACTTTGCAGCCTTCACTGAGAAACATTGACCGTTATCAAAGTAGTCTTTGTATGGATATCTTTGTAAAAATCTTTGTATGGATATCTAAGAAAATAATCATAAAAACATATATAGTGTGAAATTATTTTCATGACAGATCAACTGGTATTGTTATCCAAAAAAAAAAATAGTTACCATTAATTAGCAGTGAAAGATGTAGCTTCAAATGGTGTGCCAAGACACCCTTACAAGTTTAAGGCCTAGACTTGCTCACATAAGATGAAAGCTCAAAGAAATGAAAACAGACATGTAATCTGCCCTTTTCATGGTAAATATAGGAAAGCATCCGAATGCTGAATGCTTATGTCTTTCTAAAATTCATTAAGTTCCCCTTGTAGCACATCTGCACATGTCAGTTCCCATTTGTGCTTAAATTAAGTGATGATAGTGTATTATATGGACATACTGTCTACCTAGCTGATTAAGTGACTGAACAAGAGGATATGGTCACGAAGTCCAAAAGTTAAGTTGACTAACGAATAAAAGCTCAGTAATAGACAAGATAAATACCACCAGAATAGCAACCCCACTTAGATCATTCAAACAACCAATGAAGTCACAAAAACATGAGTAATACCATAACAGTACCCTAACAGCAACAATCAGAAGGAAATGATTTCATAGTTGAAACCACATGTCGTGTTTAGTTTGGTGTAAAAGGATGTGACACACAATTCGTTCTGTTCACTCTTCCTCGAAAAAAATATAGTCCCTAAATTTTTCTGAATTGAGCATGAGAAAATTCCATCCCAACAACCAAGAAACCTAGAAAGCTTACAGGATACTACTGCACTCTGACATATAGTCCTAACTTTAGAGCACGAAATACATACAACCAAAAGAGAAATCCACAAGCAGCAGAAGTATTAGTCTGAATACACAGTTATACTTATACACTTATGCATCAATAAGTTAACCACAAGAAGCAGGCTACTCGTCTGAACCAAAGGCAAAAGGCTACAAACAACAGTCACCGTGAGAAGCAGAACCAGGCGGACAAGATAACAAATCAAGCCCCAATCGGATCTCGTGGGTCAGTTATACCCATCCACATTGCAGTTTAGGGCTTTACTCGCCACAGTACTACATCAATCCAAGGAACAAAAACACGCTAAGCTGTCAAGTTTTCAGGCGCGCAAGAAATAAACAAACGGAAACAAGGATACTCTGGATGCTCGCCGCAGAGCTGTTGAGTTTACTAAGCTTCTCTGCAAGCCCCTTCTCGCTGAACGCGCCGCCGCCGCCGCCGCTGGTCTCCGCCTTCGCATCCGTCTTCGTGCCCGCCATCGCGAAGGCTTCGCCTAGCCCCGCTCCCTCGCTGACCCACTGAAACCCTAGAGAAATTTACGGTTCAAACATTCTCGTAGCGGAAAAAACGAAGAAAAAAAATCTCGCAAATATATCAGGAATTTGGGGGATTGCGATGGAAGATTGGAGCTCGGAGATTTCAGGGAGAGGCGAATACCCGAGTTGCGAGCAACTGAGCTTGAATTCGCCGCCGGCGAGGGAGGGGAAGGGGAAGAGGGCGGGCGCGTGGTGAACACGAGAGGGTTTCCTCTGGTTTTGGGGGTGGTCTTTTGTGTTTCCTTTTTCATTTTTCGCTGTGGTTGCTATAAGATGCCCTATTGGAGTTCAGGCCACAAGGGTAGATCTAAAATCTTGTTGCTCTAATACGTGTAAAACGACTATTTGGCCCTTCCTAAAAGAAAAATACTGAAGATTAATATTTCAATGCTTAGAAAACATGCTAGTACTTCATGGCCCACCATATAAAAATCATCCGAAGAAATTTTCCTAATCCGACGAATGGACCTTATGTTGGTGTATTTCGACTTGCAACCTAACATATACTGTACTATACATGTTTTACACGCGACAAGAATTGAGTAGATGGTCCATTGAGCGACAAATAACTTTGGCTTAACATTTTTTCGCACTATCATTAAAAAATTGGTTAAAACCATATATATCGTAACAAAGATTGGAGTTTTTTGAAAGGCATAGAAGAAATAGAGGCATTAATAAACAGCGATACATTTTCACACAAAGAGCACATTATTTGGCTTTATTTTGACTTTTGACTTATAAGTCACAAAAGTTACGAAAAAGGTGATTTTGATTTTAGCCTTTAGGTTATAACATCATGTAACAATGTCCAGACAAAAGTCAAAAGGAAAAGCACATGTTTAGATACTTTTGTGACTTATAACCAAACTCCAAAACCAAAAGATAAGCCTAACCAAACAGCCTCGACTACTCACTCTATCACTAATGTAAAACTTTTCAACTATTTAAATATTCACTACATGCATACTAAAATGAGAGAACATAAATAGTAACATGCGTCTAGATACATACGAATTAAGAAAAAACTAAAAGATCTTACATTAGTAAATGGAGGGAGTATTTAGGTTACATGCCACATTCTGCTCACTACATATGTATACCTAGAACCCCCTAGCCACGAGTAAACTTACGCTTGTGTATTGGCCACATTTTAAAAAAAACAAGAACTCCAAATGTATGAATAGAAAAAATGTAGGAACAAAAATGTCATGTATTTTGAATTCTTACAGGAACCAAAGCCACAAGAAATAACAAAAAGTGTTTTTTGAATCGCGGAGAAAAACTTAGGAGTTGTAGATATAAAGAGATATAAACATATCATGAAGTGAAATCATGTTCAAAATTCATATTGCTCTGTTCCAAACGGCACCATGTGATTTTGTCTATATAAATCATTCCTGACAAATTCCCACCTTTGTTTCAAAGCGGTTTAACTCACTGAAACTGACTCTCCTAAGGGGATAACATGGGATTTGAATTTCTTAGAAATGAATTATGGTATGTGCTTGGCCTATACTATGGTCATTGAGGTACTGACCATATTCGAGTTTATAAAAAAAATGAAAGCCTACCAGGACTAGCCTTTGGTGACAATGATATAGTACAAATCTGCCTTCATGAGAAGGCACAAAAATTCTAACCCGACGAGACTCGAACTCAGGTTGCTAGGTTCAGCCCCACTACCCCGTTCTTATATTCGAGTTTATAGAACATCAGATATAAAGCCCTGTTGGGTTTCGTCCACAGGATCGCTCACATAAATTTAGACGAACACACCGCACGAAAAACTTTTAGCCAAGGGTGCTTGTCGCGCCCGTTCTTTTTTCTTTATTTCTCTTTTCTCGGTATCACACGGTTCAACTTGTGGTTACAGGACCTTGCATATATATATGCGCTAGCTAACCGACCTGATCCAACGTCCAAACCTACACGGACACAAGTCTTTCCTAAACCAAACTAACCGACATGTACATGATCTCCTACTACTCCTAGTACCATACGGCTAAGCATTACCTAGCTAATCCCTGCCAAAACTAGTACTAGAAGCTCACGTACCACATGCATGCCTACTATAGAACCCTACCTAAATAGAAAACACTTTAAACGCTAACTCACGCATTAGAGGCAAGATTATGCTAACAATCTCCCCCTAATCTTGACTTGTCGGATCCTCGTGCTCCTCCTTGTCTTGACTCGTCACAGCATCACGCCACATCTTAATCGCCATGTCCGTACATTAAGTATGACCACGCAGGAAACATGCAGTGCACCTTTGCTCTGCTATGCTTTGCCACCGCCATTGATCGGCCTCCCGCACTCGGTTCGCACATCAGTGCCACCGCTATTGCGGTCCTCACACTCGGTTCGCACCATACTCCTCTTGTACTTGCATCCAATAGCTTCTCCTTCTACTGTTCGCACACATCCTCGCTTTAAGGTAGCATACTACCACCGTCCGCCTTCGGCATCGCACCGAACCCACGCTGGCCGCAACCAGGACGCTCCACGAGGACATGGACACAACTCACGGAACACCGTGCACACCTCAACCGTGACGCGCTTCAGCCCCAACGGATCCTCACAAAGACGAACACTTGGAAACGACGACGACTCACATAGACGACGCCGACTCAACGTGCCAACTTGCACGTCCATGACTCCTCGAACTCTTCTAACTCCCCCGAAGACGAACTTGACGAGACTTCCGATGCCACACCTCGGCATCACTGCTCCATCAACGATCATCCACCTTCACCAGCTTGCCGACGCGACAGCGTCGTGCCGTCTCTTCCGTGTCGCTCCGCCGAACGACGATCGCCCGCCCCGAGGCGCTAGTCCAGGTCGCCTCCCCGGGGCAAGCATGGCTTCAAATATTCGACCTCGCTCTGATACCAATTGTTGGGTTTCGTCCACAGGATCGCTCACATAAATTTAGACGAACACACCGCACGAAAAACTTTTAGCCAAGGGTGCTTGTCGCGCCCGTTCTTTTTTCTTTATTTCTCTTTTCTCGGTATCACACGGTTCAACTTGTGGTTACAGGACCTTGCATATATATATGCGCTAGCTAACCGACCTGATCCAACGTCCAAACCTACACGGACACAAGTCTTTCCTAAACCAAACTAACCGACATGTACATGATCTCCTACTACTCCTAGTACCATACGGCTAAGCATTACCTACCTAATCCCTGCCAAAACTAGTACTCCCTCCGATCCATATTAATGGACTCAACTTTATCTAGATACGGATGTATCTAGTTAAGTGTTTAGACTAGATGCATCCGTATCTAGACAATGTTGAGACCATTAATATGGATCGGAGGGAGTACTAGAAGCTCACGTACCACATGCATGCCTACTATAGAACCCTACCTAAATAGAAAACACTTTAAACGCTAACTCACGCATTAGAGGCAAGATTATGCTAACAAGCCCTTCGAAAATATAAACGATTGGAGGCGATATGCATGGATTAAGGGAGGGGATGGAAGAAGTGAGATCATGTTAGTTTTGCTTCAAAATTCATATTGCTCTATTACAAACGGCACCATATGATTTTTTTCTATATAAATCCTACGCGACAAAATTCCCACCTTTGTTTCAAAGCGGTTTAACTCACTGAAACTGACTCTCCTTTTTTTTGCGAAAACTGAAACTGAAACTGACTCTCCTAAAAACATGGGATTTGTATTTCTTCGAAATGAATTATGGTATGTGCTTGGCCTATATTATGGTCATTGAGGTACTGACCATATTCGAGTTTATCATCAAATATAAAGCCCTTCGAAAGTATAAACGCTTGGAGGCCATCGGCATGGATTAAGGGAGGCGATGGAAGAAGCGGGCAATCCATCAGAGAGAAACTATGAAGTTATCAAATTCGTCCACAAATTTTCGTCGAACTGATACAATTACAGTTTGCTGCGTCTGAGTCGCGCACTCGCTACGAGTATTCGTGCGCGCGCTGCAGCGCCTCGACATGATGCTCCGTGGCCTGCAAAGCCGGAAGTTTCACCGTGCACGGAGGAGATAGTACCGCGGCGGCCTGCGGAGTGCTCTGATGGCTGGACGCGCCGCCGGAGAAGAGGATGCTGGGAACGCCATCCGCGTCGACTCCCAGCCGGTACAGCCGCTGTCCGGCGGCGAAGTCGCCGAGCAGCTGGTACGAGGTCGCGGACCCGTCCATGGCCAAGCACATCTCGTCGGTGCCTGAGACAATCGTAAACATTCAGGTGCGTCATCATGGAAGCTTCAGAACTGGGAAGAATTCAGGATTTCAGGTTAAGTTCGTGGTGGATGAGTGTGGCGTACATGCGGCGAGCTCCTTCTGGGTGCGGTAGAGGAAGCTGAGCACGGCGGCGACCTCGTCCCGGAAGCGAGAGAAGGGGCCATGGTTATCGCCGTCGTCGTCCTCGAGGCGCAGGCGGCGGAGCTTGCAGAGGCCTTCCCCGAGCTCCATCATGGCGCCGCGGTGGTTCTTGTTCAAGAGGTGGTGGAAGCCAACAGCACACTGGAGGATGCCATGGAGGAGCGTCCGCGCGGGGTCCTCGGCGCTGTACCAGAGCTCCTCCACCACGTCGTGGCACGCGTGGTAGTCCCCGCCGTTGAACAGCTCCACGGCCGCGTCGAACCCAGCCGGCTCCTCCTCGTCTTCATCTTCGTCATCCGGAGACGGACGCTCGCCCCGCGCGCTCAGGAGGCGGCGGCGGCAGCGCAGGTCGGCGCCTCGACGACGGATGGTCCCGCGCCGGAGGCGGTGGACGACGTTTGGGCGAACAGAGGACGCCGCCGCGACGGTCGATCCGGTGGGCGCGCGGTGCGGCGGCGCCAGTGCGTACATGGCAGAGGCGGAGCGAGAGGACACCACCGCCGTGAAAAGAAACAGGGGGTTCGTTGTGTCACGGCACACGGCAATGGTGCCGTTGTGATGTGTGGACGGCGGCGCCTGCGCTGGTCAACCACACATGGTGAGTGTTCGTTCGTTCGGAAATAAACAGCCAAAAATATCAAGTGCAAAAAGTAAAAAAAGAGCCCAAAATCGACAATTTTGACGAATTTGACCCTTTTTTGAATTCATTTTATAAAATGGATCTAAATTTAAATTAATTCACGATCTGACCCTTTTTCACGACGCCAGCCCCCGAGGCGCCGTGCTCTACTACACGACGCCCCCGCCAAAGACGCCGTATAACCTACCACATCAGATTAGAGGGACCCGCAACCCAAAAGCATGGCGCCCTGGGCCAAGGCATCATGCCTACTACCACGGCGTCTTTACCCAGGGCGCCGTGCTTTTTTTTAGCTCCGTGGGCGATTCAAATAGTAAAGAAGATTTAGCGATTGTCCAAATTGTCGAAATATGCTCTGTCCCAGTGGTTTGTACGTAGTGTGTTCTGTTTGGAGGTCATGAGTTCAAATCCTCCTACTGCCCCAATTATTTCAGCAATTTTTGTTGTTCACGCATGAAACGTATGCCAACCTGCCGTGCATGCTCAGCTGCGTATAAGCCGAGGCGCCGTGTTTTATTTTTTCCGTGGTTAAATTCCAAAATAGTAGAATATAGATGGCCTAGGGATTGCGTTAGGGCACAAAGTATACTCTATCCTTTTTGGTCTGAACGTGGTGTGCTCTGTTTTCTTTGTTAAGGTCGTTTTCGAATTATCTAATAATTCAATAAAAATGATTTTTTTACGGGTTTTTTCAGGCATGCAACATATGCAGTATTGAATAACACTTCACAACAATTATGATTTTCTTTACAATTTTTTCACTCATGCAACATATGCAGTATTGAATAACACTTCACTTTTGTGAGCCATATATTTTAATTTTATGTTTTTATGAGTAAATATGATCCATGGGCGATTCTTAGAGAGACTAGCTAGCAGGATTGCAGAAATAAGATGCAGAATAAACGTGTTCTGTAGGTAGTGGCAGGGCCGAGAAAAGATTTCTCGCTCCCGGGCTCCAATAATCCATCTAGTTAGAAAAAATAACAAATCATATTTACAAATTTTAAAAAATCTGGAATTTTTTTACATGTTGTCAATGATATATCCCACAAACGTGCATAATCTCGGTTTGAAATATTTCATATTCTGTTCTATACAAAAATGACAAATGTGTGATCCAAATGTACATATTTTCAGATCTCCAAAATAAATAAGGTTTGTTATTTTTATGTAGCCCAAACTATAAAGCATTTCAAATCAAACAAATTCACGCTTGTGGGATACATCATTACCAACATGCATGAATTTTTTCAGTTTTTTTAACTTAAAAATATCTTTTAAAAAAAAATTTAAACCGGAGGGAGCACCTGAGTTCGGAGGAAAAAAATTGTTTTCCGCAGCGCCGAGAACTTCACTTTTTTCACGCTTACACTGCCGTATAATATACGGAGGCTAGCTGCCGAGCTACCTCTGCATGCCTTACACTATACGCAGCTGAGCATGCACGGCAGGCTAGCTAGGTTGGCATACGTTGCATACTTGTATGCATGAACAACGAAAAATTCGGAGAGAAATTGAGCAGTAGAGGAGTCGAACTAACGACCTCCGAAAACACAACACAATACGTACAAACCACTGGGTCAGAGCTTCTTTAGCTATTTGAATTTTACCCACGTAGTTAAAAAAAAAGCGCGGCGCCCCGGTTAAAGGCGTCGTGGTAGTAGGCATGACGCCTTGGCCCGGGCGCCGTGCTTTTGGGTTGCGGGTCCCTCTAATCTGACGTGCCAGGTTGGGGCGTCGTGTAGTAGAGCACGGCGCCCCGGGGGCGGGCGCCGTGAAAAAGGATCAGATCATGAATTAATCTGAATTTGAGTCTATTTTGTGAAATGAATTCAAAAAAGGGTCAAATTCATCAAAATTGCCCCCAAAATCTCTCTTGCTATTGTTGAATATAAATATATTGCCTAGCCCTTTCTATCAGTTCGGACTTTTGGTTTAGATGGCTAATGCAGCAATTCTATATGGTATCAGAGCCAAGAGGTCTCGAATTCGAGACCCCGCTCACGCAGATTAAAAAAAAAGAAAAGGAAAAAAAGATCATGTGGCCCGCTCCTATCCCACGCTAAGGACTAAAATAGACTAGACGTGAGGGAAGTGTTGAATATAAATATATTGCATAGCCCTTTCCATCAGTTCGGACTTTTGATTTAGATGGCTAGTGCAGCAATTCTATAGCTATCTCAGTCTCTATATGGCCTAGAAAAAAAATCGCAGTCTCCGCTCTCGCTGATTCAATGGTTTGATATGTTCGTCTCAGTTGTAAAACAGGCGCAACTACAAAGTCTTAGTTATAACTTATGTGTAACCGGGAAAATCTCAGTAGCAACTCACCGATTGCATGAATCGCCACGCAAATCCTACGGCTAAGGAGACGACGAAGATCTAGTTAATTCCTAGTCATGCAACTCACTAATTGCATGAATCGCGGCGCAAATCCAACAGCTAAATAGGCGACTAAGAATTAGCAAAACCAAAAAAACAACACTATGATGTGTGTCACGCCGTCATCATCTACTATAAGCCAATCTTAGCTTTTTTTTTATGAAGGGAAAATCAGTCTTAGCTAATCCTAGCGGGTATTACTTGATCGGCGACGACGAGGAACATGGCGAGTAATATGACATTGGGGTGAGCTGACCCTAGTGAGAGATTAGTAAATTGTTAAGTAAATACTCCAATACGCTGGACTGGCCTTTTCTACTTGGCCGGTGTCTGATGCGGCAGCAAATTTTAGAACTCTAAAGTTTGGTGGTTGCTGACAAATCAAGAAAAGGACTGCGTCATTAAAACAGAGCTCCAATATACGCATGGCTTTACACAGATCGAACTCCGATCGAGGGAGAGAGTATTTTTCTTCCATCATTAACCAAAAGGATTGCTCCATTCGCCCACAAATTCTGAATTGGTACTCAGCATGTAGGAGTCTACAGCTGCACACACGTTTAGCCTATTTAGACTTGAGAAACCAGCGGGTGAGTGATGTCAGGTGATACAGACACGGGCCATGGTTAACAGCGATGCTTTCTTAAATTCTTGCATACGACCAAACCTGGCCGGCTCCACTATTTTTCCAACAACGGTACAAATAAATTTTCCGAGTCGTTTGGTGAGGTGAGGTTTAAGCCGTCAGAAAGAGGTTTTAGTCATCCACTAGAAACAAACAAGTGTTACAAGTTTCAGCTACCCCAGTTCTCTCTCAAAACAGGCTTTTGCCCCTACAAGCACGAAGAAGAAGTTAAAAAAGTTTGCAGGGACAACAGCACAAGTAAGCCTAACAGGAAAAAGAGATAGAGGCACAACGGGGTAGCAGCTACCCCAGTTACATGAGGCCATCCAGAGTTCCTAACACAACAATAACATCTGATCAGATTTTATTTTCTACTACCTCTGTTACTAAATGTAAGCCTTTTTAGACTCATACATATGTAGACGTATTTAGACAAAAAAAGATCACTCGAGGATCCAATATTTTATGCCACGAAGGAGGTATCCTGAAAATCTATTTTAATGTGTAAGTTCACTCATTTGACTCCGTTCGTATCCACCTTGAGATATGCCTACTAGACAGTCTTATATTGTGGAACGGATGGAGTATTTCTTATGCAGGCGATTTAAATATCACAGGTCACATACATCCCGTTGCTGATTGGAATGCTCTGCTATCTCAGAGCCACGTTGTAGCTGTGTAGTCAAACGACTACACAGGAATTTGAAGTTAAAGACCCCCACGTATATATGCGTACCGCACTATTTGACAATAAAAAGTTCTGAAAATTTACCACACAGTCCCACTTGTCATCTGCTTTGGGTACGGTTTGGCTGGGCCTTGCCTTGTAGCAAAACAAAGCAAAGTAAGTGATAGTTAGCTGATCCCCACGAGGCCACGATCATGTATTCCTCGACTTTGTCTGTCCCGTATTCCGTAATCCTCAACTGATTCTGCCTTCGTAAATCCCTAATGTCTAATTAGGCGCGCCGGTCAGGCTCGGGCGCACGGCCGTGACGAACCAGGCGACGCTGCGAGTAGCCGAGAGCCGGCGGATTCGTGGTCGAGGCGGCGTACGCACTGGGTGCGCCGCCGTGGCTGCTTCTATACGACTATACGCGCTGATATTCAAATTCAACAGAAAGACGATATCGACCCTTCCCTTGAATTTGTAATTGTAGGTTATGTTTTCCTTCTCTTCCAGTTTTCCAAATATTAGATTAGCTTAGAAATAGATAATTTGGAATAGCAAGAGGAGTAGTTTGGTAGAGCAAGAACAAATAGATAGTTTCTAAATTCTATTTTCCTTCTCTTCCACGCTGGTATAGGCGATCTATTATGTTACGAGCAAGAGGAAGTACAGAATTGTTCATTATTTATGCATTCCAGATTTCTGTTTTCTTATTGCAGTAGTTTTTGTCCGGGCTTTAGTTTGGTAAATAGATAGATTTATCAAGAAAAGGCATGCAGTCCAATTTAAATGGTGCAAATTATTTTGTGCTCCTGTTTAATTTGTCTACACAAATTTGTTCTCAGAAGATTTTTTTATCACATTAGTAAACTTGACATCACAAGGTTTAGATCCTGGCTCCGCCTATATAGATGATTTTTCTGTACAACTCCAATTACATTTACACGTACGCAACTGCCCCCCAAATGTGTCACCAGATCACACGAACCAATTCAATTGACATGCATGTACACAGAGTAGTGGTAACGATCGGAACGATCGATCAGTTAACCTCGGTGCATGGCGCGGCATCATCAGTTAACCTCGGTGCATGGCGCGACCGATGCCGCGCCGGCGAATGGGCGTTCGATGATCGCCAGGCACTGAGCAGCCAGTTCACCACCACCACCAGAGCGGCTTGACCTTGACGGTGCACCCCTTGTTGGCCGCCGCCACCTGGCCGGCCAGCTTGTCGACCGTCACCTCGCACCGCGCCCACACGTTCACCGTCCATGTCCGCAGCACCTTGCCGAGCCTCACCCGCACCGGCACCCGCGCCTCCACCGTCAGCGGCACGGCGCCCGCCGCCGCCTCCGCCGCGAGACTCCCCCTCTGCTCGTCCGCGAGCAGCGTGTTCTCCCCGCCCGTCAGCGGCATCGAGACCACCGTCACGTTCCGCGGCGCTTGGTAGAAGGCTGGCCACCGGCCTGAGGCGAGCCGGACACCCGAGTAGGAGACGGTGACATCGCCGCCGCCGCGGTAGTCGACGCCGACCTTACGGTTCGCGCCGTTGTCGGCGCGCACGGCGGCGTCGATCCGCACTGGGGAGGACGGCGCCGCGGAGCCGGGGAGGAGGCCGCGGGCGTCGATGGAGAGGGAGGCGACGGAGAAAGAGGGCGCCCTGGGGCGGAAGACGAGGTATGCCGCGCCGACGAACGCGGCGGCGAGGACGATCAGGAGGAGGAACGCGCAGCAGGCGCCACAGCAGGCGCGGCGGAGGCGGCGGCGCCGCGCCGGGCGCGCGGCGAGCTTGCTGTACCTAAGCGCGCGGTCCGGGGGCGGGACGCGGAGCACCTGGTCCTTGGGCACGTGCACGATGTACGATAACGACGTGCCCGGCGGCGGTGCCACCGCCGTCGTGGTGCGCCGCAGCGGCACGGTCTCCGCGGACGCGTCGTGGCTGCGGTCTGGTGGAGGGGTAGGTGTGGTTGAGAGTGGAAGCAGCGGCGCGGGGTGGACGCGGTCCGCCATGGGTGGAGAGCTGGGTTGGTCGCTGCGAGCTCGAGGAGATGCACGGGAGTAGATCGAGTGTGCACTGATCAAGCTGCTTGCTCGGTCCAGGTATGTATAGGTAGGAGAGGAGAGCGCGTGATGGAAAGGGATACGTGGGAAACGGTCGCCTCACGCTCTTCAAACCTGACGCTGTTATTCTAATTTCTTCTTAACTCGTGCTGCTTTTGAGACGAACGGAAAGCAGGAGTTGGCGCCGTTTGATTTACTACTTAAATCCATTTTCTGGCGCGCGTTTCAGGGAAGAACTTCGCCGTTTAACTTGCGCCGCTTCATAGCTTAAACTAGTCGTCGTGGGAGAAAGCGTCCGAAGACATGGATTTTGGGCAAGCTTTTGGAGCCTGGACAGAGACCTGAATATTCAGAGGGAATTTGATCAAGGTTCCAAAATGTAAAGTGAATTTACTAGTGTGCAACGGTGCCTCTACTCTACTCTATGTGTCATCTTGTTCTGTAATGCTTGTCCTCGTACCGTTTTGTACTCGATATGGTATTTGCTTGAACTTTTTTTTCGACTTAACCTAGTGAACCATTTCATGTAAATGTGCAAAATGAGTGAACCGTTAGGTTAGAAATGGTTTGAATCACTTTTCACACTATACAACAATGACAAATACTCGCAAATCTCGGTTTGCCGACTCAAATGCTAGGTGAAAAAAATCGTCATGATCTTTGTTAAGAAAAATTGACAACTATATTTGAAATTTCACAATCATATGAGATAATATAAACACAATTGACTTCAAAATGGTTCAAAAAGTCTATGGAAGAAAAGGACGGGCAATGAAGAGAAAGATGGAGGGCGATGGTAGACACGAGGATGCCCATTCAATGCCTAAGAAAGGAGCGAACAATCTTACTATATAAACCTCTGCTTAAGTAAATGTACTAACTTTCTTCCGACCGGACTATTTTCGATGTGACTCGCCTTGCTTATTGATGTGAATTATATTACTGGTTGGTATCTGAGTGCGGCTTTTGTACTCACAGGCTCTTGAGGCTGAATTTCAAGACACACAAAAATAATGTTTCAATTTTCGAGTCAAATTAATTATTTGCACGTACAAATGATTGCAAACATCTATAATGTTTCCTTAAGTAATACTCACCACGTCCCAAAATATAAGATGCTATTACAACCAATATACTGGTAGTACATTATACTTTTGGCTATGTACAAAAAACAAACTTATGGGTCTAAAAAGGCTTTGCTTCCCACAATTAGTTAGATTTATTTGTAGGTTATAGACTAAAGGATATTTCAACAAAAAAACTTAGTATTTTTTTTAGAAAAGGAGGCCATGTCCCAACCTCTGCATCGATTGATGCATGCGGCCTTTATTTAATTTATTGAAGTTCAAGTCTTACAAGACATTACATCATGGATTACAAAGGATCGATACATGGATCAACCATCTAAAAAGACAAGATAACATAGCATGACTAATCATCAACATGTTATTCTAAGATCAAAACGCCAGCTGCACTGGGTGTATAAGTCTCGCGCCACCGAAAGGAGCCGGTTGCACCCAATATCCACAACGGCCCGCTTGTCCATTGTTTGTAGGTAGGACCACGTACGAATCAAATGAATAGCCATCGGAATTACCTGCATAAAAGAGGAAGGGCTAGCCTTGTTAAAAATAATGTTATTGCGTATATTCCAGATGGCACAGATTAAAGCACATGAACCCACTCGGATCTGTGCTTTCTCTTGTTTGTCAACCCCCTTAGCCAACTACCAAATAAGTTAGAGATACTCGTTGGGGGTGTAATGTTGAAGGCCATAAAAACAATACGCCAGACCATCTTAGCCAAAGGACAAGATATAAATAGATGTTGAATTGTTTCATCTTGATCACAAAAACAACATTTTTTTACATCCATTCCAATTACGTTTCAGCAGGTTATCTTTTGTGAGAATGACTCTCCGATGTAAGAACCACATAAAAATCTTTATTTTCAGTGGTACTTTCATTTTCCAAATATATTTACGAAGGTATCTAGCATGACCACTTAAGTAATCTAGATATAAAGATTTGACCGTAAATTTACCTGAGGTACTCAACCCCCATTTGAAAACATCTAATGCATCAGAAAGCTGCACCTCCATTAGCCTGCTAACTAGATGCAACCACCGATCCCACCTCTCTCCGTTAAAGTTCTTCTAAAAACTAAATTCGGTGGGGGTGCCTGAGATAGCACTGATGCTACCGAAACCTCCTTTCTTTGAACAATGTTATACAAGGACGGATATTGGCAAGAAAGGGGCTTATCCCCTAACCAAGTGTCCTCCCAGAAATGGGTACTTTCCCCGTTACCTACAAAAAAAGAACCACGTTCAAAGAACTCGTTTTTAAACTTCATTAGTCCCTTCCAAAAGGGAGAGTCAAAAGGCTGCACTTTCACTCGAGAAAGCGATTTAGAATGCATATACTTATTACGAATCAGTTCATTCCAAACCCCGTCCTCTGTTAGGATTTTGGAGAACCATTTACATAATAAGATTTTGTTTTTCGCTTCTAAAATTTCAACACCGAGCCCTCTCTGTTCTTTTGGCCTACAGATGATGTTCCATTTAGTCAGTCTATACTTTTTCTTATGACCATCACTTTGCCAAAAAAAACTAGACCGGAAAAAATCCATTCTCTTCCGTACCCCTTTGGGTATTTCAAAGTAAGATAGCATAAATATGGGCAAACTTGTGAGAACCGCATTTATCAAAATGAGCCTATCCCCATAAGATAAAAGCTTCCCTGCCCAACTAGCCAACTTTTTCTCGAACCGGTCCCCAACTATTTTCCACTCCCCATTTTTCAACTTTCTGAAATGTATAGGGATACCAAGATAACGAAAGGGAAAAGAACCTGCGTCACAACCAAACAGGTTTTTATATTGATCTTCGCTATCTTTTGCTTTGCCAAAACAAAAAAGTTCACTCTTATGAAAGTTGATTTTCAATCCTGATAATTGTTTGAACATACATAAGATGAGCTTCATATTTAGAGCCTTTTCAACATCATGAGACATGAACAGAATGGTGTCATCTTGCTACACCGTGAGTAAACGAGTGGGGACAAGATGGGAGATTCATTTTAAGTAGGATCGATCGTCGTGGTATCGTGGGATTTTCCGAAAAGGAATTTGGTATGTAGCGAAGGAAACAACCACCCTGCAGACTATCGGTAGACAATGTACTAGTAGTAGGATGGTCGATCGATGGCGTATTTGACTATATGGAGCACGTTGCACCAAACATCAGGTCCTGCATATACACACGCGCGGATGTTTGGTATACATAAGAAAGAAATCCTCGTTGAGCATGCATGCCTGCCTACGTAACAGGAAACGGTCGGCCCAATATTTTTTGGAACAAAGCAACATGCGTGCATATATGATACGCGCAGTGGGCAGGTATATATGAAAAGTCATATACACAGCATGGTTAAATTAAAAGTAAAATTAAAATTTAAAATTTCTTCTTCTCTAATAATGTTCGGGAGGGAGGAGGGAATCATGGAACGTTCACACACCGATCTTTTTTTTCGCGGGTATGCCAATTGCATACCGTATCACACACCGATGTTGAGTTCTTGACCTAGCTAGCTAGTCTGCGAGCGATAGAAGGGTCTACCGCCCATGTCAAGTGGGTCTGGAGTGTTTAACGCATGTCCGGACGAACTCTAACAGGTCTCCTCCTCAGCTGTCAAACTATGGGCTTGTTTTGTCCAGACAAGCCCAAGGCACCCAACATTCAGAGCCGGTCCGGACATATCCCTCTCTAGGCACTCGACGACCCGGACGTTTCTCCTCTATCCCTTCTCTTCGCTAGCACTGGCTCCCCTTAGTGAATGTCAGCTCAATTTAGTTGTCGTTTTTGCCAACCGTGTCCCCGTAGTGACGTCGGTGGCCAACCTGTCGCTGCTCGCCCTGACCTTTTCTTACGCCTTTTGGCCACGGGCGAGGTCGGACGCGATCGGTTCATGCCACACCGATCTTGAGTTCTTGACACACCGGAAAACCAAGATCTTGAGTTCTTGATTTTTTTTTCACCATGCACAACCTGATCGTGAAGAGTGAGCATGATAGTAAATGAATGTTTGATCAAGAGTGGGATTTCATGGCCCTCTTTGAGGAGCCAAATCATGCGGCCGTTCGAGTTTGCAGAGCTCCATCAGGAAATTTATGAGTGTTCATCAACAACTAAAAGATGATCTACTTGTGCAAATTTGGATGCTAAAAGTACACTAATACTTGATTATCATGTGTTATAGTGGACCCCCGAACTATCTTTGTTTCAATTTAAATTGTTGAATGAACTTTTCTTCTATGCTTGAGTTGTTGTTTAACTAATATGCGTGTTAAAAATTATCATGTAATGGAGTTGTTTCATCTAGTATAGAAACGAAATAAAAAGACAAAATTTGCCAAAATTAAAGCCCCTTTGTGGGTGCCGTTTTGGCCACCCGCCGCATCGGTTTGGACGTTGTGTCTGGATGCCCCCTAAACCAACATAACATGAGGTCGTCCAGACATGATAACAGGAAGCCTTTGGAGATGTGCTAACGTATCAGCTCCATATCGATTAGTTCATCCTTTTCATGAAAAAAATGCAATAGTTTTCTTTCTTCACATGATTATCGTGGCTTAACCTGCTTGTCATTAGTGCTCCATGTTGTTGTATTGTGATCCAAATTCATAAAAAGACAAAGACTAACTTCTGACGAGCGCAGCGAGGCCCGTCGCCGTAAGCTTGAGCCGAGTGGATTAGGTCATAACCACTATAAATATATCTTGTAAGCCGCCGGTCTAGGATAAGTTGCAAGTTGTAAATATCTGCCATCTGTAACCTTTCCCGATATAGTGAAGTTTTGCTGGCTAGCGCTCGTGGTTTTTTCTCTTTTCTGGAAGGGTTTTTTCACGTTAAAATCCCTGTATGTTGCTCTTACTTTTGTGCATCGTGTTTTTTAACCTGTCGTTCATAACACTCCATGACACTACTACAAACAAACACCGGAATTACGCAACAAATAAAGTAACAAACAGTAGAAAAAAGGAACCACATGAAAAGAAAGAACATGCCCATGTACATCCATTGCTATCCAAACTTCTGAGACTGCTACAGACTTATCTCAGTGCAGTTGTCTGAACTCAAAGCTTTTTGAAACCTCTCCATATTTTTTTACAAAAAGCCAAATAGGCACCAGCTGAATGAATGAATTAAATTCTGTCGTGCAAACTCACACGCCTTCAGTTGTCTGCCCTGCAACAGCAGTAGCTTCAGCCTGTTCAGCAGACCTATTTAGCTTAGTCGCGTTTAGAACACTGTCAGATGCACCATCCATAGTTTCTTTTTTTTGAGGAAGGATTCGATTCATAACACAGGCACTCAGTACAAATTACAGCTAGGTCCAAAGAAAACAAAGAAAACACAGGCACCATCCATAGTTTCGGCATCAATTACCCGTGATCTGGAGTTAAGCTCCACTGCGTCCATCTCCCGTTCAAGTAATCTATGTTGAGGGATGTTGATTTTGCTACGACCGTTGCTCAGCTGCACCGATTCTTCGAGTTGCTCGAACAGCGGGTTCATCTCCTCCATCGAGCTTGCTTCTAGGACAGGAAGATCAGTATAAGTAGTAACTGGCTTATATGGTTCAGACATATCTGCAGCCGACAGCTCCCAGCACCCATTTAATCCAAATGGCAGCTCTGAATTCTGTTCGTCTACCACACGTAATGTCTCACTCGATCGGGTTCGAATCGAATCGCCGTGATCGTTCAGGTCAGAAGCAGCACAGCTCCGTGCTTCTTCATCGAGTCGTCCAAACTGAAAATTCAGATCCTTGTCTGAACTTGCTCCGTTGACGTGCATCCATGAGTCTGAAGATAACGAGACACTTGGTATATCTTCAGGTTTAACTTCCAAGGGCTGACAAACACTGCGCTCCGAAACGGACTGCACCAGCACCTCCTCCATACGGCACTTGAACTGTGAGTTTACTTCACTCATGGAATCTGCTTCCACAACATGTGGTTCGGGATTACCTACTTCGGATAAAGAACTTGTATCATCTCTGACATTAGTAGTTTTGGTGCCTTCTTCTGTTCCATGATCCACCTCTCGTAACATGCCCACATCTGAAATTGCGGCGCTTAGTATTTTCATCTCTTCACCTAAATGTGCTTCCAGTGAACCAAATAACTTGTTATCCCCTTCTCGCTCAGCATCGTTGTCGGAGTGACTCTCACCGACTTCATCATTGTGATGTTGCAAACAAGTAGAGTGTTTTTGTCCATAAGAATTCCTGTGCTTGATATTTTGTGCTGATCGAAAGCGCGAGCGAGGACTCCAAGTCTCTTCAAATCGACTACGACGGTCCATGACTCGGTCGAATCGAAGGTCAAACATGTTTCGCCGTGGAAGAAGGTCGGATGGTGCTGAACCAGGAATCCGGGATATCTCAGGATCGAATAGGTTATGTCTTGGTGTCGAAATGGAAGGGACTTGAACATGGAAGCTTGATGCCTCCCTCAGTGTCCGAGTTGCATCAGAAGCTTGCAGGTCAACTGACCTCATGTCAAGCTCAAATTTCAGAATGTTTTTTGCTCTTTGAAGCTCCATCAAATTCTCGAGCTTACCATTTTGTTCCATATCAAAACAATTCATATGAACAACATCCTTCCAAATGTTTTGGCCATCTTGCTGCAGTTCCACTCCTTCATCGTCATTTGAGCTAACATCGTCTTCCTCTTCCTCAAGGTCATCTTCATTATCCTCTGATGAGGAATCCAAGTTGTCTTTGGAGAACAAGGAAAGGTGACCAGCTGTCCCTATGTTTATCAGTGGGTGCAGGTCCTCAAGCATTGGGATAATGTCGGTCATGGACGCATCAGGAGAAGAGCTCCCATCGGTAAGATCAGATTCAGAGTCGGAGCAAGGAAGATCCTGCCTTATGATAGGTTGCCAACATGATCTCATGAATTCACCAAACTGATACTGACTGTGTGCTCCAGTGTTGCAGCTTCCAGCACAGGTGCTTTCATGTTCTTGCAGCTCGGCATTCTCGTCGATTTCCTTGGCGCGCTCTTCGCTTTCCATGGTGGCATGGATCTTGGTGTTCTTACAAGGCTCTGCACTTGGATCAGGATCATCTGCCACAAATGTCACATTTTTCTCTTCACAGTGAGTACCATGCAAATCATCATCAGGAGTTCTGTCCTCCTCAGCATATGCTTCTCCACTAAGAACAGCAGCATCAGAGGCAATGTATGCCATATTTTTATCTTCGCATGGAGCGTCACTTGTCCAATCATCTGAACCTCTCTCCCTGACATATACTTCACCATTGTCATTCTCAGTTCTCTTCTCTAAATGAGCCCTGACAGCAACATTCTCAGCCTCTTTGATCAAATAGTCTCTAACACAAATGTTGGATTTAAGGGGGATTTTTTCATTCTCATCCGGCTTCTCCTCTCCATCCAAGGGTACAGTACCTTCACCATAACTCAGAAGTGCTCCAAGAAGAAGCGCGGTTAAACCGATGACAGGAGAGGAAGACAGCATGAAATCGAACAGAGTAGGACACAATCCATGTAGAAGCAGCAACACAGTTGCGGCAGCGAGTATTTCAGAATGGTCGCAGGCACAATGATACGCAAATCTGATAGAAGAACGCACTAGTCTCCTGATGTGCAGAACAAGATTGTTGGTATCAGAAGCCATGATTTTATCTCCTTGGATCTAGCAGCCCGGCCTGGTAACAGGAATGTGAGAAGCAGGTCATTTCTATGATACCATGGTGATGATTCAGAAGCGCTAGTTGAAGCATGTCAAGGGAATCCAAATGCCCAAACAAGGTAATCATGCCAGCACTATTTTACTTACAGATCAAGAAAAATAACACGTTTATTTGGTCGTGTAAGATTCATCTCTAATCTTGTAAAATTCAACAAGTACTAATTTGCTCAGAAATTTCTGAATCCACTACTATCTGACAGCTTTAATTTTAGCCCCCAAAAGAGGGGGAACCACAAAGAAATTAAGCTACTCTGATGGCAGAACCAAAAGCTTAGGGAATCTAGAGATGGTCGAGAAGAGAGATTGGAAGGGCAGATCAACAACCAAGGTAAGCGAGCAGTGGCACTTTGGCCCAAGAACATGTTAGCCGCAGAGCTCAGCAAGAAGTACTCACCTCTGGCGGCGGCGGCGGCGGCGAGCCGGCAACGGCGATGACGACGACCAGAACCCGGAAGTCGGAAACCCCCAGCTGCTTGACGCAGGTGAGGGTGGAAGAGCGGAAAGGGAAAGCAAGGAAGCCCAAAGGACGGTGACAGGTCGGAGACAGGGCGCTGCCTCTGCCAGCCTCCCGGCCTTTTTTTCTTCTAGGATTCTTTTGCTTTGGTCGGCTTTTTCTTTAGCCGTCGTGCTCACCTCACCTGATTAATTCCTTCCAAATAGCACCGCCCATCTTATGACTTCTGAGTTCTGACCAGCCCAGTTCCTGCTGATTACGCTTGCGTTTTTTCTGTCTTAGATTATTAGCTCATCTGGATTTCAGCAGCCAAACTGATTTTACAGATACTCCGTAAGTCCGTAGTTAGCAGAACACACTTGATTGGCCTCTTCTTCCCATGCGTATGGTAAGGACGTCCGTATGGTAAATATGATGATGATGGAGGAGCATCATCATGTGCTCGCTGTGGGGTATCATGGAAAGCTGTATGAATGAATGCTTGCTAGATAGATTGACAACCAGGAATGATAAACAAATAGAAGAGAGAGAAGAGAGGGACCTGAACAGCTCTGGCCATGTCACCCATCTTCTGTACAACTGTAGTGTCCATCACAATTTTATTAGCTTTCTATAAATAAAAACAAAGAAGGCAAGCCAAAAAACTGTTCTAGTATTGAGATAGTGTAACAGGTGAGCTGGTTGTTACATACAATAGGCAATAAACAATGATGAACACAAGATCAAACACAAGGGATATGAGATTTTGACGTGAAAAACCCTACAAGGAGAAGGGAAAATATCACGGATGCCAGCCACCAAATTTTTACTATTACGGGAGAAGTTACAAACACCGGGAATTTACAACTTTTTACTTATCCCAAACCGGCCGCTTACAAGAGCTATATAAATAGGCGGTGACTTATGTCGACTCTGATTCATTTCGCCCAAGCCTGCCGGTGACGGGACTCGCTTCGTTCCAACAGAAGTTAGTGAAAGGGCATGTGTTGCCCCATGTGTGGTTTTGGTAATTAATGACAATCCTTATGGACTAATGTTTGCATTGATATATTATTATAGATCTTGTCCATAGAAAAATATTGGAGTTCATGTGTTGGACTCTATAAGCTTACATGGTCTTGTGTGGCTTGGAAAAGAATATTGAGGGAACATTCATGTTCATCTCCAAGCCATCATATATATTTAGAAGACTATTGACGAGGGGTTAACTCATCAAATCCCATGGTTAAGGACCTAGGGTTGAGATTACGAGGGAAAGAACGTGGTAGAGCTGGTAGTTTCGTCGGCTGACAAACAAAAGCAGGGATTTACCCAGGTTCAGGCCTCCGGAGAGTAACACCCTACTTCCTGCTTGTCTGGTATTGATCTGGTGTGTATATGCGAGCTACAATGGGGTCCCGGTGAGATGTCGATCTCGCTAGAGTTTTTGGTGGTTCGAGTATTGCGTGTCCTCGGTCGGCGGCCCTCCCAACCTTTATATAATAGGCTGGGTCTCGGGAGTTCGCAACCGACTGAGATTATATGTAAGGAAAGCCTAAACCGACTATGCCTATGTCTAATCTTGGAGGGTACTCCATCTTGTTGGGCCTTTCGTCATGGGCTTCATGTAGGCTCTTGATAGTTGGGCCTTAGTCGACACGTGCACCAGGTACCCTTATGGTAGGGTACCCGAGATGTATATCCTTGTCAACTATGAAGTGCAGTTCAATATGATCCATCTCGGAAGATATCATTTAATTGAAACTTGTAATGGATACATGAAGACGGAGCTAATCGAGACTCTCCCATAATGGAGTATGGTGGAGTATTTGGAGAAGTCTTCATCAAGCATGTGCTAGCAAGCACGATCAAGAAATATGATCCAACTTGAAGAGAACAAGATCTTCATCATCTAGCTCAAGTTGAATGCGCAAGGCAAAGGTATGATCTTGATAGGGTTTCTATTTTACCGGTCTCATGGTGTTAGTGGGAGACCGGGTTATAGGATAGATGTCGTACTATCAAGAAGGGCTCTCAAGTGAGTAACTTGATCACACCTTTGTGGAGAGCTCAAACCTTTGCATACTTGGCATATCATCTTACTTGGTTCTTATTTGGTTTTTATCCATCTGTGAATTTAGAGTTTGTGTTCATCTCCATACCAAGCTCTAGTTCATCAAAAATGGATTTCATATGGATATCTTGTTGCGTTTTTTATGTTGGAGAATTTACCGATTGTTCCTTTTTTAGAGAGGCTTACTTTTCTACATTTGGTTTTATCCTCCCATGTTGGATTATGATGTTTTCCTACATCATCTTGTAGTGCTAGTTGTGGTGATTCCAACAAGCCCAAGAACATCGAAAACGGAGTTCGTATGTAAAAGATATCACTTTTTCGTATGTGTGTTTCAGGAATTCGAGTCACTCGGAATATTCCGAACTCATTCCGAACTGGTTCCGAGCTTAAGTTTTGCTCTTTGATGTCTGTCCGGAATCAGTTCGTTTTACGTCCGGATTATTCCGAGTCACTCGGAATTCCGAGCCAAATCCAGATTCATTCCGAACGGCACGAATCTATACTAAACGGTCGGATTTTTGGGACCTATATAATAGGGCTTTCTTCCCCAACGTTTCCCTAACTTCTTGAGCTCGTTTTCCCCCTCTCTCTCCTCCATTGTTGACCTTTGGAAAAGCTTGCCTACCTCTCAATCCCTCCCTTGATTCTTGCCTATCTTTGAGGGAAAAGTGAGAGGAGATCTAAATCTACAATTCCACCAATCCATCTCTCCTCTAAGTGAGGAGAACCTAGTAGATCTTGATCTTGGAGTTCTTGGTATTTCTCCTACTTTGTTCTTCCTCTCTTATTCCCCCATAAGCATTTGTTATTTTGTTGGAATTTGAGAGTGAAGTACTTGAGCACTTCTTGTGTTCTTGCCATTGCATTTTGTTGCATCGGTTTGCTCTCTCCACGAGAATTCGTGGAAGTGAAAGTTTGTGAGCTTGTTACTCTTGGGTCGTTAGACCCTAGACGGTGTTCTTGAGACCTTTTGTGGTCAAGACCTTTACCTTTTGTTGAGACCTTTTGTGTTCATCGGAGAATAGGGTGAGGCCATTTGTGGCATTTGAGTTTGAAACTCACACCCCTCCAACGAGACATACTCCCCTAAAAAGGAGTAATTCGGGAATACATCATCGTCTCCGCGTGACTCGGTTATTTCTATACCCGAGCTCTTTACTTATGCAATTTACATTGTGATAGCCTTCGTGCTTGAAGCCCTTTACCTTGCTATCACCTTGTTGCTTGTCTTGCTTAGCATAAGTTGTTGGTGTACATATGTGATCCTAGTATATTTAGATTATATGCTTGTTAAATTAAAACACCTAGTTTTATTCCGCCTAAATCGGAAAAGTTTTAATCGCCTATTCACCCCCTCTAGGCGACATCCTTGTCCTTTCAATTAGTCTCATAGCTGCATAGCATTTAACTGAATTTGAATCACAATAAAAGAACACTGGTTACATCGTCTCCGGTTCCAAGGCATGTAGAATTCTTCTACATGTTACACTCGGCAATAGACACAGGAGATGTACACTTTTTTTCTCTGATAAAAGACGTTTTATAAAATTTATAAGTTAGCATCATGTTGATACAATTCATTAGAATTTACATCCGATCTTTATATAACAATGATGCACCTAGCCACAGAAGTGGACAAAATAAGACGCATTACAAGCATGTTAAAAACTCATAGCAATGACTAAAGCGGCAGAGGGCCGATCCGTAGACCATGCTGCCATCCATGTGCGATAAAAATATCTCTCACCGTTTGCTCTAACCGTGTCTATATATAGTGTTGCACTATTGGACTCCCATGGAGTATAATAGTTATTCTACACCCACCCCGTATCTTCTCAACCGCTTATGATTTTTATGTCACTTTAATTTTTGTCTTACTTTGTGTGTCAATAAGAATGTACGAAACTATTGACATGTCGTAAAACTTTTTTACGTGACATACAAAAAATATGACGTAAAATACCCATGTTTTATGGTTTTTACACTGTTATGACTCATAAATTGCATTTCTTATGTCGATTATTTCGTTGTGTGAGAACATGAATATAATTATTTGAATACTAAACATAAAGTCTAAATAAGACAACGTTAAAAACATCGGGTGCAAAATAAGGTGTTCTGCACAATAGGGTGTCTATATATATATGTAAACAAGTTGTTGTTCTATATACGTTGGAGGGGACAACCATAAACAGAGCAAATGGGTACAACGATAAATAAATGACCCGTATATGAGAGTCATTTCCACATAGACAAAGCGATGAAATAACGGCAAACACTCCCACCCAAGTAAAAATATTATACTTATGATCTATTCCATGTAATTGGTTGCCATATATGTTTGTGACACTACTGTGGCTGTGTGGCATGTACAAATAGAACTCACTTGAATGACTGACCATATAAATGTCCAAAATTACGCTAGAAAAATAAGTGCTGAATTGTCTCATTATGTTGACAAAATCAGTACCGTAAATTCCCATGCAAACTGCGCTTTGCTATGTTATATTTGGTACAAGTTACACATTTATATGCAATTTTTAATTTTTTAGCCGCAACTTTATTTTCCAGATTTCTTCTTCTTATTGACCGATACTTGTGAATGAAGGCGCGTCTGTACATATAATCAGGGCCGGCTCTAACCCATGGCCACCATGTGCGGCGCACAAGGGCCCAGGAGGGGGCCCATGATCTATACGGCTATTGCACTTCCTATGTGTTCCCCTGTGTACTTGTGTTGGGCTGAACTTTTTTTTATGCTCCAAATGCCATGATGTGAACGCACGCAGCGATCGGATCACGTCTTCGCTCGACTTGACCATCTGGCTCTTCGCCTCATCGACTCAAAACTCTTCGCCTGTTTCGCTCGCATCGCCGCCTCGGACCGATTTCCTGCAGTCTTGCCCAGGCGGCCAGGCCCCTCTATCGCTCGCCTCGCCGAGGAAAGTAGTCGAATGATAGTACCTTGGATGTCTCTAATTAAAGAGATTAATTGGCCGTTGTAAACTGTGTTACTTTCATTTGAAGCACCGGTATAATTAAAGACTTGTGCCTAGTGATTGGAGATTAGGTTGGCAAAATGGTATACCAGCAATAGAAGGCACGGATAACAACGCCCCTTTCATCATGGCAGCTAGCAACGCCGTGTCCAGGAGTATGGGTGGATAGAAAACTCGAGGCTCGAGGCTTGGCTCGAGCTAGAGAAGGCTTGGCACGGGCTCGGCCCGGCTCCAAGGTCGAACAAGCCAAGGCTAAGCCTTCTGGCCAAGCTCGACAAGCCGGCTTGAAAGCAAATGGACAAAAAATTGTCACGATCTTTGCCAAAAAATTAACAATTCACACATTGACTCATAGACAACATGATGTAGTCTTTTATTGATCCATAACATAGTATAAGGGCATGTTTAATAGTAGTTTATATAGAAAGCGGCTTAGCATTCCTCTGTGTGAAACTAATGAGACACTTTTGACAGTGGGTTTATCTTTTGGGTGTCTATACAAGAAAACGACAATTGCATGAACCTTGAAATCTTTGTTTGCCAACATAATTTATAACCTCGTGATCTACATTACGGTGCTTGCTTGTTTGCCACAACCAAAAAAGAAATTGCATTCCACAGAAATTGCAATTTCTTATCATCTACTTAGTACTATATGATTGTAAATCGCTAGTAGAAGTTGATACCTTAGACACATCGAATCAATTCCTCCCGCTCGTCCCCTAGTGGAACTTATGCAATGGAGGACCACAGGTACGATCAATCGTGTACGCTACTAAGCACCAACACCAAGTTTTTGTCCGTTCCATTGCTGCCCCTCGTCGGAACGCTCCAGACTGATGTGTCGACGTCGGGGCGGCGGCCCCGGATGGTGGTGGACGTCGAGGCGGCGGCCTTGGTCTCCCACGCTATGACGGTTCTATGAGGCAGAGCCGTTGTCTAGCGGGGGTCTGGGTGGCGACCTGGATGGAGACTGCGCGGGCAGAAGGTTCGTCGGCCTGACTGGATCATCTTCGGGCAATGCGAAGGTCGATCTGGTTGTTTCTCCGGGGCGACGGCCCCGGTACATGGTGGTTTTGGTGACAACCTGGATGAAGACTGCGGGGGCAGAGGGTTCGTCGACCATGACTGGATCGCTTTCGGGCAATGGGAAGGTCGATCTAGTTGTTACGCCGGGGCGGCGGCCCCGGAGCGGGTGGTGTGTGTTGTGACGTTTGTCGACTTGGGTCGTGTGGACGACGAGTTGCTTCGTTTGTGTCATTCTTTTGTATAGATTGTATGGTTTTTGGACCCGGTTTTCCTTATAAACTGGGTCATTTCTTTCTATCTATTCGAGCGGTGGTACGACCACCTTGTCCTCAAAAAAAAAATTTGTTTGCAGCGGCGGCGGAAGTAGGCACGCTCGGAGCTGGACTAGGTCTGCTGGTGGGAGGCGTTGACGTACGGGATCTGGAAGGGCCGCGCAGCGGCGACGGCCGGTGGAGGATTCAGGACCGGAAGGCTGAACGGGGAAGGAGCAGCAGGGGAGAAGCATACGGCGGGGCGGCAGCGCACGCGTGAGGCAGAGAGAGATGCGCAAGACAAAGAGGTCGATGGAATTTTTCTGCCAGCCGGTTGGGCTTGTGAGCCGAGCCACGAACCCTGTTGCACTTGCTTGAAAATTTTCAGCACTTACTTACTCTCTCAAAAAAAATCAGCACTAATCCGAGCCAGGCTTGACTCACCTTTTCCGGGCCGAGCCGGCTCGGCTCGATTCCACCCTTCACCAGAAGGCTCTTCGACGACACAGTGCCGCGGTGCTCCAGCGGTAGACTCAGAAAGGCAGCGGTGGAGATGGGTGCACCTAGCCCGGAGGACGGAGGTGTGCCTCCTCTAGCGGTGCCGACGGATCTCTCCGGCTTGGGCCATACGGGGCGTGTTTGGTTGCTCACAGCCCACTGGAACGTGGCGTTTCTCCTCTTTTTGGTCCGTTTGGTTTCCTGGCCCGTTCCTCTTCCCTGCATGAGCACGAACCTTAAAGCACCTAGGCCAGGCCCGAGAGGAACGGCCGATTTCACCGTTTCCGCTGAGCCACCCTCGAGCAAGGCAAAATGGGGAACGCTGGAGCCGAGCTCGTGCAGGCAAGCGAGATGGCGCGCGGCCGCGGGCGTACGCGCGCGCTCGGAAAAATGGTGGCGGGAGAAATTTCGGTCACCGCCCAATTTTGCCTCCCCTATTTGAGCCCTCTCTGCTCACTGCCCAAGCTCCCACCACCATTTCTCCCCACTCCGAGCTCTCCGTCTGGGACGAGATTCACCGACGACCACCAGGTAAGTGGCGCCTCCTTCTACTCCGGTGACCGGCGCTCGACGCCCAGCAACGGAGCGGTTCTTCCTCGACCTGTCCGTGCAGAGAGCGGTCTTCCTCGCTACGATGCCGATAAGCGAATCAAACCCTATGAAGCGGTTGTAGATCTGTGCATCTGGAGTACATCTTTAGGCCTTGATGTAGTTTGAGCATGTTTAGGAGCTTGATTTGATGTTAGCATGTCGATTTGGTAGGCAATGATGTAGTTCTTTCATGCTTGGATGATATTCTTCTGACCTGTCTTGCTCGATTAGTCATCGCACCGTAGTTATGCAACTGTCTTGCTCGTCGCCGTTGTAGGACATGACCGTCGACGAGTTTAGCGAGGCTCTGATCCAGGGGGAGAGCCAGCTCGCTCTCTCACTTGTCCCGGACTCTCAGCCAGACGAGACGCAACAGCCAATGGAGGTGTACGAGGTGCCTAGGATGGAGTCACAGCTGGCCACGCCTTGTCTGGAGCTGGAGAAGCGTGCTGGTGGCAAGGACAAGAAGAGCAAGATGGGGACGACCATGAAGTGGCCTCCATTTCTGTCCACCTTCGTGCTGAACAAGATGTGCGAGTTGATCGCCTCTGGGGTGAGGACTGAGAAGGGGTTTAAGGAGGTGCATCTCAACACAGTTGCGAAGCTTGTCTTTGAGTTCTGTGCGCAGGAGGGTACCTCTACTCAGATCTACAACCACCTCAGGAAGTGGAGATCAAGGTGGATCAAGGTGTCAAAGCTCAAGGACCTGAGTGGTGCACATTGGGATGAAGATACTCACATCATCATCTTGGAGGTTGAACACCTCCAAGGCCACATTCTGGTTAGCCGACTGTCTCATGTGTCAAAACACTAACTGTCTAACTTTCTCATGAGGCAAAACACTAACTGTCTAACTGTTTTTCGTCCATAGGATCACCCCAAGGACGCTGAGTACCTTAACAAGCCTATTCAGAACTACACTCAGATGCAGACCATCTTCTCCTTCGGTCTGGCCACTGGAAGGCATGCCATGGGGTCAGCCGAGCCTCTAGGTACGCCTGAAGATCTTGACACTCAGGACTCGGAGAGCATCCATGGAGATGGTACTGCTGACTTGGAGGAGGCGCCAAGTCTGATGATCATGCACCGAAGCCACCTGAGAAAGGTGCCTTGGTGGACGAGGAGGTGCAGGTCTTCACCAGCATGACCGAGGCCGTCAGGGAGGTGGCAACCGCCATCAGGGAGAGCATGCCCGTCGACGTGCACCCCGGCCTCTACGAGGCCGTGATGACCGCCAAGGGAACATTCAGTGACACCGCCAAGATTGCTGCTCTTGGCCACCTCCTGGACAACAAGGCGCAAGGCTTTGGGTTCGTTATGATGGCCGAGGACCACCGTCTGCTCTGGCTCCGGAACTTCCTCAACAAGCACTACTACACGGACGCCGTCTGAGTAGTGGCGGTGGTGCAAGCATGCTAGATGAAGTCTGATGATCATGATCATAATCATGATGTATATTTTGGGTAGCTAGGGCAACAAAACTTCGTATGGCCTGTATATTTTGGGTAGCTAGGGACAACAAAACTTCTTATGGCCTGTATATTTTGGGTGCTTGAGGTGGTACATATGCTAACCCCTCACACGATGAACTTGCGGTGGTAGTAGGACACCCGCTTTTGATGTGGTGGTAGGTTAACACCATACTAACTAGGCAGTAAACTCTTGTGCTGCTTGTAGTGCTGATCAATGCATGCTTGCTTATGTTGGTTTACTTCATGTGTGTCTACCTTTGCAACTTCTTGCTTCACTGATCATGCTTACCTAATGTTCATGTTCTTTGTTGTAGTGGTATGTGGTTTACAGAGGCAAGAATCCAGGAATCTACACAACCTAGAGTGCTTGCTCGGCTCAGCTGAACAACTTACTGATGGCCCTTGACATAGTTACCTGCGTCAAAAGAATATGGGTTAGGTTGAGACTCCAAGTGCAGAGTGTATAGTATAGGAAAGACTGTTTTCCCCACGAGGGGTGACTCGAGGTTTAATATCGAACTCTCGGGGAATCAGTAGTGAAAGATTTATCTTCTTATCCTTCTCTTGAAAACCTACAAAACAAAGTAAATTGTTTGTGCCCTCAACCGCACCTAGTGGTTGTCAAGCACAAGGTGTGAGAATGATATGAAAAGATAATAAATGCAAAACAGTAAATAAATATGCAATGATGATAAATAAATATGCAAGGATGGTGTAAATAATGATGGATGATATTTTTGGGTTTTGTATTGTGAATGCAAGATGTAAAAGTGTTTTTGTATTTTCGGATTTTTAAATGGCAGAAAATGTAAAGTGGATAAAAGTTGTTGGAAAGGTGTTTCTTATGATTAAAAATGGACCGGGTTCATGGTTTCACAAATGCACTCTCTCTTTAATAAAGTGGTAGATAATGGAACACTAGAATTGACATATGAGATTGCAACATAAAGGTTTCATGACAAGTTACTAATTATATGGGCATCACGTCCTAACATAGAGATCTTTTGTTTATTAATCTCTCTTATACTCCACCAAGATGCGAACTAAATCATAACACCTTAGTAATTAAGATAAATCAGAGTATAGCATTAAGTTCATGACATGAAGTTAAAATAAGAACATGCTAGATCTAGTCATGGAGTTGTGGCAATGGTCACACCCACATCTCCGGTAGCAAGGTATTTTTCTTTATCCCTAGTGAGGCAACAAAGTAAGGTAAAACACCCAAGTGGATCGCGGAACTTTCTCTCACGTTCACCGCACTAGCCACCCCCCGTTACTCCAACTAATGCACACGTTCCCCCTCACACGCTCTCATACACATGCTTGATCATAACAAGTACACAAGAACGGGGTACATAATATGCATCTACTTTCATAACTGAAACAAAACTATTGCAATCTCAAACATATATTAACTCATAAAAAGATCCACCACAAAGGTATTACATAGATGACCGTAATCATGTTCAGCAGCTCATACGGTACTAATTAGTGAAGCTCAAGAGAGGAGAGATACATAAGTTACTTCCACAAACCCATAGTCCAGGGGTGGACTACTCCCTCTTCATCATGGAGACGGTGGAGAAGTCGTTGGAGAAGATGGAGACCACGCCGGCAGCGCCCGCCGGAGTTTTCCCCCTCCAATCTGCAACTCCAGGTCTCTGTTTCGTGTTTCTGTGTTTCGGCGGCGCTCCTTTCCGAAGGGCGTCGGGGACTATTTTTATAGTCTTTTAGGTCAAGACGGAGGCTCGGGAAAAAAGATCGACGGCAACGGAGCTCCGAGGCCCAGATGGTGGGTCCCATGCGGCCAGGAATCTGGCCGCGTGGGCCACCCTCTTCTGGCCCTCGGGCCTCCGTTTGTTCGCTTCCTTCGCTCCCACGCTTGTTCCTTCCAAAAACTGATGCCGTAAATTATTAGGTCATTTGGACGTCGTTTGGGTCCCTGAAACATCAAAATATAGAAAATAGGGTTTTCTGCCTGTGCAGGGTTAATTCCAGAAAAATAGGGAAACAATGAAATATTCCCAAAATCAATATAAATCAATGATATAACCCTTATATGATGCAAATATGATTGAAATATAAGTAATATAATGCAAAGTTCATGTATGCATTTTACATGCATCAACATCCCCAAGCTTAACCTATACTCGTCCTCGAGTATGAAGGTGATAAAACTAACATGGACTTTGCATTTTAATACTATCAAAGGATATCAAAGATGATTACTATTGCTACATAGAGTCAAATGATTCATTCTTCAAAGGAGTAGCAATATACAAGATAGATTATGAAGTGATATCAAATATTCAATGTAAGGATGTTCAATGATAATTCACAAAGTGTAACATAGAAGAAAGTACTATGGACCAAATGTATGCATAATGAAAAGTAAAAACATCCTATAATGGTCATAGAGTATTCTTGTAAATCTGAATATAAAAGGTGGACACTTTGGAAAGATATATAACCAAATGCTTCTACTTAAGTTAATGTTTGCAATGTGGTATTCATTGGTGTCAAGCTCTCATTACCCCTATCATAGCATCTTGAATGGTTAAAGTTTAAAGTGAAAGCAAATATGAGTAGTATGCTTGACAAAGTATGGGTTGAATGTCTCATGCCCCGTGAATACGAGTACCTACACCACGGTGTTACTCAACTTGGGACACAAAAGCAAGTTCAAGTTAAGGTCATTGTAAGTAATATAATAGCGTCATCAAGAGCGTCAACTGGGGTACCTCTTGTCCCAGGACATGGAACAAGCCCATGTCAAAATGACAAGACAAACAAACAAAATGAACAATCTCCACACCCTTTTTATTTACTATTGGTATAGCTTTTTATTGTGGGGTGCATCACTGAAGGTTCACCATAGCATGTAAGTAAATTTCCACCATGAATGATGCATGGCTTAGATTAGCGGCCCAGGCGTCTCTCTAGCCATTTATACAAACTCATTAAACTTACTAAGTTTCCGCATTTATTTGGCACCATGATAAGCATCCATAAACAAAAGTACATGATATCAACTAAATATAAAGAGCACGTTGAAAGCTTGCCATGTGACAGCACATATGAGCTAACTCCCAACCAAGACTCTTGTCAAGCTCACAACTTCATAATTTTAATCACAATGGGTCATGTTTATTAAGTGCAATAAAAGTAAGGTGTGCATCAAGTTCGTGAGAGCTCTTTAACCAACTTTTCCCATAACAATCAATAACATAAGCATTTTAATTCAGAAGTATAGATAATACAAAATAACATGATAAACATACTCGGAATAGCATAAAGCTAATAGGTAGATATGGTGGACTCACTGGAAAAACTTTGGTTGAAGGTGTTGGAAAGCAAGAGGGAGAAAGTTGACCGTCTAAATGCATGCATAAGTGTCCATAGAACTAACCAATCCATGTTAAACAAAGTAAAGTAACATTCAGCATCAAAACATGAATAAAAGATAGCTCTTGATAAAACACTTGCAAATTAATCATTAAAAGCATGAATCATGCAACTATATGTATCTTTTTGAATCAACTCAAACATCCCTTTCCCAATCTTTTTAATAGCATCCAACTTAATTCAACCCAAATTTCCAGTAGCTCTCTCATATATAAATGATAGTGGTGGTCTCAAGACAAACAAAAATCAAACCGAAATAAAAAGCAAATAAAAGACGCTCCAAGTTTATGCGATAAAGTGCATTGATCGAAAAACAGAAGTTAGACGTGTGCAAACCGAGAGTGTGTTGGTCCAGTGGGGTTGTCTTCACATCCCCAAGCTTATGGTCTTCACCATCCTTGGATAGCTCTTGGTGCATCTCCTCTAATCCCTGTGAAAAAACTTCAAAACACCGTTTCTCCCATTTCTTTTCTGTGGGGTGACATTAGTAGTGATAGACAAATGAATTACTTGCTGCATAAAATCCTTAAACAAAAATTCATATGAATGTCCAGAAAGTGTATAATGTTGTATGCCTACTTATAAACTCAATTGGATCAAAAAGATTCAAGTTAAAAGTTCAAAGAATGCATCAAACAAAATGGGACAGAATCTGTCCAGAAAAACAGCAGCAGCAAAACGTATTTTTCTACCCTACTTAAATATGTCGAAAAATTCTGAAAAATTCATGCTTACAGAGGATGAAAAGTTGCAACTACAGTTCAAATATCAGCTCATTCGGAGTTACAGAATAGGAATTAAAAATCATACCGTGCACAGATTCGTGCTGGAATAAAATCTCCGAATGCAAATAGCAACTTTTTCAAACCAAAATAGGTAAAACTTGGCACTTTATTAAAAATTCCAGAAACAAAACTAAAAACTAAGTCTCTTGTTACAGCAAGAGGACACAAAGAAAATCAAAAATAAAAACAACCGGGTTGCCTCCCGTAAAGCGCTTTCTTTATAGCCATGTAGCTAGGCTTCTTACTTGATATTTATTGTGGACGAAGCTCATGAGGGAGCTTGAACTTTGATGTGTCCCTCTTCCTTGGGAAGTGTTCCATGCACTTCTTGTGTGGAAACTGAAACTTCACATTCCCTTCTTTTGAATCAATGATAGCACCTGTGGTACGAAGAAAAGGTCTTCCAAGAATAATTGGACTAGAGGTTTTATTCCCCATATCCATGATTAGAAAATCAACAGGTACAAATGTCATATGCAACTCTACCATAACATCACTTACTTTTCCTAAAGCATGTTTAATGGAATCATCAGCAAGTGCAAGTTCAATAGAGCATTTTTCAAGATTCTTTAATTCAAGTACTTCATATAATTCTTTAGATAAAACAGAGACACTAGATCCTAGATCTAATATAGCATGGTGTGTCTCTTTTCCAATGGTTACTAGTACTTTGGGAATCCATATATCCCCAAGCTTAGGTGGTATCATAGCTTCTTGGTTGTACCTAGCAATCTTTTCTTTTAAAACATGATTAGCAATATAAGAACCAAAACCTGCTTGGTTAACATTAATGGAAGGATCACTTGCAAATTTTTGTAAGATAGATATTAATTCATGCAAGCTACAATTCTCTAAGTCAAGCAATGGTTCCTTGACTTCACTAAGCATTTTAACTTCCTCAACTTTTCTCTCTTTCATTACCATAATAGTTTCCTTAGCAATTCTCTCTTGCTCATGAATATGTTCCCAAGATTTATTTATAACCTCTTGACAATATTTAATTGTTTCCTCATGTTTTTGAGCTATAATGGTGTTCTTTAATGAGGAAACTTCCTTAGTGAGCTGATCTACCCTTTCAAACAAAGAGTCTTGTTTTTCAAACTTAGATATAAATTCCTTATTAAGCTCCTTTTGAGTAGATATAAATGATCTAATGGTGTTTTCCAAATCACTAGAAACATTACTACTAGTGGCATATTTGTTTGGCACATACGGGGGTTTATTATAGGAATTATAATTGTTATTACCATAGTTCCTAATGAAGTTAACATCAACATTTTCAGGATTATTACCAACTAGTTCTTGCAAAGGCACATTTTCAATATTTTGTTTATTAATGAAAGCAAGAATAGTGTCCATTTTAGATGACAAATCATTTGTTTCTTCTATGGAGTTTACTTTCTTAGATGGATTAGGTGCTCTATCAGTATGCCATTGACTATAGTTTTGCAAAATACTTTCCAATATGTTCTTAGCTTCTACTATAGTTTTTCCCATAAAAGCCCTCCAGCAGCGGAATCAAGAATATTTCTAGACATGTAATTTAGACCATTGTAAAAAGAGTGTAATATGGTCCATTCATTGACCCCATGTGATGGTTCTAATTTTATTATCCCAAGCCATGGCAACATGTTCATTTTCATTTTGCCTAAAAGAAAGAATATTGTTTCTATTTTGCAAAATTTTAACAGGAGGATAATATTTCTTAATGAAAGCTTCTTTTAGATCATCCCAAGAATTAATGCTACCAGTAGGTAATGAATGCAACCACTCTTTAGCTTTTCCTCTAAGTGAGAAAGGAAATAACTTCAGTTTTAGAATATCACTTTCCACATTTTTAAACTTTTGCATGTCACATATTTCAACAAAATCATGAAGATGCATAGAGGCATCCTCCATAGCACTACCGCCAAATTGTTCCCTAGTTATCAAGTTCAACAAACTAGGACTTACTTCATAACTATCAGCTTTTATCTCAGGTGTGGCAATGGGCCTAGCAATAAATTGATCATTTGGAGTGTTTGTGTAATCACACAACTTAGTTCTTTCTCCCATTTTTGCAAGTTTTTATGTGTTTTTTAATTTTTTATGCAAAACTGAAAATAAAATGATACTAAACAATGCAAACCGAAATAACAAATGCAACACAAAATGCAAAACTGAAAATAAAAATGCAAACCGAAATATAAATATGATATGCAAGACAATAACAAAACAAAATAAAATGCTTTGAAGGTAAAGATGGATAAGATGATGCTCACGTAGGTGCAACCTCCCCAAGCTTAGGTGTTTGCACAAGTTGGTGATGAAGTTGACTTTGTTGTGAGATACCCTTGGATAAACCTTTACAGCAATGATTCCCCGGCAACGGCGCCAGAAAACTGTCTTGATGGCCCTTGACGTAGTTACCTGCGTCAAAAGAATATGGGTTAGGTTGAGACTCCAAGTGCAGAGTGTATAGTATAGGAAAGACGGTTTTCCCCACGAGGGGTGACTCGAGGGTTTAATATCGAACTCTCGGGGAATCAGTAGTGAAAGATTTATCTTCTTATCCTTCTCTTGAAAACCTACAAAACAAAGTAAATTGTTTGTGCCCTCAACCTCACCTAGTGGTTGTCAAGCACAAGGTGTGAGAATGATATGAAAAGATAATAAATGCAAAAAAAATAAATATGCAATGATGATAAATAAATATGCAAGGATGGTTGATGCATGTGATGTCTACGCACGCTTCTATTCTTGTAGACAGTGTTGGGCCTCTAAGTGCAGAGGTTTGAATCACCCAAGGTTTATCGAACTCAGGGAGGTAGAGGTCAAAGATATCCCTCTCAAGCAACCCTGCAATTAAGATACAAGAAGTCTCTTGTGTCCCCAACACACCTAATTTACTTGTCAGATGTATAGGTGCACTAGTTCGGCGAAGAGATAGTGAAATGCAAGTAATATGGATGATTATAAGTGATAACTAGCTGGGTGGCCCGCGCAATTGCGCGGCTAGATGAGTTATGAACGTAATTTTAGCTTGGAAAATAATATTTCCGAGCTTCATGACCTTCGCTCACCTATTGTCCTATTTTAAATCAACACTAATTATTGCATCTCATATAAATAGACTCTATGGGGGTATTAATGTATTTATAAACCAACACATTTTACATATTTGGTATAAAGAACCATTGTGGGTATCATATTCATTTTGTAGTCACGGTTCAGGAAGAGAATAATAAACGATTATGTCAATGTGTTAACAATTAATGTATTTTCAACACAAATTGGACTATCACTTGAATTTAAAAACTGATCGGAGCTATGTTTATTACCACTATTGCGTCACCCTCTATATTCTGGAGCAAATATTTCTATGATCCTTTATGAACACTGTCTCTCCCTCGAGTTATTTCTTACAAAAGAGCTGGTTCAGTATGCTTCCGGCATAATCTTTCTTTCAGCATGAACATAGAAAGATTAGTTTTTCTATGTAATCAACGATTATGTCAAATGTTTTTCCCTGTAAGCAAATGCAATCAACATTCAATGATTAGTTTCTCATTGACACAACTGTCATATCATATATATGCAGAAAAAAAGCGTTAACGAACTAACCATAAGAAGATTTTAGCCCACCCTGATTTAAGTCTAATTGGTAGACAGAGGCTGATGATTTTGAGAAGGGACTAATCTGTGTGTACAAAAAATGCACTCTGCTAAGATAACATTCCTATGCACCCGATGCATCATATATTTATCTAAGATAGCGTCTTTGACACATGGCTGGGGTTTTGCACCATTTGAAAAAATAAAGTGTCTTTCATCTGTGTAACAGAGATCAACATTTACCAATTGAGCAGCCGAAAGTACTGCTTTCAGACTACATGGCAGTGTACTAAGTTTTGAAACATGCTAATCAAGTTATAACATATATATATTGTGGGAAGTAGATGTCGCATGACATACCTGAGTTCTGCACATGCAGAATACTAAATATTTGTAGTAGAACCACGCATCTACACCAGCTCATAAAAGGTACTTTTTTTTATTGTGATCACTGTAAATTCTGAAGATATTTGCATTAATCTTGAAAGTATTTGGATGGTGTTGATAAATAATGTAATGTCTCGTGATGGCCATAGCTTCGTGAGCTCGTCGAATCCCGCAACTTACATCTATGCGCAACAATTATGATAGCAACTTGCATACAACGTAACTCTTAAGGTATATACCTCCTCAAATATTCTAGGAAGTTCTTGAGCAATAGTTTAGACGCTAAAATGGTTTAGATTCCTCCATCTAAATTGTGTTGTTGAATATTGCAAAAGAAAAAACAAACTATAAGTAATGGAAGTGCAAAATTATTTATTTGTGGTTGTACAAATTAGGCCAAAACTTAATCTGTATATTATACAAAAAAGCACCAGTTGCGTAGGAGTGAAATAAGAAGGTTTAGATATACTAAATTTAATTAACGTTTCACCTAGCGGGGTGGCCCGCGCATTTGCGCGGCTAGATGTGTAAATGTACAACTATATACATGGTTTTAGTACATACATATGGAAGTTAAGTGATTTTACTCACCACTACACCTTCATGTAAGAAATCTTCTCTACTAAGATGCAAAACGTTGTTATTTTGTATTCCTTGGGCTCTCCATCTTGTCCTTGCTTGGATGCAGCTTACCACGAATTCATACTTGCATCATGCATGCAAAAGTCAGTTCGGTCTTCTGTTGCGGCATGACAATATTTTCTTTGGAGGAGCTGTATCAAAGTTCAATACTTTTTTAGAACATTTATATTTGGCATTTACTTTTAACAAAATAAACTTCGAATGATATATCAATGCCTATGTAGCGGTGATATAAAATTGAATAAGATTTGTAGAGAAGCAGTGCCAATGACAAATTTTTATGGCACGTGGAGTAAAAATAAATTTTAAGTAAAGTTAAATATGTGCAACACTGGATGTACAAACTCGAACAAAACCGAGAACCTGAAACAAAAGGAGTAAATATGCATGCAGATAACAGAGATACTAACCTATCTCTTGATTTGTTTTTTGTCTTTCCCTCGCTTAGTGATAAATTTTCTCCATTGCATAACGAAACCATCAATGTTTCACCTGCAAGAGAAAGCGGTGCTCGCACTCCACAACGGTCATCCGCGGTTGAATCCCAGAAAAGGAAAAGACAATCTTTACAAATTTTTAGGCCGACAAACTTAAGAAATTATGTTCAATCTAAAAGAACTGACACAACAGGTCCAAAGAAAGTTCATGTACTTTTTTGTAGTTAGCAGGCTTACCTGCGTTGTGCAGAGGATGAAGAAGGGCATGAGGACTGGTCGTTTAGTCATTCCTTCTTGTATATAGAGACATCCTGCCCCCTGGAGAACCACCCGCCGGGACACCCGCTGTGTACGCAAAAGACGACGGCCGTTGGATGTGTAGATATACAGGGTGAGGATACGAAACGGGGCTGAGTTGCGACTGCAATCAAGGAATCTCCAACAGTCATTAGGACTGAAGCAGCACCACTATTGTCTTTCGTACTAATTCTGAATTACTTGATTGTAGATCAATTTCAGTGTAGCTGTAATATTCCTTCTAAAACTATTTGAGCTGACACCTACATCAAATCGCAAAGAAAATAAAAATGAAACTGAGCAAAGTGACGTTTCAAGCAAATATGCATTTCTTATTCCATCACATAATAGAACCCCAGCGATATATCTTCGTACCAACCGACACGACGTGTCCATAAAAAAAGATATATACATGCATAGATTTAACACACCTTACATTATAGCATCGGAAATATGTCGGGGTGATCTGCTCCAGCCTCCAGCGTCGCAATATAGTACTCCAGAAACGATGATGCTCCGGCCGGACACTCAGATCAGAGTTGTGATTCTTCCATTTGAGATGTATATGTGCGGTGGTATGAAGAATTGGCACCAGGTGATCTTACTACATATATCTGCCTCGGACGCAAAGACAAATAAAATATTGGTGTCTCGCTGCTACTTTGCTTGTCATCGCCGCCGGCGTGAAGCCATCAAACACACCTTCATGCAAGACATGATTATCGATAAACACTTGCCTTGCTCTTGATTAGATTTCGGCGGTGGATATGAACTCTGTGGGTATCGATTAACGACCTGATTTATAAGCTGTTATTAGATTTAATTCACCACTACATAAGAACTAATATGGACGTGGATTAATCTGCTCGTAGTTTTCAGTATACTCTAGGACGTGACTTCCTTACAGCTAAATCTTAGCAGAATAAATATTAAGCTATATGTGATAACATAAATCATAAAGTTACATGCATAAGTATCACAAAGAATACATTAATTCAGTATTCAAATTCGTCATTACCTCTTTGGTCATCAGGTCCAGCTTCGGTATCCATTGACCATATATTCTCATGTCGTGTTGAGGCGTACAATGAATTCCATCCAATCCTTAATGACACGGATTGGCATCCTTCGAACTTTCTGCTCACCTAGAAGCCGGACGAAAATTTTTGCAACACCGGAGGCCACAACATAGACCTTTAGACGCACCAAACGCCTCTGATCCAGTTGCCCTGCCTTGTCGACGGTGACTAATTTTCGATCATATCACATCGTACTTGTTTTTACACTGTCCCAAATCGCGAGTGCGTTGAATCACAGGAGCGCATCCACTGTTCAGAGTCGACAAATAGCATTGCGGACGCATGTGCACTCCTGGTTGTACCACCGCACGGCGTACATGGTGATTGCTTATTATTTTGATGATTTCTCTGTCCGGCGGTGCGTCGAACCAATCGATCTGTGATCCTTGAAGTACCGAGTGTCTGATTAATTGTGCATGCCACGCATCTTCCATCAGGTGGAGATCTACACAGATGTGCTTGCGCTTTGGGTTATCGGGAGAGCCGCGGCCGGCCGCGAGGACAATGGCGTATCGGCATGCATCCCAGGCGACCGTATTTTATCATAGCAAATCAGCTTGAGACTACATCCGTGATCTGAAAATAATTTAGCTCAGCTGGCAAACTGCAGTCGCATGGTAGATGAGCAAATCCTATACTGCCGTCGGGCGTTTCAACCGTGTTTGGCACCTATATCAACATCATCCAAACGTGCCTCATGTCCTTCATCAATCCTGACTTTACACCAGATTAACATCGCCAATTCGCCGGACAGACTCGTCGAAAAGCTTGAGGCAGATTCAGAGTACCTACTGTGTTCGTCAGCATCCTTGGTGCGCCGTCGATCTCGCTTCGAGCTCATCGATGTACTTGTCCGTCCTACACGCCTGCGTATTGAAATTGCTGTCGTGCTGATCTTAGGGAAGCACCGCTTTATATATGGGCAGGAAAAAAAGGAAGTGTACCCTCGTATATTTTGGTAGAGTTTAGAGTCCAAGTCTAACAGAAACTGCACATGCATAATCTATGTGTCCTAATCGATCTGGTGTAGCGGTGGCGTACGGCGTACGGCGTGAGGCCAGGCTAGTTTTTTTCCATCCGAAAGTTAGATCCACGTTTTTAATCTCGTCCTTTAATTTGCTCTGGCTTAAAAAGGATGCATCCTAACCGTCGTTTATCCTGTGTTTTAATTATATAATAGATTGCAATCTGAAATAAAAATGGCAGCAAGCAAACATGAGACAAAATGAGAGCAAACGGTGTTTCAATGCTTGGAAATAAGGCCTAGGGATCATACTTTCACTAGTGGACACTCTCAACAATAATAATATAATTAAATACATAGATATTTCCTCTTCACTATGCTACTCTGAGCTATTCCCTTGTTGGATAACGAACACCAATCCACTGCGTAGGGCTATAAAAGCACACCTTAAAGTTGCATTCCACATCTAGGGAACCCCAATGTCACTAAGAGCGCTCCAAAATAGTACTAGACAAACACCACAATTTCATAGAGACATCCAACACAAATAATAACTCATGATAAGTATTCATGTAATCTTTAGCCTAAGAGTCACACACGGTACGCACACTGTCAACTTCGCACCATGGGACAAAGGTGACTCCAGAGTTTACATTAATAAAACCACTCAAGTAGCATAATTCATAAGATAACGAAGAGTAACATCCATGGATCCAACTAGATTACAAAGCTCATGATCACATAAAGATCACACCATGAGAGAGAGAGATGAACCACATAGCTACCGGCACGAGCCCTCAGCCTCGGTAAAAACTACTAACACATGGTCATGGTGAGCACACTTGATGGAGAGGTTGATGAAGAGGTGCAGCCCGGAGTGGAGGCGGCGGCCTGCAGCAGCCACGGCGCGGCGGCGGCGAGCGGCGGCGGGCCTCGGGGGCGGCGGCCCTTGGCCCCCCTTCTTCTTCCTTGGTGATGGTGCAGCAATGGAAGAGCTCCTCCCCCTCGTTGGCGGCTGCCAAGAGGAGGAAAATTCGTGGCTTTTGGTGGCTTTCACGACCTAGGGTTTCCTTCTTTATATGGACTCTCGGATTTCCGTCACCCCCTTTTAGATTTCCACCAAAACGGGCCTACAGGCCGCGTCCGAACTCCGATTGGGCTGATCTCGGGCTTAAAATCTTCGTATGGAACATTGTGACAACTTTCTCTTTAATTTGATTTCCATTGGACGCCATCTTCGAGGGTGAAACTGACAATCTCCGTAAAAAGTTCTCAGACAGATTTCAGGAAAGTCCCAATTTGACTCCAACAAGGTTTTCTTTGCCCAATTTTGATAATTCCTACACAACAAATAGGAAAACAAGAAGATTTTGCACTTTGGCAACTATTAGTAGGTTAATCCAATAAATTTCATAATACGATATAAAGTGTATATAAAACATGTGCCAATTGACATAAAACATGCATGGAACATCAAAAATTATAGATACGTTTGGGACGTATCAGCATGAAAAATGCATACATGAACTTTGCATTATATTACTTATATTTCAATCATATTTGCATCATATAAGGGTTATATCATTGATTTATATTGATTTTGGGAATATTTCATTTTTCCCTATTTTTCTGGAATTAACCCTGCACAGGCAGAAAACCCTATTTTCTATATTTTGATGTTTCAGGGACCCAAACGACGTCCAAATGACCTAATAATTTGTGAGCATCAGTTTTTGGAAGGAACAAAGCGTGGGAGCGAAGGAAGCGAACAAACGGAGGCCCGAGGGCCAGAAGAGGAGGGCCCACGCGGCCAGATTCCTTGGCCGCGTGGGACCCACCATCTTGGCCCTCGTGGCTCCGTTGCCGTCGATCTTTTTTCTCGAGCCTCCGTCTTGACCTAAAAACGACTATAAAAATAGTCCCCGACGCCCTTCAGAAAGGAGCGCCGCAGAAACACAGTGTGAGGACCCCGGATTAGCTATCCGAGATACTCGTTATGTTTCCTGCAGCAATCCCGTGATCAGTCTGTTGTTGCACATAACTCGAATTGGCATCACAGAACACCCATAAATACCGAATGAAATTACTTACTTGATTGAAGCCATAACTTCATCAGGTACTTGCAGCGGAAATCACCTAATCAACGTGGAGCCCAAGTCACTTGCCAACCCTATAGGCAGCTGACTGGGAAGCGTCCTAGTTCGCATTGACGTCAGTGAATGCCCTTTTTCTCTTCGAGCGGCTCTTCTTCAGAATCTGGCTAAGACAATAGCCTGGGACGAAACCAATGTGAGTACATTTGAATGTACTCGCAAACTACCCCCGGAATGAGCATGCACTACTCTTTTTATTGTTTAAATAAAATTTCGTTTGCTTTGAAAACTCTATATCCTTGTTGAAAAAAGAGAAGGATAGACTTTTGTTTAACAAAACCTTGTTTTGAAACCTCTATATCTTTATTGAAAAAGGAAAGAAGGCTTTTAGAACTTTTCCCATAAATCTGTCTTTGTAAGAAGTCTCTTAAAAATCTTTTCCCGAAATATATCTTTGTTGAAAAGTGATAAGAAGTCTCTTTTAAAACATTTTCCCAGAAATTCACCATTTTGTTTATTTTCCCAAAACTCCTCCTTTTTCGACCATAGCTCTTCATGGTCAAAACATTTTCCAACAACCTCATTCCAGCCCTTCGTTATAGTTGCATAAAACATTTTCCACTTTCAAATCACAAAACTCTGCACTTCTCGACCATAGCCCGTCATGGTCTTCTTCTTTTCCAGCAACCTCATACCAGCCCGTCGGTATAGTTGCATATATCAAACATCTCCATTTTCTTTTCAAATCTTAAAACATTTCCAAAACTTGCACATGGTCAGAGGACAGCCTCCCAACTGTCCATATCCGAGGACTCGTCTATTCGAATAGTTTTAACCCTCTGCAGAGGTAGCACGCTTTTCCCACACCCATCCGGTAACTCATCGTGTCAGCCACGTCCCGCCATACAGGGTGTATGCGAAGTTGAGTCACCGACCATAGCCTGTCCTTTGCTCATGCTAGTATAGGACCCTACCGCTACGACACTTTCCATCAACACTTAACCCAGCCCGTCGGAATCTAAGTGTGAGGACTCGTAGTTCTGCCCGCCGATTTATGGTGGAACCTTCAATCCTCTTTCTCCAATACACTCATACCAACCCTGTTGGCAGACTTCTCTTAAGAGGACCCAGGTCAGGGGTAGGTCACCAAACCATCCACTCATGGAGCGGGGTCATCCCCGTTGTTGAGGCGTCCCATACTAATATGAGCAAACTATATGACTACGCCCTTTCCCATATGTGGGTAAATGTGGTCGCACAGATTATCGGCTGGTCGTCATAGTACAAAGACACAATGTGCATTTTTCATAAACATCTCCATTTTCCATTTCTCCACTTCAACACCGACATCTCGGCATTCCATATCCACACACAAGTATTTTCAAAGGAGTTTTGAGTAAACAATTTTTTTCCCATCCTATAGTTTGAAAAAGAATTTCCATCTAATATCTCCATATAGGGTGTCAAAATAATATACTTGTTTTTTGGAAAAAAGGGTTTTCAAAATCATAGCTTTAGTGGCAAACACCACATAAATCACTTATGCTCTTTATAAGTAAAACATGTGAACCAAAATAGATGTATATAGATGCAAGCTCAGAGAAGTAGCTTGCCTGGTTCCAGCATAATGTCCCTGGACTTCTCCTCACTGATCAAAGAAATAAACTCTGATTCCTCTTCAATAAATCCTCTCCAAATACCACTCCGGTAGCGTTTATATCTAGCGTCGCGAACATGAAAATAAAACAACACACAATAAGCAAACCAAACCACAAGTGGTGTACAAACAAGTAACAAACCACAAGCATCAAACTAACCATTCAAACAACAAACTAGGATCATCGACACCCAAACTATCTTAGGCTAGGATGAACAACAAGCATTCTTATTTAAACGGGAAATACTTCAGACAAAAGTTAAGCCACTAATTAATCTTTGTAAGTGAAAACATCACACCAAGCTAGGGTAGGTACATTAACAAGATACTTAAGCTAGTACTCAACTCAAAGACCATCAAGTTCATCAAGCAATGCAAACATATTACTCACACCAACATGTCTAACAAATACTACTAACAGTACTAACATATTATAACCTGCTAAACAATAGTAACATGCAAGCAACAGTACCACAACAATCATTAACAAGCATAAAACACAATTTTGTAAACAAGGCATTTAGATTCTTTTCTTTAAAATAAAGGCAGAAACATCACTTTTACTAAATATTACACCTAGAGAGTTCTGTTAATCAAATAATCATGCCAAGCTAGATTTGGACTCTCTGATACCATTAGAAACTACCACAATTGGATTTGCTCCAAAAATCATTTCACAAAAATCTACAAAAATCACCAAAGTGCCACTGGTGTGTTTACAAGAATGAATAGAACTTTTGTTTAAGTTTCATTTTCAAGCAAGGCCAACAGATCTGGAAAGGTATCACTTCAAGCTTTCCATAGAATTTTAGTTTGCAAATTTTGGAGTTATAAAACTCTAGATATTAAATATTTAGTGAAAAAGATACTTTTTACCATATTTAATCTAGACAGCACTTAGAAATGTATTTTTGCAAACAGCCAGTTCTGGATATTTAAGAAAACACATAGAAACTCTACAAAATTTGAATCACTCAAATAGCTAGCATACATCAACCACAAATGAATTAAAGCTTCACTGTAAATTAAACAGGAAATAAAACAGGAATAGATCTACTAAATAAAAACATGAACGGGCCAGATCTGGCCCAGACCTGGCCGTGCAGTGCAGGAACTGGCCCAGCCAGCGGCCCAGTGCGCGCGGCGAAGCGGTACAGGCCTCCTTCATCTTCCTCGACACTCACAGAGGCGAGGAGACGAGCTGAAGCTCCGGCGAGGACGGCGCCGGCGACTCTGGTGTTCCCTGGGCAAAGAGAGAAGTGCATGAGGGAGAGCAGAAAAAGGGGAACTCAAGGGTGCAAGAATGGCGGAGAAGGGTGGACTGTGCCAACCGCGAGCTTGCTCGACATTTCGGTGGCCGGAGCAGAAGAGGATGAACTTCGCGGCGACGATCCCGGGCTCCATTCCTCGATTCCTCGCACGGAGAGGGAGAGGGCGACGCGGCGATGTCGAGGGTGGTCTTCGATTTGGACTGGGCGGCTTCAATCTATGGCGATACGCGGCGGCGAGCTCGAGCTAGGCTCGGCCATGGCAGAGGAAAAAGGGAGAGGGAGAGAGGGAGCAAGTGAGGGACAAGGGAGAGCAAAGGAGCGGCGCGGTGCTCTTCTTAACAGCTCGCAGGGGACAGGGGAGAGGGGGGGGGGGGGGGGGTCCGGCGAGGCGCGGGAGCAAGGAGCGGGGAGCACGGCGCCGTGCTGCCCGGCTACTAGAGCTACATGACGATGAAGCTTTTGCAGAGAACCCACTGCTTTCTTTTTCTCCTTTACAAATAAGTCCTTTTCTGTTTCTTTTAAAACCAGTGAGTTTCAGTGATTTAATTGGGGCAATTAAACATTTTTTTAAAATCTGAGAAAATTCATGTAGCCTCCCATATGCATGTAGAAGCTCCACAAAAATTGGTATTTGAAAATAAAATGTTTTGAACCACATTGGTTCATAGGGTTTGAATATATTATTTTTGGATAAAACCAATTTGACAAATGGAAATATCTTTGTAATTGGAGATTAGATATTTTGAGGAGAGAGTAATATGATAATGAGATGGTTATCATCTCATTCCTGGATTTTATAAGATAAGATAATTGTTATAACAAAATAGAGAAATAGGTAGAGAGGGAAGTTAAATAAGATCATTTCTTTTAATCAAGATTTTATTTTGAGGGTGTAAGTAATCGTAAAGGTCTTGTTTTGTTTTCAAGTCACATTACAAATTTGTTGTCAAGTGTGTTTCATTCTAGTATTAAGCACAACTGAGGATTTATCCTCACAAGCAACAAACACAACGAGATCAACATCACAACAACCACACGGATGATGCATTCAAGACAAACAAGTCACATACACAAAAAGGAGCAGCCACACATACTAGTCATCACAAGTCAAACCACAACATAAGGTAAGCAACCAATTTCAAAGCCTTCAATATATTTATGCGATAGAGTGATCACACCTAACCATGACAAGATGTTATTAAGGATGCTCAGCCAATAATTTGTTATGTCAAAAGGATTTGCTAAAGAAAATATATGGGATGATATATCCCCCACTTGTATTTTTTTCGAAGAGAATGAAAGTATGAGTTTAAAATAAGAGCTACCAGTATAAGAGAGATATCAAGGTTGGAGATGGCATATAGATCTCCATAGTTTTAGAAAGACTTGATTTTGGAAATACTTTTACTTCCTCAAATACTGGGTATTAGTTTTGGTTGTTGATAAACCAAGTATCATTGAAATGGAGTTGGCCAAAATAAGAATGGAAAAGGTACATGGAATATTTTTCTTGTCATGACATGATCACCAAGGTTAATAATATCTTTACCTTGGTTGAGTTCTTAGGTTTAAAATTTACTAGTCAAACAACTTAAACAACAGGTCACACAAGGTTCAACATAGCAATGGGAAGGAAACACAATCATTAGTGAAGTAATTCAAAAAGTTTTTGTTGGTTCTGAAATTTGGGTCTTGTGAAAGTAAGTTTTTCTTAGTTCCAAAATTTGGGATGTGACACACAGAAACCACGAAACAGAGACCTGGAGTTGCAGATTGGAGGGGGAAAACTCCGGCGGGGCGCTGCCGGCGTAGTCTCCATCTTCTCCAATGACTTCTCCACCGTCTCCATGATGAAGAGGGAGTAGTCCACCCCTGGACTATGGGTTTGTGGAAGTAACTTATGTATCTCTCCTCTCTTGAGCTTCACTAATTAGTACCGTATGAGCTGCTGAACATGATTACGGTCATCTATATAATACCTTTGTGGTGGATCTTTTTATGAGTTAATATATGTTTGAGATTGCAATAGTTTTGTTTCAGTTATGAAAGTAGATGCATATTATGTACCCCGTTCTTGTTTACTTGTTTTGATCAAGCATGTGTATGAGAGCGTGTGAGGGGGAACGTGTGCATTAGTTGGAGTAACGGGGGGTGGCTAGTGCGGTGAACGTGAGAGAAAGTTCCGCGATCCACTTGGGTTTTTACCTTACTTTGTTGCCTCACTAGGGATAAAGAAAAATACCTTGCTACCGGAGATGTGGGTGTGACCATTGCCACTACTCCATGACTAGATCTAGCATGTTCTTATTTTAACTTCATGTCATGAAACTTAATGCTATGCTCTGATTTATCTTAATTACTAAGGTGTTATGATGTAGTTCGCATCTTGGTGGAGTATAAGAGAGATTAATAGACAAAGATCTCTATGTTAGGACGTGATGCCCATATAATTAGTAACTTGTCATGAAACTTTTTTGTTGCAATCTCATATGTCAATTCTAGTGTTCCATTGTCTACCACTTTATTAAAGAGAGAGTGCATTTGTGAAACCATGAACCCCGGTCCATTTTTAATCATAAGAAACACCTTTCCAACAACTTTTATCCACTTTACATTTTCTGCCATTTAAAAATCCGAAAATACAAAAACACTTTTACATCTTGCATTCACAATACAAAACCCAAAAATATCATCCATCATTGTTTCCACCATCCTTGCATATTTATTTATCATCATTGCATATTTATTTACTGTTTTGCATTCATTTTATTTTGATATCATTCTCACACCTTGTGCTTGACAACCACTTGGTGAGGTTGAGGGCACAAAACAATTTATTTTGTTTTGTAGGTTTTCAAGAGAAGGATAAGAAGATAAATCTTTCACTACTGATTCCCCGAGAGTTCCATATTAAACCCTCGAGTCACCCCTCGTGGGGAAAACCGTCTTTCCTATACTATACACTCTGCACTTGGAGTCTCAACCTAACCCATATTCTTTTGACGCAGGGAACTACGTCAAGAGCCATCAAGACAGTTTTCTGGCGCCGTTGCCGGGGAATCTGTAAGGACCCCTCAGACCACCGGTCTGAGATGCCCACGTTATGTAAACAGATCACGATCCCAATGATCAGTGCATCGCAATCACATAACCAACATGGTATCAAGAGTTACATCATTCATTGTCAATCATTAAGTGCATCAGGTCTCAACAGAAGCAGCACACCCGACATAGTTACGCACAAGGCCATAGTTTTAACCCTAAACATAACAACGAACTAATTTGCGACTGGGAGGGGAACGTGACTTCATTCAACCGTCACAAACTACTAGATGTGGCGCTTCTTGGAAGATTCGTTCTTGGGGAGGGACTCTTTGTTGGCCTTCAAAGTTTCAATCTCCTCGTAGGCTTCCTTGAGATCCTTCTGGGTGTTGAGGACTCGGCACTTGAGTCTTTCTCCCATTTCATCAATGGCGGCCCATGCAGCGCTCTTTGCTGACTCCATAAAGGAGGTGTACTGAGACTCTGAGTTGGTGAACATCATATATCCTGTTTTGTTCTGATCATCGCCTTTGTTCTTGTAGAGGTGGAGTTGCACCCACCAAAGCTCTTGTCCATTCTCCGTCCAAGGAAAACCCTTGTAGACTGCGGGTCCTTCGAGTTCGAAGCTTAGCATGAGGTTCTCCAGAGCCTTGGGAAACTCAGTGGTGCTCTCCAAGGTCATGGTCATCGCCGGGCCCTTCTTGAGTGATTCGATGAGGCTCGACATCTATAAATAAAGGAAACGGCTTAGGAGGGGCAAAAAATAAAAGGATCAAGGCTAGGGTATCTTGGTAGGGTTTCAGCCCTAGGGTCTATCACTAGTTTGACGCCATTCCTAAGGTCCTTATTTCTGTTTATCAAGGTACACACAGACACAGGGCACTCAATCAACTAATGCTCACGCAGAAAGCACACAAACAAGACACACCCTCTCAAGCAAAAAGCATACCAGCGAAACAGCACACACAACACTTATAGTACCAAAAGGGCACTCCACAATCGTGTTAGTCGGATAATCCAACCAAGGGTCATATCCTAAATGTCCTATTGGTCTTGGTCAATCTTACTTGTTGGAGTCTTCATTTCATCGGCTTGTGCTCCTTCTGGAAATCTTGAGACTGTCGAAATGGCAACTGGAGTCCCATTGTTGGGGTTGAAGTCTTGACAGTGATACTGCTTCGGCAAGCAAGGGTTACTTTGTAGCTTATTTCTTCAATTGCCGACCGCCTTGATGTCGTAGGTTGAAGTCTTCGGACTAAACTTCGCCTTCTCGGTACTAGTTACTTAGGTCTCATTTGGGTTCGTCGTCCAGGCGAAACAAGTTTGAATGGGGACAAGATAGTAGGAAAAATCTTTTGACATACTTTAAATTTGAGAGACAAGGTCAAGACATTTTTGAGAAAAAGAGAAGAGTGGAAACCATACTAGGCTTACTAAGATAAAAATAGATTTTTGTGCAAATAGGGTTTTAGCAGAAATATTTCCTTCCTACGCTAACGACCATGCTAACTAAGGTCTCCTAAGGTCAACGATGGCTCTGATACCAAGTCTGTAAGGACCCCTCAGACCACCGGTCTGAGATGCCCACGTTATGTAAACAGATCACGATCCCAATGATCAGTGCATCGCAATCACATAACCAACATGGTATCAAGAGTTACATCATTCAAGTCGTACGAATAAAAGTCTTACAACACAAAGTGGTCACATTACCAAGTCTGCAAATTATCGTCACGCAGGACGGAATCAACTACGAAATAGCGGAAGCTTTCGGCTAGCGTCGGCCCTCGTCTTCACCGGACGCATTCCCACAGAGCAGTTGACCGGTGACACTCAGTTGGCGTAGTCGTCGGCGTACTCCTCCTCCTCCTCGTCCAACTCCTTGTTGTAATCTGGACGCTTGAATATCCAGGGACATAGCCATGAGTACAATTACGTACTCGCAAACCACCTCAAGGCTTAAGTTTTCATGGTAATGCAATAAAACGTTTTCAAAAACTGGGATGGCTGCTATATATATGACTATAGGGCTTAAATTTCGCAAACGATGCTTTCAGACACAGAGAATACAACATCTCTATATCTTTGTTGAAAAAGGCATTTGGAGGTATAATCCTTCCTCCTTTAGAAATGGCGGAAACCATTTCCATGTTTGAAAACACTTTGTAAAACTTTTTCAAACACTAGGATAGGGATGCCCCTTTTTCCTTTCCGGGTTCCGACTGGTTGACTCCCCGAGACCAACCATCTTCTCCCAAAATCCGTACCTCCCAGGTACCTCCTTGATGCCTCCCTTCTCCTTTGCTGAAAACAGTTTCTTTTTAAAACATAAAAGTGCCCATACGCCTAGATCGGTGGCCTTTCCAACCGTCCATGACCGCGGACACGGCTATTCGAATAGTTTTACACTCTGCAGAGGTGGTGCACTTTCACCACACCAAACAGTCATTCCGCCGTGATCAGCCACGGTCCGTCATACGTCAGTATGCGGGGTTCGGATAACATGATCAAAGCTTTCCACTAATCCACCCTAGTACAGAGGACTCCCGCTAGGTTTGTTCCCCCCGGCACCGTGTGCTCCACTAGACCCCTGGTCTCTCTCATAGGACGCCACACCGCCACGGCAGGGGACCCAACGTAATCGTCCGGCTGCGGGTCCCTCCGCTTGTGTATTGCCTCATACAACGGCAACCCGGCTTCGAGGGACTCTAACCCTTATAGAAGTATGAGATCCTCCGTACTAAAATAGACAAGCTTCCGGCTAAGCCCTACCCATATCAGGTAGTGTGGTTGCACGGGTTAATTGTTCGGGCGGCCGCTAGGGCTGTACTTTGTTTTTCAAAACATCTCCACCTCCGACTGCTCCCAGCAGCTCGGGTTTTCGCAAACTCTCCGAATGCTCCCAGCACTTCGGGTTTTCATAAACATCACCATTTGCTCCCAGCAACATGGGTTTTATAAAACACTTTCTCACCGATCGCTCCCAGCGACTCGGGTTTTCTGTTTTAAAAACTTTTCATCCAAATCTCGGCTCCCATCCTAGAGTTTGAGGTAAGATTATAGGAATATACTACTAGAAAATATAATTTTCTTGATAGCGCCTTCAGTAGAAGGTTTCTCAAGTAAAGTCTTACTTTTATAAAACCTATTATATACTAGTAGATATCTTTGGCCAAACAATATTTTGTAAAATAGTTTTGGGGTGGCAAGATGCCACAAAGGAAATAAAAACATGCATTATTTTAGTTTTGAAAACAAAACATGCTTGTAAAAATAATAGGAATTCAATAGGGTGTTGAGGTGGCTTGCCTTACTCCGCAAAGTGTCCCTGGTCTTGTTCTTCCTCGTCGATAGGTTCAGCCCCCACGTACTGCTCCTCCTCTTGCGGTTCTAACGTACCGGAAAATAAACGTAGCTACCGTAAATTCTAAGAAGCGGGTTGACAACAATCTAAAGTAAATAAACTAAACAACAAGCATTTCAACTCACAACCAACCTCTGGACAAAAATCTAAAACAAACTCTAAACACAAGCAACTGAAAGCAATCCTATTAGAACATGACTTCTTAATAATTAAGGGAGTACCTGAGACAAAAGTATCTTATTAAGCAGGTATTAACACTAGTACTTAGCACACTCACATGTAACCATGCTACTATCTCAAGAAACACCTACTACAAGTAGCTAAGCAACCAACAATGGTAACACCACTGTTCACACAAGTTTAGAACTAAGAGCTCAAAAGGTGCACTGGGCTTATTTAATAAGACACTACAAATACCTTAAACAAAACCACAAACAATGCAACTCACAAACATTCTCTGGACAAATTTTTTTTTTTTAAGACAAACCTAAACACAAACAATATAAGACAAACAATAAAAAAAAGGTCTTTTATTAGCAACTAAGTTGCTGTTTTGGAGGAAAAATCCACAAGTCCTAAAATAATGCTCCTAAAAATCTATCCTTCTACCACAGTACTGCCATAAGTCATACCAAACTAGGAGAATTGGATTTGCATCAAACATCACACAAAATAGGAATTAAAAATCCCACAAATGCTACTGGTCTCAAAACCAAAAGATTTAAAACTCTAGTTTTAGGAATCTCCTGCATGCAAGGTTAAATCCTATGGAAAGGTATTGATTTTAGCTTTCTGTAGAAATTGGATTCACCCAAAAAGGACATTCCTAGCTCCTGCTAAAAATAAAACACTAGAAGAGATACATTTCACAAGATTTAATGCCATGCAATATATACTAATTATTTTTTAGCAAACTCACTTCTGCATGTTTAAGAAAACACACCAGAGCACTACAAAATTTACCCCAATTAAATTACACTAACAGATCTACCACAAAATAATTAAATCAAACCAACAGAATTAACAGAAACAAGAAATAGAAAAAGGATCTGAAAAAAAATGGAATCGGGCCGTGCTGGCCAGATCCGGCCGAAGCCAGCCCAGATCTGGGCCGCAAGCGGACCAGGCCGGCCCATCCGGGCGCGTCGCGTGCGCAGGCCGCGGAAAAATTGGGCGCGGCGCGGGATTCAAACGGGGCCGTTGATCTCGCGATCAACGGCTCACTGCCGTCGTCCTCAGCCGCGTCGCGCGCGACGGGCGACCATGGACAGGGGAAGATGGCGGTGACGGGCGGCTCACCTCGGGGCTCTGCAGGCGGCTTCGGTGGGCTGGGGGCGGTGGAGTGAGTCGAGGGAGAGACGCGGGAGTGGACGGCGTCACCGGAGATGGCCGGAGTTCACGGCGGCGCCGACGGCGTGCTCCACGGGTCGAGGACGGGCGCGAGCTCCACGGGCATCCCCTGGACAAGATGAAAGGTGGAGGAGTTAGCTCTCGGTGAGGGGAGTCCAGGGGGCCAACAATGGCGGGGAAAGGTCGAGGGAAACGTCGGCTACGGCGGTTTTCTTCCGACGGCGGCCGGCGGTTTTCTTGCACGTTCCCGAGCGGCAGAGGCGACGGGCTTGCGAGGGGCTGCAGGGGTGGGGTGGGGTGAGTGGTGTGCGTGCTCAGGGGGAAGAAAAAGGGGAAGGAGAGACCGTGGTCGGGCTCTAGACAATGCCCACCCTTTTTAGGGTTTTCGGACAAGGAGAGCAGTGGGGGTGGCGTGGGGGTTGCCCACTGGCTCAGGTGGGCGGTGAAGGAGTGGCCAGGGTGGTGCTGGTCGGGAGGACGTGGTCTGGCCAGTAGGGAGAGGGGGGAGTGAGCCTCCATTGGTCATCTTTGAAAAAGAGAGAAGGGGAGTGGTGGAGAGGGGGATGGGGGCTGACTTGTGGGTCCCAGCTGACTAGGAGGCTCTCTCAGGGCAGAGGGGTGAGAGGGGAGTCGATGCAAGGAGAGGGGAGGGCTGGGTTTAGCTAGGGTTAGTGTTTTAACACCACCCTAAGTTGTTGTCCAACACCACTAACAAGTCAAAAGGCAATCAACACTCTAGCTCGGCAACAATAAGAGGGTGATGACCTAAGTGTGGTGATGCAAAAGATTGCAGGCCAAAAAGATGAAGAAAGAATTTTAAAAACATCACAAGTTGTGAAAAATGACCAAATGGTCACTGTTTTGAGTAGCCCTAATCACACAGATGGATTTTATGCTAAACAAGCTTAAAAGAGGGCAAGCAATGCACATTCTAGAAGTAGGAAGTTCAGTGAGCAAGAGGGTCAAGTTGCATGTCAAAGAAGACACAAGAGTTGCTTAATCTAGGGCTCTAGATTGGCTATGTTTTAACAAACAAGAAGATCAAAGTCTCCAAGTTTTTATCTAGAAGAATTAATAAAAGTGATACTAATAGGTTTCAAACAAAACTAGAGGACTAAAGAAATCTACTAGATCAACCAAGCAAGAGTTGACTAAAATCAAACGAAAGTTTTTATTATTTTGGAAAATTCTAGATTAACACCACAATTCTAAAAGAGGTAGTGCATTCCACTCGAACAAGACAAGCAAGGCAAATATTTAGATACCAAATCAAATCATGTGCATCCAATGATGCTACAATAAATCACCACATGAACACTCATTAAACAACACACTCCTGTCAAGCAATTCAAACGCAAACAATTATCAATCAACAACATCCTAAACCCTTAGTATACTTAAGTGATATAGGAATCACACATAATCATGACAAGGTGGTGTTTAAAAATATCTCCACTCATAACTTCATAGGTTTTCAAAAGGTTTGATAAATAGAAATATAGGAGTAATATATCTCCCACTTGTTTTATTTTCAAAGATGTTGAAAATAAGAGTTTGAAAATAAGGGATGTTGATACTTACAAAATTACATAGTTGGATTGTTCAGTAGGAGATATTATATACATCTCCATAGTTTTTGGAAACACTTAAAAAATTTTTTGGAATACTTTCACCTTTCTCAAATAGTAGGTTTTTGGGTTGTTGCTAAAATCAAGACATCTTTGAAAAAGAGGTTGACCAAAATAAAATTGGAGAAGATGCATGGATAAACCTTGTCATGACATGATCACCAAAATTAAATGACATGTTAAATTAGTTGAGTTCAAAGGTTAGTGTTTTCAGTGGTTGTTAACTCACTCAACAAAGCAGACAAGATCAAACAGAGAAATCAGGGGTGGGACACAAGCATTAGTGAAGCATTTCAAAAAGTTTTTGTTGACTCTGATTTTTTTTGGCTCTACAAAAACTGTGTTTTTTCTAGCTTCCCAAAATTGGGGCGTTACAGACCTCCCCCCTTAAAAGAATCTCGTCCCGAGATTCCTAAGCGGGTACAAGGAGAGTGCATGGTTAGTGAGTTTTGTTGCTCCTTTATCTTCTGGGACTGTCGATTCTCAACTGAGGTCTCCTTGTCGAAACGTCATCGGATTTTCTTCCGGAGGGCTTTTGGGGTCTTTGCTGAATGTGCTGTCATGAGGGGTGATGCTGATCAGTGTTCTTGTCGAGTTGACTTGAAATATTCTAGAGTTAGGGCGCAAAGGACAGTTTGTCAAAATTCCTTAATAAAACTGGCGTATGTCTTCCCCCCTTAAAAAGGGGCCTTGAAGGGTAGCTGTTGAAGGTGTAAGTTGTTGCCGACTTCGATATGTTGTTGTTCTTGGGTATCATTGCGATCTTTGTCTTGGTCGTAGCTCCTTGGCACTTGCGGTTGATGTAGACACTTGTCCAGATATTGCCATCTTGAGGGGTTAGCAGCTAGATATCCGCCAACAGTTTCCAAGCCTCACAGGGGTGTCAGGTCCGTAGACTTGACTCTCTCCGGTTTTTCCTAAAAAGTCAAAGGGTGCTACAAGCTACTAAAGGCGTCTAACTTGCTTAGTGTGTTGTCAACAGCAACCGTCTTTGGGATTTTCGTCGTTCTTGGCGTCTTGTTGGGTGTGATGTCTTCTATTTAGTCGACCTTCTGTTTAGTTAGCAAACCAAGTTGTTGATGACTTCCTTGGTTCTTGGAATTCATGATGCTTCACGCTATCCTTCAGAGGTTGGTTCTATCTTAGTTAGCCTAAAAGGTTAGTGAAGGTAATGCTTGATATCAGCCTCTAGTCGGGGTAAGTGGAGTTAATAAGGTTAGCACTTGGAAGACACTGACGACACTAGCTTCGTGGTACACCTTCACGTAGACGATCTTCAGGGCCGGTTGTCTTCTTTGCTGCTGATGATGATCTCATTAGTACGTCATGGCGGGAGGGCTTCACAAAACCTTCAAAAAGTAGTGGCTCAAATAGATCTCCGAGTCCTCCTTGTTGCCATCTGCAAGTGAGACTTCCTTTGGCACTTCTGCTTGGTTTGTAGGTCTTGAGGAGGTTAGTTTGCAACAAGACCGAACGGGGTTAGATGTTACTCTAAAGTTAGATACGTTACGTTAGTGATGGTATACTCGTATTTTGAAAAGTTAATTAAACTAGGCAAGGCCTGTCACATCCCGGGGATGGGCTTTCTCAGGGTGGTCTTCTGTATCAGGTGCGGTTAGAAGCTCTCACGTGTCGAAGTTTAGGGCAAAGGCCAAACATTTTTAGAGAGGTTTTCTAAACAAGTTTGAAATGCATCCCGATGCATCAAACGTTAAAAAGGCCAAAAAGGTATTTTGTGAAGCGGCAAAAGATGTTTAAACAAAAGGGAAGCTTGGGTCTAACATGTGGTGCCGACGATGAGTGCCGGTGAAACACACCAGGAAGGCAACATACCAACGACAATCCTACGAATCATTGTCAATCATTAAGTGCATCAGGTCTCAACAGAAGCAGCACACCCGACATAGTTACGCACAAGGGCATAGTTTTAACCCTAAACATAACAACGAACTAATTTGCGACTGGGAGGGGAACGTGACTTCATTCAACCGTCACAAACTACTAGATGTGGCGCTTCTTGGAAGATTCGTTCTTGGGGAGGGACTCTTTGTTGGCCTTCAAAGTTTCAATCTCCTCGTAGGCTTCCTTGAGATCCTTCTGGGTGTTGAGGACTCGGCACTTGAGTCTTTCTCCCATTTCATCAATGGCGGCCCATGCAGCGCTCTTTGCTGACTCCATAAAGGAGGTGTACTGAGACTCTGAGTTGGTGAACATCATATATCCTGTTTTGTTCTGATCATCGCCTTTGTTCTTGTAGAGGTGGAGTTGCACCCACCAAAGCTCTTGTCCATTCTCCGTCCAAGGAAAACCCTTGTAGACTGCGGGTCCTTCGAGTTCGAAGCTTAGCATGAGGTTCTCCAGAGCCTTGGGAAACTCAGTGGTGCTCTCCAAGGTCATGGTCATCGCCGGGCCCTTCTTGAGTGATTCGATGAGGCTCGACATCTATAAATAAAGGAAACGGCTTAGGAGGGGCAAAAATAAAAGGATCAAGGCTAGGGTATCTTGGTAGGGTTTCAGCCCTAGGGTCTATCACTAGTTTGACGCCATTCCTAAGGTCCTTATTTCTGTTTATCAAGGTACACACAGACACAGGGCACTCAATCAACTAATGCTCACGCAGAAAGCACACAAACAAGACACACCTCTCAAGCAAAAAGCATACCAGCGAAACAGCACACACAACACTTATAGTACCAAAAGGGCACTCCACGATCGTGTTAGTCGGATAATCCAACCAAGGGTCATATCCTAAATGTCCTATTGGTCTTGGTCAATCTTACTTGTTGGAGTCTTCATTTCATCGGCTTGTGCTCCTTCTGGAAATCTTGAGACTGTCGAAATGGCAACTGGAGTCCCATTGTTGGGGTTGAAGTCTTGACAGTGAGACTGCTTCGGCAAGCAAGGGTTACTTTGTAGCTTATTTCTTCAATTGCCGACCGCCTTGATGTCGTAGGTTGAAGTCTTCGGACTAAACTTCGCCTTCTCGGTACTAGTTACTTAGGTCTCATTTGGGTTCGTCGTCCAGGCGAAACAAGTTTGAATGGGGACAAGATAGTAGGAAAAATCTTTTGACATACTTTAAATTTGAGAGACAAGGTCAAGACATTTTTGAGAAAAAGAGAAGAGTGGAAACCATACTAGGCTTACTAAGATAAAAAATAGATTTTTGTGCAAATAGGGTTTTAGCAGAAATATTTCCTTCCTATGCTAACGACCATGCTAACTAAGGTCTCCTAAGGTCAACGATGGCTCTGATACCAAGTCTGTAAGGACCCCTCAGACCACCGGTCTGAGATGCCCACGTTATGTAAACAGATCACGATCCCAATGATCAGTGCATCGCAATCACATAACCAACATGGTATCAAGAGTTACATCATTCAAGTCGTACGAATAAAAGTCTTACAACACAAAGTGGTCACATTACCAAGTCTGCAAATTATCGTCACGCAGGACGGAATCAACTACGAAATAGCGGAAGCTTTCGGCTAGCGTCGGCCCTCGTCTTCACCGGACGCATTCCCACAGAGCAGTTGACCGGTGACACTCAGTTGGCGTAGTCGTCGGCGTACTCCTCCTCCTCCTCGTCCAACTCCTTGTTGTAATCTGGACGTTTGAATATCCAGGGACATAGCCATGAGTACAATTACGTACTCGCAAAACCACCTCAAGGCTTAAGTTTTCATGGTAATGCAATAAAACGTTTTCAAAAACTGGGATGGCTGCTATATATATGACTATAGGGCTTAAATTTCGCAAACGATGCTTTCAGACACAGAGAATACAACATCTCTATATCTTTGTTGAAAAAGGCATTTGGAGGTATAATCCTTCCTCCTTTAGAAATGGCGGAAACCATTTCCATGTTTGAAAACACCTTTGTAAAACTTTTTCAAACACTAGGATAGGGATGCCCCTTTTTCCTTTCCGGGTTCCGACTGGTTGACTCCCCGAGACCAACCATCTTCTCCCAAAATCCGTACCTCCCAGGTACCTCCTTGATGCCTCCCTTCTCCTTTGCTGAAAACAGTTTCTTTTTAAAACATAAAAGTGCCCATACGCCTAGATCGGTGGCCTTTCCAACCGTCCATGACCGCGGACACGGCTATTCGAATAGTTTTACACTCTGCAGAGGTGGTGCACTTTCACCACACCAAACAGTCATTCCGCCGTGATCAGCCACGGTCCGTCATACGTCAGTATGCGGGGTTCGGATAACATGATCAAAGCTTTCCACTAATCCACCCTAGTACAGAGGACTCCCGCTAGGTTTGTTCCCCCCGGCACCGTGTGCTCCACTAGACCCCTGGTCTCTCTCATAGGACGCCACACCGCCACGGCAGGGGACCCAACGTAATCGTCCGGCTGCGGGTCCCTCCGCTTGTGTATTGCCTCATACAACGGCAACCCGGCTTCGAGGGACTCTAACCCTTATAGAAGTATGAGATCCTCCGTACTAAAATAGACAAGCTTCCGGCTAAGCCCTACCCATATCAGGTAGTGTGGTTGCACGGGTTAATTGTTCGGGCGGCCGCTAGGGCTGTACTTTGTTTTTCAAAAACATCTCCACCTCCGACTGCTCCCAGCAGCTCGGGTTTTCGCAAACTCTCCGAATGCTCCCAGCACTTCGGGTTTTCATAAACATCACCATTTGCTCCCAGCAACATGGGTTTTATAAAACACTTTCTCACCGATCGCTCCCAGCGACTCGGGTTTTCTGTTTTAAAAACTTTTCATCCAAATCTCGGCTCCCATCCTAGAGTTTGAGGTAAGATTATAGGAATATACTACTAGAAAATATAATTTTCTTGATAGCGCCTTCAGTAGAAGGTTTCTCAAGTAAAGTCTTACTTTTATAAAACCTATTATATACTAGTAGATATCTTTGGCCAAACAATATTTTGTAAAATAGTTTTGGGGTGGCAAGATGCCACAAAGGAAATAAAAACATGCATTATTTTAGTTTTGAAAACAAAACATGCTTGTAAAAATAATAGGAGTTCAATAGGGTGTTGAGGTGGCTTGCCATACTCCGCAAAGTGTCCCTGGTCTTGTTCTTCCTCGTCGATAGGTTCAGCCCCCACGTACTGCTCCTCCTCTTGTGGTTCTAACGTACCGGAAAATAAACGTAGCTACCGTAAATTCTAAGAAGCGGGTTGACAACAATCTAAAGTAAATAAACTAAACAACAAGCATTTCAACTCACAACCAACCTCTGGACAAAAATCTAAAACAAACTCTAAACACAAGCAACTGAAAGCAATCCTATTAGAAAATGACTTCTTAATAATTAAGGGAGTACCTGAGACAAAAGTATCTTATTAAGCAGGTATTAACACTAGTACTTAGCACACTCACATGTAACCATGCTACTATCTCAAGAAACACCTACTACAAGTAGCTAAGCAACCAACAATGGTAACACCACTGTTCACACAAGTTTAGAACTAAGAGCTCAAAAGGTGCACTGGGCTTATTTAATAAGACACTACAAATACCTTAAACAAAACCACAAACAATGCAACTCACAAACATTCTCTGGACAAATTTTTTTTTTTTAAGACAAACCTAAACACAAACAATATAAGACAAACAATAAAAAAAAGGTCTTTTATTAGCAACTAAGTTGCTGTTTTGGAGGAAAAATCCACAAATCCTAAAATAATGCTCCTAAAAATCTATCCTTCTACCACAGTACTGCCATAAGTCATACCAAACTAGGAGAATTGGATTTGCATCAAACATCACACAAAATAGGAATTAAAAATCCCACAAATGCTACTGGTCTCAAAACCAAAAGATTTAAAACTCTAGTTTTAGGAATCTCCTGCACGCAAGGTTAAATCCTATGGAAAGGTATTGATTTTAGCTTTCTGTAGAAATTGGATTCACCCAAAAAGGACATTCCTAGCTCCTGCTAAAAATAAAACACTAGAAGAGATACATTTCACAAGATTTAATGCCATGCAATATATACTAATTATTTTTGAGCAAACTCACTTCTGCATGTTTAAGAAAACACACCAGAGCACTACAAAATTTACCCCAATTAAATTACACTAACAGATCTACCACAAAATAATTAAATTAAACCAGCAGAATTAACAGAAACAAGAAATAGAAAAAGGATCTGAAAAAAAAATGGAATCGGGCCGTGCTGGCCAGATCCGGCCGAAGCCAGCCCAGATCTGGGCCGCAAGCGGACCAGGCCGGCCCATCCGGGCGCGTCGCGTGCGCAGGCCGCGGAAAAATTGGGCGCGGCGCGGGATTCAAACGGGGCCGTTGATCTCGCGATCAACGGCTCACTGCCGTCGTCCTCAGCCGCGTCGCGCGCGACGGGCGACCATGGACAGGGGAAGATGGCGGTGACGGGCGGCTCACCTCGGGGCTCTGCAGGCGGCTTCGGTGGGCTGGGGGCGGTGGAGTGAGTCGAGGGAGAGACGCGGGAGTGGACGGCGTCACCGGAGATGGCCGGAGTTCACGGCGGCGCCGACGGCGTGCTCCACGGATCAAGGACGGGCGCGAGCTCCACGGGCATCCCCGACAAGATGAAAGGTGGAGGAGTTAGCTCTCGGTGAGGGGAGTCCAGGGGCCAACAATGGCGGGGAAAGGTCGAGGGAAACGTCGGCTACGGTGGTTTTCTTCCGACGGCGGCCGGCGGTTTTCTTGCACGTTCCCGAGCGGCAGAGGCGACGGGCTTGCGAGGGGCTGCAGGGGTGGGGAGGGGTGAGTGGTGTGCGTGCTCAGGGGGAAGAAAAAGGGGAAGGAGAGACCGGGGTCGGGCTCTAGACAATGCCCACCCTTTTTAGGGTTTTCGGCCAAGGAGAGCAGTGGGGGTGGCGTGGGGGTTGCCCACTGGCTCAGGTGGGCGGTGAAGGAGTGGGCAGGGTGGTGCTGGTCGGGAGGACGTGGTCTGGCCAGTAGGGAGAGGGGGGAGTGAGCCTCCATTGGTCATCTTTGAAAAAGAGAGAAGGGGAGTGGTGGAGAGGGGGATGGGGGCTGACTTGTGGGTCCCAGCTGACTAGGAGGCTCTGTCAGGGCAGAGGGGTGAGAGGGGAGTCGATGCAAGGAGAGGGGAGGGCTGGGTTTTGCTAGGGTTAGTGTTTTAACACCACCCTAAGTTGTTGTCCAACACCACTAACAAGTCAAAAGGCAATCAACACTCTAGCTCGGCAACAATAAGAGGGTGATGACCTAAGTGAGGTGATGCAAAAGATTGCAGGCCAAAAAGATGAAGAAAGAATTTTAAAAACATCACAAGTTGTGAAAAATGACCAAATGGTCACTGTTTTGAGTAGCCCTAATCACACAGATGGATTTTATGCTAAACAAGCTTAAAAGAGGGCAAGCAATGCACATTCTAGAAGTAGGAAGTTCAGTGAGCAAGAGGGTCAAGTTGCATGTCAAAGAAGACACAAGAGTTGCTTAATCTAGGGCTCTAGATTGGCTATGTTTTAACAAACAAGAAGATCAAAGTCTCCAAGTTTTTATCTAGAAGAATTAATAAAAGTGATACTAATAGGTTTCAAACAAAACTAGAGGACTAAAGAAATCTACTAGATCAACCAAGCAAGAGTTGACTAAAATCAAACGAAAGTTTTTATTATTTTGGAAAATTCTAGATTAACACCACAATTCTAAAAGAGGTAGTGCATTCCACTCGAACAAGACAAGCAAGGCAAATATTTAGATACCAAATCAAATCATGTGCATCCAATGATGCTACAATAAATCACCACATGAACACTCATTAAACAACACACTCCTGTCAAGCAATTCAAACGCAAACAATTATCAATCAACAACATCCTAAACCCTTAGTATACTTAAGTGATATAGGAATCACACATAATCATGACAAGGTGGTGTTTAAAAATATCTCCACTCATAACTTCATAGGTTTTCAAAAGGTTTGATAAATAGAAATATAGGAGTAATATATCTCCCACTTGTTTTATTTTCAAAGATGTTGAAAATAAGAGTTTGAAAATAAGGGATGTTGATACTTACAAAATTACATAGTTGGATTGTTCAGTAGGAGATATTATATACATCTCCATAGTTTTTGGAAACACTTAAAAAAAATTTTGGAATACTTTCACCTTTCTCAAATAGTAGGTTTTTGGGTTGTTGCTAAAATCAAGACATCTTTGAAAAAGAGGTTGACCAAAATAAAATTGGAGAAGATGCATGGATAAACCTTGTCATGACATGATCACCAAAATTAAATGACATGTTAAATTAGTTGAGTTCAAAGGTTAGTGTTTTCAGTGGTTGTTAACTCACTCAACAAAGCAGACAAGATCAAACAGAGAAATCAGGGGTGGGACACAAGCATTAGTGAAGCATTTCAAAAAGTTTTTGTTGACTCTGATTTTTTTTGGCTCTACAAAAACTGTGTTTTTTCTAGCTTCCCAAAATTGGGGCGTTACAGAATCATTGCTGTAAAGGTTTATCCAAGGGTATCTCACAACAAAGCCAACTTCATCACCAACTTGTGCAAACACCTAAGCTTGGGGAGGTTGCACCTACGTGAGCATCATCTTATCCATCTTTACCTTCAAAACATTTTATTTTGTTTTGTTATTGTCTTGCATATCATATTTATATTTCGGTTTGCATTTTTATTTTTAGTTTTGCATAAAAAATTAAAAAACACATAAAAACTTTATCAAAATGGATTCTAGTGGAAATGAAAATTTTGGTCAATATTATGGAGAGTCATTAATGGATGCTTGGTATAGAATGAAGGGAATTAATAAAAATGGTGTCAACAAGCATACCCCTGCTACTTTGATAAGAAATTTTTATAATGGTCTAGATGGCTGGTCAAAATGTTTTCTAGACTCATTGACTAATGGAAGATTTGCTTCTAGTAATCCCTCACATGCTAATAATTTAATGGAATATTTATTTGGGAGTTATATAGAAACAAAAGATGAAACTGGGATCAAACAATTAAAAGTTTCTATTGATAGGTCAATATTAGATCTACAAACTTATGTGGAAGAGTATCCTACTAAAAATGAAATACGCTCTTTCATCCTTTACTCAAAAACTAGTATGAAGAAAACTAATGACACCCTTTCTAAAATTGCTTCAAGAATGGAAAGGATAGCAAACAATGCCAAGTCTAAAAAGGGAGCAACTAAGAAATTTAATGACAAAATATTTTCTATGCTAGAACTCTTGGAAGGGAATCTTGAAGAATCTATTAAAGAAAATCTCGATATAGCTTTGGATGTATTATTAAGAAAGAGAAATGAGAGAAAGTTGAGGAAGTTAAAATGCTTAGTGAAGTCAAGGAACCATTACTTGACTTAGAGAATTGTAACCAAGCATATAATTAATATCTATCTTACAAAAATTTGCAAGTGATCCTTCCATCAATGTTAACCAAGCAGGTTTTGGTTCTTATATTGCTAATCATGTTTTAAAAGAAAAGATTGCTAGGTACAACCAAGAAGCTATGATACCACCTAAGCTTGGGGATATATGGATTCCCAAAGTATTAGTAACCATTGGAAAAGAGACACACCATGCTATATTAGATCTAGGATCTAGTGTCTCTGTTTTATCTAAAGAATTATATGAAGTTCTTAAATTAAAGAATCTTGAAAAATGCTCTATTGAACTTGCACTTGCTGTTGATTCCATTAAACATGCTTTAGGAAAATTAAGTGATGTTATGGTAGAGTTGCATATGACATTTGTACCTGTTGATTTTCTAATCATGGATATGGGGAATAAAACCTCTAGTCCAATTATTCTTGGAAGACCTTTTCTTCGTACCACAGGTGCTATCATTGATTCAAAAGAAGGGAATGTGAAGTTTCAGTTTCCACACAAGAAGTGCATGAAACACTTCCCAAGGAAGAGGGACACATCAAAGTTCAAGCTCGCTCATGAGCTTCGTCCACAAGAAATATCAAGTAAGAAGCCTAGCTACATGGCTATAAACACTAGTACAGAACGACACATCGGATACCCCTCTATGGAAACGGCAGGCGTTAGGCGACGGAGAATCGCGCTTTCCGCGTGGCCAGTGCGTACAAACCTGACCTGGGCCGCGGCTGGCCCGTCAACATAGGTAACGGAGAAAGTATTAACTCCGTTACCCATAGTATTGGCAACGGTCTTAATTCTGGCTCTGTTTCCGATATGTGCCTCTATAGCAACGGAGACTTTTGGGTGTCCGTTTCCAATGAGGACACGTTCCATCTTCTTGGAATTCGAAGCGAGGCGAGTAAATGCCATGGCGTAGTGGCACCGCCCACTACTCCTTGAAAACCCCAATCCTTGCTAGCTCAAGACGCCACCGAATCTGCTCTCTCTCTCTCGCTCGCTCGCTCCCTCCTACTGATTAGCGAAGATGCCTCGCAGCAACGACACACAGGAGCACACTGAGTCGCCGCGGGACAGTTCCCCCGTCAGCGGCGAGTCCGTTGAAGGACCGACGCCGGAGACGAGCGACGACGAATACGCCAACTTCCATGATCCCACCTTGATGCTGGGCCCGCCGAAGGTTGATTCTGATGACGAGTCAACCGAAGAGGAGATGGAGGAGGAGGAGGACGACGAGGAGGACGAGGCGGAGGCGCCGGTCCCGAAGAAGGGAGCCCCGGTGACGGAGAAGAAAGTCGCCGCCACTGGCCTCCGATATGCTGCCGCCGCCACCACCTCCAATGGCCCCCAATAAGCGAGGCCGTGAGAAGGACGAGGATTGCGCGGAAGCAGGGCGCAAGAAAAACAAGAAGTAGCTAGTAGTAGTTCTATAAGTTCTCCAACTGTAATTTACTTTATTATTATTAATATGTACTGCGTATGTAATGTAGTAATCACTAATATTAATATAAGTATCCTATAAGTGGTTTTCTCCATATAGTAGAGATTAGGAAAATATTATTCCAGAGAGTAGAAGAAATTCCACAGAGTGGGCGCGTAGGTCCCACACCTCAGTGGAAGAAACACAAAGGAAACGGTCCTTCTAAAGAACCGTTTCCTATGTTTTACCTATATATATGGGCGTACAGAGCAAAACCTAACACTCGTTTCCTCACTCTGTCCCAGTATGCTAGATCTGTTCGTGGCGGCGCCTCCTGGCGTTGCGGCCATCGCCGGCGCCGTGGCGGCGCCGTCTCCGCCCAGACGATGGCTATCACGGCGAGGTCTTCGCCATCTTCCCCGACACGGCGAGCACGGCGAGGTCTTCGCCATCTCGCCCGACACGGCGAGGTCGTCGCTCTGTCCGCTTCCTCTGCCTCCACCACTTCCGAATCTGCTAGATCGATCCAACGGCGACGTGAAGAAGGTATCAGATCCACATCCGGCAGTTCTATCTAGATCATTTCTTGATGTAGTTAACTTGCCTATTGTGCACTTGCAACTAGTTGTAGTTTAGCTAACTTGTTGAAACTAGTTCAGTTTACATCCGGTAGTTCTATCTAGATCATTTCTTGATGTAGTTAACTTGCCTATTGTGCACTTGCAACTAGTTGTAGTTTAGCTAACTTGTTGAAAGTAGTTCAGTTCACATCCGGTAGTTCTATCTAGATCATTTCTTGATGTAGTTAACTTGCCTATTGTGCACTTGCAACTAGTTGTAGTTTAGCTAACTTGTTGAAAGTAGTTCAGTTCACATCCGGTAGTTCTATCTAGATCATTTCTTGATGTAGTTAACTTGCCTATTGTGCACTTGCAACTAGTTGTAGTTTAGCTAACTAGTCCATATGAAAACAGGAGTCTATTTCGGTGACACTGCATAAAAAAGTCGGAGACACAGAACAAACAACGAACATTACTCAAGAGAGTAGTGTTTGTTGACTTTCCCATAATGGCCTCCAATTATATACACAGGTCAGTACACACTATATACTACTGTATACTTCATATTATTGTGTTAAATTGTTTGTTCTATCTAGCAGTGTCAGAACTAACATAAATCCTTATTTACATTTAGGGATATCAAGCTGTTCCCTTTCAAACTCCACCATACATATCCACCGTCGCTATTGTGACGTTTTGGTACACTGCATAAAATACTTTTTTAAGTAAGAGTGTTTTATACAGTGTCGCCGAAATGTCACATCGGTGACGTATTAGATTAGATTCCGGTGATACTGCATAAAAAATCCAGAGCCGGTGGTGGCCTCCATGGAAAGGATGATCGTTGTCAGGCATCCTATGAAGCTGCTGACATCGCAATATCTTGTTGACAAGCCGTGTGTTGGCTGCTCCGGTTCATCAATAAGAGCCACCTCAAGACATAGGTAAGATATCGTTTCAGTTTGCTTAAATTCATAGTGTATTTGTTTTAGCATATGTATTTAACAATTGTAACTCTATTTACTAATGTATAGGGTCCAAAGCTTCAACATCCTTCTCTCAAGAAGTTGAGATAAGAAGAGATAGCTAGAGTGACACCTGCAAGGATTGTGGAAAAGGATGTAGGGAAGAAATCATATATTCTTTCCGTCCTTTGACATGATAGGCTTAGTATAGATGAAATTTTTATCGTTTTACCTCTTATGTTTGTCACATCTTGTGATGCAATTGTAAAGGTGAAATTGTGATGAAAATGTAAAGTTACATTGTGATATGAATGAAATCTGTTACCGTTTTAGTATTTGCGCTTGTGCTGTGAGATCCTGTTACATTGTGATCTAGTGGCATTTGTAAACGTGGCATCCTATAACCGAAATATGAGAAATGCTCAGTGCAAACGGGTGGATGGCAAACTCCGTATCTGATGAAGGAAAACTAAAGAAACGGAGTTCTGCGCACAACCGTTGCCAAATGGAGAACTCATCGGAAACGGTTTTTGGCCTCCGTTACCGATGAAGGCCTTCACATCAGTGACAGAGGCGGGGACACGGACCCTTTCTCCGTTGCCGAAGGGGTTTTTGGCCCGTTTCCGATGTGTCGTTCTGTACTAGTGAAAGAAAGCGCTGTACGGGAGGCAACCCGGTTGTTTTTATTTTTGATTTTCTTTGTGTCCTCTTGCTGTAACGAGAGACTTAGTTTTTAGTTTTGTTTCTGGAATTTTTAATAAAGTGCCAAGTTTTACCTATTTTGGTTTGAAAAAGTTGCTATTTGCATTCGGAGATTTTATTCCAGCACGAATCTGTGCACGGTATGATTTTTAATTCCTATTCTGTAACTCCGAATGAGCTGATATTTGAACTGTAGTTGCAACTTTTCATCCTCTGTAAGCATGAAGTTTTTCAGAATTTTTCGACATATTTAAGTAGGGTAGAAAAATACGTTTTGCTGCTGCTGTTTTTCTGGACAGATTCTGTCCCATTTTGTTTGATGCATTCTTTGAACTTTTAACTTGAATCTTTTTTATCCAATTGAGTTTATAAGTAGGCATACAACATTATACACTTTCTGGACATTCATATGAATTTTTTAAAAGAATTTTATGCAGCAAGTAATTCATTTGTCTATCACTACTAATGTCACCCCACAAAAAAGAAATGGGAGAAACGGTGTTTTGAAGTTTTTTCACAGGGATTAGAGGAGATGCACCAAGAGCTATCCAAGGATGGTGAAGACCATAAGCTTGGGGATGTGAAGACAACCCCACTGGACCAACACACTCTCGGTTTGCACACGTCTAACTTCTGTTTTTCGATCAATGCACTTTATCGCATAAACTTGGAGCGTCTTTTATTTGCTTTTTATTTCGGTTTGATTTTTGTTTGTCTTGAGACCACCACTATCATTTATATATGAGAGAGCTACTGGAAATTTGGATTGAATTAAGTTGGATGCTATTAAAAAGATTGGGAAAGGGATGTTTGAGTTGATTCAAAAAGATACATATAGTTGCATGATTCATATGCTTTTAATGATATAACCCTTATATGATGCAAATATGATTGAAATATAAGTAATATAATGCAAAGTTCATGTATGCATTTTACATGCATCACTTACCCAACAACTGCTGCGAAAGGTTTGAGACTCTAAGGGAAGCCCAGGATGCCTTCTACATGTCCCAGGAAGAAGAGCTCCCTCTCGACTATGGAGGAAGCAAAGCTGGAGGAAGCATAGCTGGAGGAAGCATAGCTGGATCAAGCAAAGCTGGAGGAAGCAAAGATGGATCAAGCAAACCTGGAGGAAGCAAAACTACTAGGCGCAAAGGTGGAAGACTGATTGCATGTGGCAGCATCGAAGACTTCATCATCCTTGTCTTGATCGTCGTCATTGTGTATTTGTGGAAGTGAGGACCTTGTAAGAACCTTAAACCCTGAACCTAAACCTCAGTGGGCTGGTAAGCTCACCACTAGGCGTGCAAGGTAAGTGGAACATCGACAATCTGGGCAACCAAACACGGTGGTTTGTGGCTGTAATCACAAATCTGGGCAACCAAACGCAAGCACTTTGATTTTGTGCATCCAGCGAAACGGGCCTGGCTAGCACATTGTAGGCAACCAAACTAAGTGCACAACATGGCTAAGGCCACGTTTCTTCAGGGCCAGGCCCAAGTGAGCCACGGATGCAAAATGGCTAAAATGCATGCGAGCAACCAAACACGCCCACAGAGTATACCCCTGTCGGAGCTCGTGGGTCCGGGGTTGCTAGGCGATGATCGCTGTGGCTCCCAACATGCCTACGGACCGGAGACAAATGAAGGCCGAGCACTTTATTTTGAATTTTTAAAATCATATTTTTAAGTATCAAAAAAATCTAAAAAATGTTGGATGCATACAGTGTTGAATTCTATCAACAAGTAAAATCTTGATTAGAGGTCGTTTGGTAGCCATCATTTCGAGCCGGAATCATGGAATTCATTTGTGATTCCATGCTTAACCTGTTTGGCTGGCGCGAAATTGGACATGTCATTTCATTTGGAATTCCAGCAAATGCCTATTGTGTGTTATACCAATTCCAATCCTTAACCCTGTCATTTCACTTTCCAAATGAAATGAAATGATGCCATCATTTCATTTCTGTCAAATGAAATGAAATGATGGGCGCCAAACGAGTTCTAGATATCATGTATTTTAGGCTGTACAAAAATGATAAAGTCTGACATTTTTGAAATTAGTGATAGTGCAAAATTTTAACTCTTCCAAACTGTCAGATTTTGTTACTTTTCTTTAGACTAGAATATCAAATATTTTGATTTGAGATTTTGCCCGTTGGTAGAATACAACATTGTCTATATTCAGGATTTTTTCAGATTTTCTAAAGCTTCTAAATATGATTTTCAAAATAAAAAGGTCCATGTAGCTTGGCCTCCATTTGTGGTTTCCGGGTTAGCAGCTGTCTACAATAGAAAGTTGGTGGCTATTGGGGGATGTTGCTACATGGTAGCATGGTAGATGGTACTCGGTCAAGTGGCGATGGCCTGGCCGCGATCTACCCATTGCGTCGTTAATGCCATCACTAAAATTTGGTAATAAGGGTGATGACCCTGGTTCTTGGACGGCGGCGGCAGCCGTGGTCGTGCGGACGATATGGCAACTAGGTCTCGAGCTCGTGATGATCTTTTTAGGCTGGAAGCGATTTGGGCCTCTCCTTCACTTCCAGATCGGGTCCCATTCTATTTAGCAGGTTCTACATGTTTCTTCCGAAGGAATAAAATCAGGCATGTTGTCGGTAGGTGCTACACATGATGTTTCAGAGGAGACGTCAAGTCATGCCTGCTGTCGGCATGTTCTACACACGATATCCCTTGCGGAAACGTCAAGTCATGCTTGTTGCTACTTGGAAGGTGTGACAGTGACTGCAGACATGGCGTTATGGGACGTCTCCGTCTTCCGGTATATCCACTAGCGGTATTCGGCTAGCGAGGTATCGGTAGATGGACACGTGGTGATGGTATACGCTGCTAACATCAAGTATGCGCACTCTAGTGGAAACACATGAACCCTAATTAGCCAATGTCAACGCGCTCGCGTGCATCGTACGTGTCCTTGCTGAAGGTGGTGAGTCAAAACTCGGCTTTGGGTGGGACTCATCATCATCGAAACATGTGTGGCGTTTCCTTCACGAAGGCTTAATCTAACAGTTGGCATACTTTTCATTTGTTTTAGTTGTTTTACCATAGGGTTAGTGGTTACGTGGTGGAGTTACTATCGCGAGACATGCGGTCATATAACATCTCACATGCACCCCCTCCCCCCCCCCCCCACACACCCCACAAATTCCCCTGATAGGCTGAATGGGGCTCCGAACCAAAAATGCCCATAGGGGCAACCCCCATTTGTCAGGGCCGCTCAAAAATGTGTCAGACACCCCGTTGACAACGCCTAACTTTCGGAGCCGACTCGGGGCTGCTGGCCACGGTCTCCTACACGTGGGGTCCCCATGTTACAGACACGCGCCTCAGCCACGATTAATGGTGGCGCGCACGAGGACACACCTGAATAATATATTTTTCGACGCATGCCGGGTAATCCTCCTTCGGGAAAAGAAGTGTTAAATTAGCACCGCTTTGATGTTTTTTTTTGTGCGGGGAAGCACGCTTTTCTGTTTTGTTTTGAGGGATGCGGGGAAGCAGCACTGCTTTGGGGCCTGTTTGGATGCTCGCATGCTTTTTGGGCATTTTGCATCCGTGGCCCAACTCAGCCTGGCCCTGAAGAGATGAGGCCTGAGCCATGTTGTGCAGCCCGTTTGGCTGCCAACAATGTTCTGACCAGGCCCGTTCGGCTGGGTGCAACATTTCGTGCACCTGGAGTTTGGTTGTCCACTAAAAGCCATGCGGTTGAAGACAATACACTCAAACATGCTGCAAATGCGTATATACCCACAATACGCAAGATCTACTCAAATACGGTGGTCCAAATAAAAAACTTACAACATGAAAGTTGTGCGGAATGTTGAGATCTAGCCACACGTCAAAGGGTTTCTCAAATGGTCGACCGAGTACAAAGAAATTGACAAAATTCGTCCAAAAAGTTCAAAAGGAAACTTCGAAAATCGGAAGCTACGTTCGACGAAACCCAAAACCGAGCACGGGAATGGAACCCCCTCGTCGACGCGCACATAGTTGATGTTCAACATTTTTCGAATCGCCTTACATATGTGTAGATCCGAGACATGCTTAGTAGAGAAGTTTAGGAAGAGGAAAGAGAAGATTGAAGCACAAAAGCTCGTACGCGCTCGGCCACCGGTTGCAGGAACAGTGCGCACGCGGGGGTGGCTCTGTGGGAACGGCTGATTCGACCGTTCCTCCTCAGCCTGGCCCAGCGTGCTTTAAGTTTCGTGCAGATGCAGGCACGAGGGCTGGGCCAGGAAACCAAACGGCCGTTTTTTGCAGCGCGAGGGCCTGGTTCGGGTGCTCGCGACATACCAAAGACGCCCTTGATGTCTACCGCGCGCTACAGAGCTGCCAAGTACCCAGCGCCAGGTTAGTAGTACACCAACCTGAATGCGCAGCAGATCTGTTCTAGGTTACTGGTTCGGATTTTCAGTTCGAAGCTCGGTCCTTTTTTTTTTCAAATGTGAGCCGGATTTACAGTCGTAAATTGAATTTCTGTAGCGCGAGCGTCTTCGGGGTGTCGCCGGAGTCGATGCAGTGCGGCTATGACGAGAAGGGGAACTCTGTCCCCAAGATCCTTCTGCTCATGCAAGAGAGGCTCTACTCGCAAGATGGCCTCAAGGTAGCACAAGCAACATTACTCGTATCTTTTTTTTTTCGAATCCGAGGCAAAAGCTTTGCCTCACCGTTTATTAAGCAGAAGGTGCCCGGTTTATTATGGAAGAAACCGGGCGAAAACCATACAACAACACAACACAACCCACGGGGCGAAGCCCCACAACCTCGAGAAACCACGACGCCGCACGACGCGGCCACCCACAGCCCAAGCTGCACCAGGTAAGCCGCTCGCATACCACGGCCGCCGAACCAACATCCGGGGCCGCCGCCCCGGCCTAAAAGGCAACCGCTGCTGCCGCTGCCCAAGCAGCCCCGACAGCCTCGCCGCCAGCACCCCTTCCGGGCCCGCCGTCCCGACATAGGACCGCTCGCAACCGAGCCACGACGCCGCACGAACCAGCCACCCGCAGCCAAGCTGCTCAGGGAGAGCTGCTCGCAGACCACGGACGTCGAACCAACATCCGGGGCCGCCGCCCCGGCCTAAAAGACGCCCGCCGCAACACAAAGAACAACCCTCCGGGGAGCTGCGACAGCTCCCCAACAGCGCAGAGGCAGCGCATCTCCGACTCTGAAGAAGAGCTAAGAAGGAGAACCAGGCAGGCTGGCGCCGTGGAAACTCGCCGAAAGGAACATCTGTCGCCAGTCATCGTACACCACCGGGAACCCACCGCAGCAGCTTCGACTTCACAGCAACAAGACACGCCGAGGCAACCCCAAGGACACGCCGGAGAAGAGCCGACTACCGCAGCCAAAGCCACGTCTCTGACATCGCTCATCATCATCATCGTCACCACAGAAGCCTCAACGCACCCCTTCCGGGACCGCCGTCCCGACATAGCACCGCTCGCAACCGAGCCACGACGCCAAACGAAGCAGCCACCCGCAGCCCAAGTTGCCCAAGGAGAGCTGCTCGCAGACCACGGACGTCGTACCAACATCCGGGGCCGCCGCCCCGGCCTAAAAGACAGCCGCGGATGCTGCCGCCACACCAGCCTTGACTCCCTCGCCGCCACCTCCCGCAACCACATGCCCCTCCAGCCGGTCACCACTCCAAGAACGATGCCCCCAAGGGGGAGCATGACACAGAGCGCCATCATCGCCCGATCCCGGGAGATCTAGGGTTTCCCCCGGAGTGGTCCGGGTGAAAGGCGAGCACCACGTCTCGACGGCATCTTCAAGAAGAGAAACGGCGCCAGAAGGCGTTGTTGCCGCCTGCCCGACGACAGCCGGAGCAGAGCTCTCGCTCGACGTTCTTGCACACGCACACCACGAGACCGACTAGCCCACCAGCTTCCACACTCCTCCATGCTCCTCCGCTCCACCGCTGCCACCGCAACACGAGCCGCACGCCATCACCGCACGACGCCTTCCTCTCCGTGGGCATCCGCCACGGAGCACCAGGAACTGGCCGGAACCGCCGCGCCCCGGCCAGCCTGCCACGCGCGGTGGCCCCCGAGGTGGCCGCCAAATCCATCAGATCCGCGGCGCGATCTGCAGCCTCCACGTGACCACCGCGCCAAGGAGCCGGCGACCACCTCCAGCAACCTCCACCGCGCCTCCGGGGAGCCGCAGCACAGCACCCCATCGCATCGAGCCGCCGGAAGACGAAGTCGCTGCTGCCCCGCCACCCTGGATGCCACACACGCGTCGTCGCCCACCGCCCTAGCGGCCGAGACGCCGTCGTCGGCCGCAGCTCCCGCGCCACCCACAAGAGCGCCGCCGCCGAGCTGATTTCCGGGGCCGCCGCCCCGGCGTGCCCACGCCGAAGAAGCGCGAACTCCTCCGCTCAGGAGTCCGGCGCGCTGCCCGCTTCAAATGGAAGACGAGCGCCGCCGCCACCGCGTGGAAGAACGGCGGCGACGGCGGCGGGGATGCCCGGGAGAGGCCGGCGGCTTGGGTTTCCTGGTCGCCCGCGGGTCGCCCACTCGGGGACGACACGCGGGGGTGGAAAAGTCTACCTGGCAAATGATAGCAACCATTACTCGTTTCTCTTTGCTGAAACTTCTTTTTGGAGCCGAGAAAGTAGCTTTAAAATTTTATGTGCCAATTTGTTCACCAATCTGTGTGGATCCCTCAATTATATGTAGGCGGAAGGGATCTTCCGTATCACCCCGGAGAACAGCCAGGAGGAGCATGTCAGAGAACAGCTTAACTGGGGTGTCGTGCCTCAGGACATCGACGTGCACTGCCTTGCTAGTTTAATTAAGGTAACTAATGCGTGTGCAACGTCTTCAAAAAAAAATTCTACTGTATGAAACATAGAAATGTTCTTACTTCAGTATTCTGTTATGCTAATTAAAAATCAGAGGCTAATTACATAGAAAATGTGTGAAAAGTCAGAAGGGCATACACAACAAAATCAACAAGGACATAAAATTCAGAGGGCAATTACAGATTAGCTACTGATAGTTTAGTTTCTACACTAATTATTTCAGTATATTAAAAACACATAAAACTAAGGTTAGCTCAGTAAGATTTATCTAGCCATTTACCTATTAATCACGACATGCTACTATTTTCAGATAACCAAATTTGAATCTAACGGAGAATTAAATATTGCATACCTTTCTTAAAAAATTGCTTGCTCGTATCTGAAAAATCAAAAGCCCAAACCACCACATCACAAATGCTTTCAAATAAAGAAATTAAAATTAGCTTGCTAGGAAAATATTCAGTCATTCAACTCTCAATTATGTAACAAAGTTTTTGAGGCATCGAACTTCATCACATTAGATGTGAAACCTGCTTTGATATGACTGAATTGATAGTTGGATGATTGTACAGTTCAGATGTGAACTATGACTGTTCCTAGTTCAGATTAGTTATCTTACACTCATGTTTTCTGTTCTTTTTGTTTGTATGCACGTGGAAATTCTCAATGAACATCCTTCACTGGTATGATAATACTGTTCTGCCCAAAAATGTTCTACTCTACTGTCTAATTAAAAAGCTTTCTGACAATAGCTACTAGGAGATGGTGAAGAAATAGTTTTCAAATTGTATTTGTTTTGAATCTTCACACATTTGGTAATTATGTCGTGCAATTTGAATCAGGCCTGGTTCAGGGAATTACCTGAAGGTGTGCTTGATAGCCTCTCACCAGAGCAAGTCCTTCACTGCAACACAGACGAACAATGCGTCGAGCTCGTGAAGCTTCTTCCTTCAACACAGGCTGCACTTCTTAGCTGGGTCGTGGAGCTCATGGCCGACGTAGTCGAAGAAGAGGACTCAAATAAGATGAACGCCCGGAATATTGCCATGGTTTTTGCACCCAACATGACACAGGTATTAATGTTCTTGCTGCAGTTGTCTTATTCGGACATGATTCTTTGTTAACACAACTGCTAACATAGTGTATGTTATACAATTAGATGTCAGACCCTCTTACTGCTCTGATGCATGCCGTTCAAGTCATGAACTTGCTCAAAACCTTGGTTCTCAAAACACTTCGAGAACGCGAGGATGATGAGGGGACATATTCGACATTTTCATCATCATCATCTTTATGCGATGAACTTGATGAGGTGGATTGTGAGGACCATCAAGGCAATGACAATGACAGTGGGACTGAGAAATACGGCGATGACAGTAGTGAAAGCCCAAACAGTGTTGACAAGACCGAGCAACTAAGAGTGGACAGTGGACAGCTGATTGGTTCGTCCAGGAGGCACGCTTCGTTTGAATTTCGTTTGCCTTACATCAGCAACAGCAGTGACGACGAGGATCTATCACTTAATGATATCGAAGAAGGTTTCTTAAGAAGGCGAGAATGGAACGAAGTGAGCAAACGAGCCGATGAAAGTGAGGGAAGCAACTTCTTTCCCTCCAGCAAAGAGGAAGAGGCAGTGCAGCTGAGCTCCACTGGATCTTGCAATGTGAATGATCAAACAAGCAAAATGGAAGATGCTGAAAGCGCTGAGCAGATGCTAATGGAAATTAGGACCAAAACTACAATTGAGTAGGTAAACACATGTCAAGGAAGGGAGCTTGTTCGATGCTCATAGGCATTTTTCACCTTTGGTTATCATTCATGTAATTTCACGCGTAGTTGTAACTTGTGCTCTTTCTCCTTGTATGTCGTTCAGTCAACATAGGGTTGAGGAACTCTAATATTCTTTGCACGTTCTCCCGCTTGAGCTGTGTAATTGGATACCCTTGTGTCACTTAATTAAGCTGAAATACCTAGTTTCTACACTCTAGCAAGTTGGATATGTGATAATTATTCAGTAGAAACCTGCTTCTAAATAGACCTATCCAAGTTTTCCCAAGGAGGCGCAGAGGTAATAAGCAATCATCGGCAAAGGGGTAATGAGCTTAACTTGATACATGGACAATTCTGAAACGTAGGTGCAGGCGATCGTACGGCTGTATCCGCCTGCTCTAGGCCTTTTAGATTAGTGGCGATAATAACCAATCATCAACAAAGACTCAAAGAGGGGTGATTAACTCGGGAAATTTGGTTTGGCTCACAGGCACCGGCTACCCAAAATCGCATTTTAAAATTCAAAAAATTCAGGAATACATCCGGATATTTTATGTTTGTGCACAAAGTTTTACGAAAGAAAGATTCAATTCCGGTGCTCCAAAATTACTTTTCATGAATCATGAGACATGTTTTTTTCCTTTTACATAGGCCTGAAAAATATCGCGAATTTTGTGTCCGTACATAAAAATGTCCTGATTTACTGCCGAAGTTTTATTTATAATTTTTAAATATTTTTAAATGTATTTCAAATGCATTTTTCACATCAGGTCCATTCAGAAGAATCAAAACACCGTGCCCGCTTAATTGTTCTAGACGGGCCAAAAATTTGGTTTTGCTCAAGCCCATAAAGGCAAATGATTTTGATCAGGCCGTGGCGCAAATGAGCCCAGACGCTGCTCCCTCCCGCCACGGTCTCGCTGCCGACCCACTGCCGGCGCTCCGCCGTCTCCGGGCCGCCGCGCCGCGCGTCTTCAGGCAGCTCCATGCGCTGCTCCTCACCACCGGCCTCGCGCTCCACTCCCCCAACTTCGCACTCCTCCTCCGCCTTGCCTCCTCCTCCGTTCCCTCCCTCTCACACCGCCTCCAGCTCCTCCTCTGCTCCCCGCTGCCACCCACCACTTTCCTCGCCAACTCCCTCCTCCTCGCGTACCTCCCCTCCGCGCTCCCTCTCTACTCTCTCCTCTTCCTCGGCGGCTCCGCCTCACCCCCGCTCCTCCGCCCCAACGAGTTCACCTATCCGGCCCTCCTCCGCGCCTCCCCACCCCGCACAGCGCTCGCGCTCGCCACCCATTCGCTCAAATTCCTCGGCGCCGGGGCCGCATCCCGCGACCCTGTACTCGGGGCCGCGCTGCTCGACGCCTTCGCCCGCTGCGGCAGGATCGTGTCATGCCGCCGGGTGTTCGACAGGATCGTAGAGCCGGACCTGCCGGCCTGGAACGCGCTTCTCACCGCCCACGCGCGCCGGGCCAGGGACTCGTCGTGCGCCGGAGAAGCCATGGAGATTCTTGATATGTTTGGGCGCATGGTGTCATCGACAGTCCAGCCAAACGAGATCACGCTCGTCGCCGTCGTCGGCGCCTGCGGGGAGCTCGGCGCTCTCGGGCATGGCCTGTGGGCGCACGCGTATGCTCTCAGGCGCAGGCTTGACGTGAACCGTTTCGTGGCCACCTCGCTTGTGGAGATGTACACCAGGTGCGGGAGAATGGACCTGGCGGAGCAGGTGTTCTCTTGCATTGCGGACATAGATACACGCTGCTACAACGCCATGCTCCAGGGCTTGGCATTCCACGGGCATGGCTACCCTGCCCTCACGTTGTTTGAAAGGATGCGTGCCGAGGGCTTCCCGGTTGATAGCATTACAGTGCTAGCAGTGATGTGCGCGTGTGCCCATGCTGGGTTGGTCGATGAAGGGCAGTGGCTCTTCGACAAAATGGAGATTCAGTTTGGGGTCACACCGAGGATTGAGCATTACGGGTGCATGGTTGACATACTGGGCAGAGCTGGCAGGCTTAATGATGCCGAGAAGCTTATCCGTGGGATGGACATTCCGCCTAATGCTGTGATGTACAGGTCTTTGATACGGGCTTGTGGGATTCATGGCAAGCTAGAGCTTGGGGAGAAGATGATCAAAGAGCTGATGCGGCTCGAGCCCGAGAAGAGTGGAAATTATGTCCTGTTGTCCAACTTCTACGCGAGAATGAGACTCTGGGAGGACGCCAAGAAGGCGAGGAAGGAGATGAAGGCCATGGGCATTGACAAGTGTCCCGGGTCAAGCCTCCTTGACATCGATGGTGTTCTCCATGAGTTCTTGATGGGTGACAAGACACACCCTGCCGCAGGGGAGATATACGCCATGGTTCAAGAGATCGAGGCCCGATTAAACGAGTGCGGGCACCGGCCGAGCACCACGGCGGTGCTGTTCAACGTTGAGAGGAGGACAAGGCAGAAGCGTTGTCCTACCATAGCGAGAGGCTCGCCATTGCCTTCGCCCTGATCGCCTCCTCTCCAGGTGCGCCCATCATGATCATCAAGAACCTCCGGGTGTGCAGTGATTGTCACGAGAGCACGAAGCTCATCTCCCGGCTATATGGAAGGGAGATCATCATGAGGGACCGTACCCGGTTCCATCACTTCAGAGATGGCCGTTGCTCATGTAGAGATTTTTGGTGACTGATCATCAGTTGTATTTCTTGTACATTTGAATGTGTTACAGGTTCCCCCCGCAAAAAATAATGTGTTACAGGTTCTTGGTAATGTCACATGTTCTGTCGCAGCCCAGTCCATAAATCTCTGCCACGTCACTATTTCTGTTCGTTCTGTGCCTATGTTTAGCTAGGTCGACATGATATCTTTAGAAAGGTTTATGTAGCAGTTTGGATTAAGATGTCTGGGTGGTGTAGTTGGTTATCACGTTAGTCTCACACACTAAAGGTCCCCAGTTCGAACCTGGGCTCAGACAAACTATTTTTTTCTTTATCCTGGTATTTTAACTTGGAAAACCTCTATGACGTCTGCAAGAGCTAGCTGAGCTGATGTTGCTGCTACAGTGAACAGCAGGGCCAACGCATTTCACCCCAATAACACATTTTGCTCAAATACAACCTTTACAAATTCTTCCTCCGAAAAGAAAAAAAAATTGTCTGAGCAAAAGACATGATAGCAATATTTTTATAGTCCATCTGTGCCAATCTCTGGCGATCATTCTTATTTGGAAAAACCTTTAGGTGACCTTTATAACGTCTGCAATTTCCTACAGCAAGAGCTAGCTGAACTGTGGATATTTCATATGGATCAAGACTTCAAGTTACTGAATCATCATGTTGATGGTACATTGAAACAGCATGCCAGCCCATTTCACCTCAATAGTAACACATTAGGGCCAACTCATTTCACCTCAATAACACATTTTTGCTCAAATATAACCTTGCCGTAGCAAAAGACATATAGTAGACTTAATATTATAATATCTCTAGCGATCATTTCACTGAAGATAATCCAACAGCAAAAGACATAAAATAATTATTCATGATGTGGCAAAAGATAGCCGGTCCCGGTTTGCATCATCAGCTCTAGTAGATTCCAAATTCCGACGAAGCTGAAGTCCTACTCTGATTCTAGCTATGGGCCTATTACTTCTGAAAGTGTTGCATGGTGAGCATCTTAACTTCCACGAATCGTTTTGCGCAGTTGGACAGGCAAGATGCTTCGCTTTTGCTGAAGCTGTTGCCAATGCTTCCGGTGATGCATTTGTCCCAGCAAGTGTCAGTCAGCTTCGCTATAATCTCATTCGCCTGGGCCTTCCTCTGCTCCTCCTGCAGAGAGAGAAAATGTATGTGATGATGAACATTGCTGCTGAAGTACAATCATCACGGCATACTGCCTGAAAAGGAGATTTTAATAGAGCAGCTAATGCACAAATCTTAGTTGGAAATGCCATCGATGATGATTCTACTTCAAAACAACGAGATATTCACTAACTGCAAGTCCTTTACAGGGAGCGGGGAAAACAAGGTGTAAGTAATGTAACAATATTTAATGAGCATATAGCACAAGCAAGTCAACTTCTGCCCATTTTCAGAATCAGAAATTCGTGATGAGGATCCACTATTCGTCGTCTTTATTGCAGGGTACTATTCTTCCTCTTAAATTGGGTTGCAAGTGTAAAATGTGTATTTTGGTGCTATTTCAAATGAAAAAAATCTTGCACATAATTGACCAGGAACTGAAGCTTGCCAGATAGGACGGCAAGTTGCATTTGTCGGGTTTCTTTTCTACATAAGGATAGCTGCTTATATACAAATGTCTTGTATTACCGCGGCAAGTTAAATTTGTCACTTCTTTGCATCTGGTTATATCATGCAAAGTCCGATGCTACTTTAAAACTCGCAACTTATATGAAAGTGTTTCACATGGCAAAACAATACCCAAGTTTCCCTCCTATAACTATCGAAAATTCTGGTTGTAAATCACTTAAGCATCATGATCTCGAGGAAGTAATACGCATCAATATAGCTCAAGACAGGGGAGCAGCAATTACAAATTTGCAAAAAGCAACAAGATAGCCCCTTTGTATAATTACAGATGCACTGGGTGTTCAGGGTATTCTAGTTCCAATGAATCACGTTGAGGATTATAATCACAGATGCACTACCTAATGCATCATATACTCATTAACTACAGGTTGCCAGAAAACCAATGACCAATATTTCAAACCACCTCATGCTAGGTGTTTGAAACCCTCAAAGTAAAGGATTTACAGCCATATAAAGAGAACAAGAGGGGGGGGAGCTCAAGAGGGGGGAGCACTGATTACAAATTTGCAAAAAGCAACAAGATAGCCCCATTGTATAATTACAGAGCTATTCTAGTTCCAATGAATCAGGTTCAGGATTATAATTACAGATGCACTACCTAATGAATCATATATACTCATTAACTACAGGTTGCCAAAAAACTAAGGACCAAGACTTCAAACCACCTCATGCTAGGTGTTTGAAACCCTCAAAGTAAAGGATTTACAGCCATATAAAGAGAACCAACAGAAATAATTAATTCCCCTAGACAGTGAGGTGCGTGAAACCAGAAAGAGTCCAGATGGTTTAGTTTTTCTACAATGGATTTGGGACCTTTTCAGCAACTGGACCAGCCTCGAGCAATGAGAACAGGAAATCACTTTGATGGGATGCCTCTCAACAGCATTTTGATTCTAAATGGACCTACAATCTTTAATGCAGATTTCAACCTCAATTGTAACCTGCAGCACATATCTGAACCCCAAATTCAGGATCTATTCCCCCTAGTTTTAATTACTTTTTTTTTTGCTTTAACGTCAAGAAATTATAGTGCGCAGACGAATCTGCTTAACAACGAGAATCAGTCGGCGCGAGCTTCAGATCTCCAGCAGACCTGTACCAAATCTGAGCGCAAAATATATCACAAAGGGGTGAAGGGAGCGCCAGATCACCCGTTTTCTCGCGACGATTAAATCGCACTAAATTAGCGCAAAAAAACATAACCAAATGCTGTACTGCAACAAGGACCCTGATGGCCGACGGGACTACCAGGAATCAAGGGATTGGGGTTCCCCTGTTACCCCGACAACGGGGTAGGCTTAGGGTTTAGGTCTAGGCGTAGGGTTAGCAGGTGGTAGTTACCTCCATGAGCGCCTGCAGCCTTGGGTTGCTGAGAGCTGAAGCATCCATGGCTCGGTTGCGGTTGTGCTCGCGCTCGCGCCCTGCTATCGCCTTCCTTGCCTTCGCAGTAGAGGGAGCTCGCCTTTTGTGTTTCGTTTCCCTGGAGCAAGAAAGAAAAGGGGAGAAGAAGGAGGAAAGGCTTTTCCTTTTTCTTTCGACGAGGCTATAGGTATAGCCAAATGGGCTAGTGCTCTCTTTTTTTTTTTTTGAAGGCAAACGGGCTAGTGCTCTCGGGGGCCTGGCCTGGCACGCTGATAGATTTTTTTTTTAATTTGAGAAGTGGCACGCTGATAGATAGGCCGTGCTTGTGCCGGAGGCGAGGAACATGGGCCCGCACAGTACGGCCCGTTATTTATTTATTTATTATTTTGACTGATATTTTCCTATTTTCTCGGAAAAGATGAGCGCAGAATGCCAAAATGACTCAAAAACAGCCCAAGATGGCCGAACAAAGCCCTATAACAGCAAGGCAGGCCTGGGCTGGCCCATTTATTAGGTGTGCCTAGGCCTCGAGGCGAGGTAGGTTGGTGTATTTTTTGCCAAATCTGGCTGTTTTCGTGAACTAATAACGCATCTAGCCGCTCCCGGAAACTATTTGCAAATCTGGCCCCTGAGGTCGGCGCCAACGCAAATGGAGCCGAACTTGTGCAGTTCGGCGCCAACAAAAATTTACAAATCTGGCCCCTGAGGTCGGCGCCAACGCAAATGGAGCCGAACTTGTGCAGTTCGGCGACGCGCCATTTCGCCGAACTGCACAAGTTCGGCTCCATTTGCGTTGGCGCCGACCTCAGGGGGCCAGATTTGCAAATAGTTTCCACGCGCGGCCAGATACGTTATTAGTTTGCGAAAAGGGCCAGATTTGGCAAAAAAATACTACGTTGGTCGGCACACCTATAAAAGGGATGCGGGTTGTGCCGGCCTGGCCCGTTCGATTAGACAAGGGTGAAAGTGTTTTTTTAAGTGATGTCGACCATTTTATATCTGATATTTATTATGGTCAGTATAAAAAATACAACTTAACACGAAACCCTCTAGCTTACAAAGATTTTGAAAACCGCAAATCTGCAATAACAACTCACCGCGAACAACGAGGAGCATCGGTTAGGTTAGAGACACGCCAATAGCACAAGTTTAAAAAACTTCACGCGTGGAGAAACCAAACCTACCTTGCAACAGATCCAAACAAGTGAGGAGATCAAAAAATATCGCATCACGAACCAGCAAATAACTTGTTTTGAACGACACACCAACTGTTAAGATATAAAAGAACCAACGGATCTGGCGGCACCTACGCCAATGTGGAATGTTGTTTCATTTCGTATTTGGAATGAAACAGGGCGTAAAAGTCTTTTTTTATCTAAAAACCAACGCCGACGAGGGTGAAATTCGGGAGGCTATTTCGAGTGTTTTTGGTTGTTAACTCAAGACTGTCTCAACGCCATAATTGTGTCGGGTTCATAGAGGAGTAAAACAGGTGTTGATGCGACAATCTTGTACACTCCGCGACGTCGACGACCGGCGGAAGATGACGGTGATGGTGACGGGATTTTCTGTGGCAGTGAGCCAGTGATGCTAGGGTGGGAGTTGTCGGGGTCACGACAATGGTGTGGTAGTCAGGTCATGTCCAGCTTATTGGAGGGATTGCCTCATATTGTTTGTTGCTGCTGTGAAGCGGATCTGTAACGTCGGATCCGGGTGACAAGCGGTTTGTTTGGCAATCTTTCGTGGCAACACCTTTATATAGTTGTTCTTCGTAGCTCGACATCAGAATCAAATTGCGTTATTGCCGTCGCGGGTGGCTAAGTATTTAGCATGGATCTTCACACGACCTCTACGATATGATGGGTCGATGGTTGTCTATCATGTGGCGTGGGCGACGCTTGCAAGCAAAGGCAATAGTGCGAGCGGGCCGACGTAGGACGGCGACGCGCGGCACATGTCGTGCACCCGATCGGAGCATCTCCGGCCGGCCGATCGTATCGACGACGGCGACGGCGACGACGCTTGCAAGCGAGCGGTAGAAGGCGACGCGCACATCATCCGCGCGCGCATGGTCGATTTTTTCGCCACGACCGATGCGTGCGGTCGTGCGTAAGCTTCTTCGCGTGCTCCTCCTATCTATAGCTAAGCTTCTACAGTACTCGCGAATACGCAACCACATAGTAGCAACTGTTCTTTTTCAGGCAATCGAATAGCAACGTGGGGAGTGCACTATCCCGATTTTCAACGTCTAGCATCCGGCCGGGAAAAAAGTGCTGGAATTCGCCTATAAAAATCTTTTATGACCTGAACAGTACTTTGTCATCATGACCCCTAAAGTATTATGTGTACGTATTATGATCCCTGAAGTAATTTGCTGCTAGAGAGGTTCAGTTTTGATGACCGAGTTAAAATAATTACGGAGGCTATTCAAATTTCAAAATGAATCTTGCACTTGAACATGTCTAAATACACGTGGGTCTAAAAATGCTAAAACATGTTATATTTTGATACGGGTGGAGTAGATATGTTTATGCAACAGAGGACGTAAAAGCTACGGAGGTGCTCATTGACATACCAGTAGAATATATGTTAACGAACCATGTATGAAGATTTCTCCGCGTGTCAACCGTCTATTAATTCCTCCACCAAAATATGATTGTGAGTAGTGATAAGATCATTACTAATCCGCCCACCGTAACACCCACCACGATCCAAACTGTTTTCTCTCTCTTTCCTACATGCAGTTGGTGTATATGCATGTTACTACTACAAAAAAGGAATGATGTAAAAGTAGGACACGCTTTTGTCTCACATGAGCATCTACTCCCATAGAAGAAGAAAATGCAATTTTAAAAATATAAAAAAAAATCTGAAAAAAATCGGGTTTACATCCAGACTTTTTTATACATCACGCGGAGTTTCACGAAAAAAAGATACTTTTATGGTTTGTGTAGAAAAAATACAAATTTCGGTGTTCCAAAATGACTTTTCACGAGACATCTTTTGTCTTTTTTACACAGCCCACAATAAAAATCTTTTTCCCCAAAACTTTGTGTGTGAATAGGAATGTTCAGATGTACAGCCAACAACAAAATCCGAGTTTTTGACATTTTAAAACGCTTTTCCCACGATGAGAGTATTTGATCCCACTAGCCAAAGTGGATTTCTGATGAAGTAGTAATTTGTTCTCTTGTATGTAATTGACGTGGTTAAATATCGAAGAAATAGTAGGGCTCAAAGCGGTAGCTTCACCACAGTGCAGACTTTCTACCACCAACGTACCCACTAAGATCTGGTCCAGCAGTCAAATGCTCCAAACACATATGGCATTCTTTATCTATCAATGTGTGAGAACATTGGGCAAGAGCCTACAAAGTGTACCTACAGCCATATTCGTTCAGAGAATTTCTTCTTCCGTCAAATTTTTTAGAGGAGCGTGCTGTTGTGTCTACCACATCAGTAATCAGTTGACTCATGATCATGTTGTACTTCGCGCGGTGACTAGGCACCATAGGATCATCAGCATATGCATGACTACCAATTTTCCGACAACTGGATAAAACTAGAAGTTTCTCTTAGTAAACCCAATAGAGCAGAGGTCATAGTGTATCAAAACATGCTTTCTGAACCTAGAATGCCCAAATACGGCGATACGGGTACGGCGATACCGCGCTACATCAATTTTTTTAAAAATATAGATACGATGATACATTTGTAAATATAATATCTAATCAAAAGATTGGGCCCCCCCACCCCACCTCCTCCCCCATTAATACTTTGGACCGACTTCCTTCTATTGAATCTACATGACTCCACAAAAAGGCAAGTTTCCCGTATCATAGGGGTATTGGGCATTGTAGCTGAAAGTGTCTCTAGGCTCTGTTCGTAGTTGTTGCATGCAGTGTTCAGCTGAGCTATGGGGCCACCACTTGTTCGTGTTATGGCATCTGCTCTTGCTTGTTGAACTTTACCATGAGGAGAAGGAAAATGGGAGCACATAGTACACATGTCAACGAAGTCAAAGTTAGTACCATTGATAATGGTAGCTATGCATTTTCTAGAAAGAAAAGGGATATATTATTAAATAAATATAACAATAAAGTGGTAGGTAGAGGATGGAAATTTGTTGGCTTTAGTTGTGTAGTTTGATCAAAATGTTTTAAACAATGTATGTTAACAATATGATTGAAATGTTGCGAAATATTGATCCACGGTGTCAAAAGATAATACTATTTCTAACAGGCAACAAAACATGTTTGTTGGGGATATACCAACTAGGGGTATCACCAGTATGGATCAATCCGGCTAGTCCAGGGTGGCCCGCAGTGGTGGTAAAGGCTTTGCCTGCCGGGCGGCCCAGATAGCTGACGACCAAGGAAGGCGGATGCCGGCAAGGAGGAGGCCTAAGACCAAAGCCCAGGAAGCCACCAAGTCCAAGGCGCAAGGCGGTAGACTTGTCGGTTAGGTTTAGGACTCTGTATACTTGTCGGATACGTAATCACCTTGTAACCCTAGGTCCGGCCGCCTATATAATCCGGACCACGGGACGCCTTTAGGGCACGTTCAACACAGACAATCTCATAGCTCATTGTAACCTGTAACACGGCTATTTGCCTTATAGTGAGTTATAGCAGCACGTAGGGCTCCGCCACCGCCGTGGAGCCTGAAGCTGGGTAAAACCGCCGTGTACAATCCTGACCTCGACGACGTCCACCTTCTTGCCCTACGTTCACCCTCGCCTAGCAGGACCCCATCTCCTATCCAAGATGCCGATACGACGACAGTTGGCGCCCACCGTGGGGCCTAAGGCGTCAGGCGTCACGTTCCAGGCTGGAACCCTAGGCGGCATTGGCGAAACAATCGCCGTCGGCCACGCCATGCGCTACGGCAACAACCACTACATCACTGCGACGAGTCCTACATCCCCGCAGACGGCTATATTGTCGGATGCGGTGTTGTGCCGTTTGGCGGCGTCGATGTATTCATCGGCTACACATCTGAGGCGTACGGGCTGCCGCGAATTTATTCGCCATCCCACCCGCCCTGCAATCAAAAGGCTTACGCTCAAGACGGATCTGAGTCCGCCTCCTCTCAGGAGTCCGCAGATTCAGATCTACACTTTGTCGGCATGATGGGACTGGGATCCGACTCCCAGCCCAATAGTCAAGATCCTGAATCTATTCTTCCTGCACTCCAGGATGATGCGTTGTCGGATGCCGGATCCAGATCTACCGTTCACGTCAACATAGACTATTATTCCGAAGAAGATTCTGCAAGCATGTTCGAGCAAACGGATCAAAAAGTGTTTCAGTACACCCGAGCCTCCGCCTTCTGAAGCGGTTACGGGCTCGTCCGTCAACATGCAGCAGGTCTTTGTGGCGGATGTCACCGGGGCAGCTTCAGCTCAGGCAACGGCAGCAGACGCCGCCAATGCCGGGACCCCGGCAACCGATCCACTGTTTCCGGAGCCTCCGCCGGCTCCAAAGAAGAGGGTTCTAGAGAAAGGCGAGCCCAGCAAGATAGGGAACATGGCGGCCCTGGCGAAAGTTCTGCACACGCCGGTGACCGACAAAACTAATCCGGCTGATTTGGAGAAGCTTCGAAGCACCTTGGTGGAGCAAACCGAGTACCTCAAAAGCAAGCAAGCAGAGGTTTAGGGGCTCCTCGACGAAGCTAAGAAGTAAAACGCCAAGATAACCGCCAAGTTAGAACCCAAGCGCAATCTTTTCACCACTACTCCATTGCCCAAGCCGGCAGGACCTGTGGCAGATAAGAAAAGCAAGAAAGGCAGGGATCGGTCGCCCGACAACTTCAAATCCCCTGCCCAAAGGCTTGGTTTCGAGTGGGCTTCAGCGCCGCAGTGTAAGGATAAGAACGGGACGTCATCCTCGCCACCCCTGTCCTCAACACTGCGGCCGCCTTAGACATGCTCAACAACGACGAATACGACAAGGACGAGAAGATTTACTACGCATCGATCCTTGCTCATAAAGCTTTAGTGCAGCAGGCCCGTGCTGATTCTCGTGCCGACATGGCGGACACAAGAGGAGGAAGGCTGGAATCCAAATCCAATACGTGCAAGACTGCGGCCGGTGGTAATCCTGATGATCCGTCTGGCTCCAGTAGCCATGGAAAAGGGAAAGACAAGGAGAAGGACCCGCGCAAGTCACCACCTCCCAGAAGGCAGCGTGACGAAGCGTCCCGAACCGGCAACAGACGCAAAGCCTCGCCTCCCCCGCCGCCTAGACGGGATGAAGGCGGAAGCAGGGGAAACAAGCAGCCGCCAAGGAGTGGCGGCATGTAACAGCCCGAAGTATAAGAACCTAAAAACCGGTGTAATTTTTCCACTTTTGTGTTCCTTGCATCATGGCATCAAGCATCATGTTGTTGTTGCTAGGGAATTGTGCTAGGAAATTGTTGTTGTTGCTAGGGAATTGTGGTTGTTGCTAGGGAATTGTGGAGGTTTGGCAACATTCTAAAAACCAAATTGCCAAATTTGCTTCAACCAATTTCAAAACAACGAAGGCACTCAATCTTGCAAAATAAAATTACTTTGACATCTCCTCTTTGTCAAGGAAGTTCCAAGTGCTCCAAAATAATATTTTGCATTTGCTCCAAATTGTTAAAGGAGTAACATCTTTGAATTTAGCAAAAATGCCATATCCAACTTTCCAAACAAAAGTGGTTCAAAACATTTTATTCGGAGGCGCCAATTTTTGTGGAGCTCCCACATGATATAAAAAGGCCACCCAAATTATTTCATAATTTTTGAAAATGTTTTGGTGCCTAAATTAAATCACTGAAGCTGCTGGTTTTAAAAGGTTTTATAAATTAAAAGGAGAAAGGACCTAACTGTGATGAACAAAGTTTCTCCAGGGGGGTTTTCGCGAAACATCGTCTCTCTCCTCGCCACTGTCGCCATGCCGTCGCCGTGGCCGCGCCCACGCTGCACACCGCGCCCGGGCCCCCTCTGCCCTGCCTTCCGCGACAAGGAGAACGCCCCCACGACACCACGACCTCACCTGCTCCCCATCCCCACTCGCCCTGCTCCCTTTTCTCTCCCTCTGCGGTTCCCCACCATGGCCGCGCCGCAGCTCAGCTCCGCCGCCACGACGCCGTCGTTTGAGTAGCTCCCGAGCCCAACCAAGAACACCAACCGCTCCGCCGCACTGTCTTCTTCCTCTACACCGGAGGAATCGAGCCGGAGTGCCCTAGGTCGCCGTCACCGCCAAGTTCCTCTCCGACCACCGCCGCGGCTCCTCCATTCGATTCCCGCCGCCGTGGTCCGTCTCCGACCTCGCCGTCTCCACCGACGAGTTCAGGGTGAGCTACTGAACCTCCCCTGCCCTCCTCGCGTTCGAATCGTGGGCCGAGGTTCGATTTCCGCGCTGCAGCTCGCCGTAGCCCGCCGTGCTCGTTCTCCGGATATTCCGGGTCGTTTCGAACCGGAAATTCTGATGGGAACTAGTGCGTGTTGCGTTTTCTTTCCTTAGCCAAATTCTCGAACCTGGCTGATGATCGGATAATCCGAACCAAAGGATTCGGATTTTCCGAAGTGAGCCAGTACTGCATTTTTCTCTGGTCCTTAGCCAAAAATTGGAGGGAGCAAATCGATCGGATTTTCCGAGTTAGGAAAATTCGGATTTTCCGATTGGTTCCAGTACCAAAAATGTTACTGTTTCTTTTCTTTTCTTCCTAATTTTGTTAAGTGTTGGTAATGTGTTGGAGTTAAATAGTACCCAGACATATTCAAAATAGGAAATAAAATGTAATAACTTGTATTTCTTCGGAGCATCATAAAATGCGTGTAATATCCCCGAATGTCTGGAAATTCGTGAACAAACCTTTTAAATGGTTATCATGTTTATCAAATAGTCAAAACCCTGCATCTCCCACATGATCATGTCATAGCATCTACAAGTTAGATCCTAGGGTTTTGACCACCGTAATCAACAAGTAAGATGATCCATGACCTAAATTCACGGGATATCCGGGATGCGCCCCTCTAAGCACCCGAACTCCGTTTAATTTGAATAGTCGAATCATCCCCCTCCCGGGGATTTAAAATGTCATGTCATCATAAGTTGCGCATTGCATTTGTTAAACATATGTGTGGTGATTGAATTGTTTTCTTCCGATGTTCTGTTTTCGTTAGATCAAGCAACCGGGGTTATTCCACAATACCCCGAGGATCCGTATTACCAGCACGCTGATCCAGGCAAGCGTAATCCCCCCTCTGAGCATATCTTATCCTATGTTTCCGCAAATATTTTCTCCACTATAATATTGCATGCGGTTCTAAATGTCAATTTTGTCGGATTAGAGTATCCTATAGTTGCATTAATTTCCCTATGCCATTATCTGTTTCCCCTCCTATTATCCATAGGTTTGTGTTGTTGGCCGAGATACTTATATGCTATGTGATGCTTAGCCATGCTAGTTATATGCATAGCTGTACGATGGATATATGTGTTGTTGGAAACAGGTGTGAAATGTTGAGATGATGGTGGAGAATGTGGTGACAGGTAATAAATGCTAAAGGTGGGGATGAGAGGCCACTGTGGTTGTGGTGTTTTGTCTCGTTCTCGCCGCCTAGGTGCGAGTTCTATACCTCTTGAACCAAGACTGAGCGTGCAACCATGCGTGAGGCCTATGCATTTGCAGGAACCCTCATAGACTAAATAACTCGGCGGGGCTAGCCAGGGTCCTCTAGTTCGGGCTTCCATTTGCGCGTGCGTGATGATGGTGGTATGAACTGGATGAGGATGGTGGTGTTAGGAAAATAAGTGGCCGTGGGGCGGGTGTTGACCTGGCTGTCCTCCGCCACTGATGATCCTGGAAAGTCCTTAACGAGGGAGAAGTCGACACCGCTCCCACCCAGCCGGCTTTCCAAGGAAGAGAGCTAAAAGCTAGGTAATGGGCCGGACGGTACGCGTGGCAAACATTTGTACACCCCTGCAGGGTTAAATCTTTTCGAAAAGCCGTGTCCGCGGTTATGGACGAACTTGGGAAGTGAAGGTAAGATCATAGAATAACTTTAACGGAATGATTAAAAACTGGGTACTAGAGGTACCACTCACAAATGCAAGGTGAGCTTCCTCGAGGGTGATTCGGGGAGGTGCCTTTGATGAACAGGTACATGGTTGATGATGGTTGATGATGAGAAGGTGATGAAAGAAAGAGTTACTTCTTACCTCTTTTAAAATACTCTGAATAGTCGATGCCTTTGAGTTATGTTTTCATAAATAAAATCAGCTTTATGCAAAACAGCCATATAACTTTGAAAGCCTCATCGAGCTAAAGCTATATATAATCTTGCGAGTTCGTCGAACTCAACGTCGTTTGTTTTGTTTCAGAGGAGGACTTCACCGACCTCGAAGGTGGGTTCTTTGTGGACGTCGACGAGTAGTCTGGGGTTCCCAGGTGGCAGCTTGGGACATCCCGGAACAGCTGGCGCTGTGATGTTTATCTGTAGGCCTCTTAGGCCATATTTGGATCTTGTTGTTTAGAACAACCTAATTTGCTTCCGCTTGATGTAATGTTGGGTCTGTGACCTCTGGTTGTCATTTGCTATCTTTCTCTATTATAAGAGTTGAACTATATGATTTGTGTCGTAGAGTCTGTGATGTGCCAGTTGTTCCACAAGTCTTGATCTCTATATTATGCATTGAGTTGTGCCTGTGTTAAGGCATCAATCGGGGTGTTGTGTTGCCGATGATCCATTCCGAGCAACGCCTGCCAAAGGTTTTGGCCGGGGATTGGTAAACCCGTAACCTCCGGTTGTATCGCTTAACCGGTGACACACAGCATCACTGTATACAGTCGGGTCGGGGCGCCACAAGTTGGTATCAGAGCAGTACTGCCTGTAGGAAACCCTTCTACTGGTCGATGTTGAGTCTAGTGTTTGTGAAAATATTTTTAACCTAAAAATGAGTTGTGAAAACCATCTTAGGATTCTTTTTACTCCTTATCTGGTTACCCTCTAATCTCGGAGCAATCTTACCTCGATTTGAGTTAAAGGTTTTACTCCTCGTCTGTTACTTCAAAATGATTAGAAACGGGGTGGGTTCGACCTTTAGTGTTATGTGTCACGTTGCTCCCGCTGCGTTGCAATCAAATCAATCAGATGTTTCTACCGAATCTAATCTTTGATCCTTTCTTTGGGTTTTAACCCACGGACTTGAACATAAGGTCCCGGATTGTGTCAACTAGAGTGTGTTAAGTTGTGATTTCTTAACTCTCACTAGTAGCACATGATGCTGATCTTTGACCCAAGTTCTATCTTGTTGTTTTCCTTCTCGCAAAGTATTATCGTCCCTAGTCTGTGTACTTGTGTAGACGCTAATGCTATTGTTCGACCATTCGGAGAAAGATACTAACGTGTCATTGTCAAATCTCCAGAATGGCTCGAGGAGGCGTGGAGGCCGTGGTGGTCGCGGTAACCACAATGATGATGAGGATGATCTGCCGCCACCACCCTCGATGGCTGAGGTCTTGATGGCCATTGAGGAGAACCGTGGGCGCAATGAGCGCTTGCTTGAGCAGTTGGTGCAGCAGAATGCACGGAGGAACGAGTGCAACACTCTCACTGAGTTCCTGCGCTCGCAGCCACCCACCTTTGCTGATGCTAAGGAGCCACTGGAAGCTGATGATTGGCTTCGTGCTTTGGAGCGCAAGTTCTCCGCGCTCATGTCCCATTGGCGAGCAAGTCAACTTTGCCACCTACTCTTGGTTGGTGCTGCTGGCTGTTGGTGGGAAAGCCATGTGGCTTTGTTTCCAGCCAACCATGTCTTCACCTGGGCTGATTTCGCACTGCCTTCCGTGCGGAGTACATTCCCCAGCCGATCATGGACTTGAAGAGGAGGGAGTTCCTGGATTTGCAACAGGGACGGATGGACCTCCGCACTTATGGTCGTGAGTTCAACCATCTCTCGTTACGCCCCAAGGGACGTGACCAATGATGCTGACAAGCAAGAGCTGTTCCGCAAGGGTCTGACTCCGCAGCTCCGCTATGAGCTATTGCCCTTCAGGTTCCAGACCTATCAGGAGCTGTTCAACCAGGCTTTCACTCTTGAGCAAGGAAGAAAGGAACTTGAAGCTTCCAAGAGGCCCGCACATGGGGACCACCAGAGTTCCTCGGGTTCTGAGAGCAAGAAGCGCAGGGTGTTTGTCCCTACAGCGCGTACCTCGTGCTCCATTCATGCCGAGAGCCAGGATATAGGCCACCTCCTCCGCGCCCCACTACTTCGACACTTGGGTAGGCGGAAGTGGGTACCGTCCTATGCTACCTGCTCCACCTGGAGTCACTTGCTACACCTGTGGCCAGGCTGGCCACTACTCCAGGGAGTGCCCCCAGAAGGCACCTCTCGCGATAACTCCTGCACGAGCCCCTGCCACTCCAACTGGCAAGGCTGGACCTATTGTGCGTGGTCGCCTGAACCACATCTCTGCTGAAGAAGCTGAAGAGGACCCCGGCGTTCTTATGGGTGAGTTACGAATCAACAACAATCGCTACAGTTTTGTTTGATTCTGGAGCATCGCATTCATTCATATCCATAGCTTTGCAAAAGACCACAAAATACCGTTGAGAAAATGAGCCGACCCTTGGTGATCGCCACTCCTGGCTCCAAATGGCAAACCGATGGGGTTACTCCTGAGGTCCAGATTACTATAGGTTACTACTCTTTTCCTTTGCTTGGTAGCTCTGAGTCAAAGGCATTGATGTCATACTGGGCATGAACTGGCTAGCCAAATACCAGGCTAATCTCGACTGTGCTGCCAAGACCGTTACGTGACCGCTCCTTCCGGTGACATTGTGAAGTATTGGTCTGCATCAAGACCTCCGTCCGCCATCATACCCAACTCACCTGAGATTCTCCTTTGCTTTATGGAAGGCGAATCCCCTCCTGAAATCCAGGACATACACGTGGTGTGTGACTTCCCGGATGTGTTCCCGGAAGAATTGCCTGGCATGCCTCCTGACCGAAGTGTGGAGTTTGTCATAGATCTACTTCCCGGTACCGCTCCAATTTCCAAGAAGCCCTACCGTATGCCGGTGGAAGAGTTGGCTCTGTTGAAAGAGCAAATTGATCAGCTGTTAGCTAAGGAGTTCATCCAGCCTAGCAGTTCACCTTGGGGTTGTCCGGTACTCTTTGTCAAGAAGAGGGATTCTACCGTGCCTCGTCTAGTCTCTGACTATCGACCGTTGAATGCGGTGACAATCAAGAACAAGTATCCTATTCCTCGCATCAATGATCTGTTGGATCAGTTAGCTGGTGCAACGGTATTCTCCAAGATGGATCTGAGGTCAGGCTACCATCAGATAAAAATCAGAAAGGAGGATATTCCAAAGACGGCATTTGTTACTCGTTATGGCTCATATGAGTATACCGTCATGTCCTTTGGTCTCACAAATGCCCAGCTACTTTCATGAGGCTCATGAACTCCATCTTCATGGATTATCTTGACAAGTTTGTCGTCATTTACATTGATGACATCCTTCTATTCCAAAACCAATGAAGAGCATGAGAACATCTTCGTTTGGTTCTGACACGACTTCGAGAACACCGCCTCTATGCCAAGTTCTCCAAGTGTGAGTTTTGGTTGGATAATCTCGTCTTCCTTGGTCATGTGATATCCGCTAATGGTGTGGCTGTCATTCCTGACAAGATTCAGTCCATTTTGGATTGGAAAACTCCAATGTCAGTCAAGGACATTCGTAGCTTTCTCGGATTGGCGGGTTACTACCGCCGATTCATCGAAGGTTTCTCCAAGATAGCCAAGGCCCTGACTGACCTTCTCAAGAAGGATAAAAAGTTTGTATGGTCGGCCGAAGCTGAAGAGAGTTTCAAAACTGAAAGCCAAGCTCACGTCCGCTCCTGTGCTTGTCCTGCCGGACACAGCAAGGATTTCGTCGTCTTCTGTGACGCCTCTCTACAAGGCTTGGGTTGTGTATTGATGCAAGATGGCCATGTGGTGGCATATGCTTCTCGCCAATTAAGCCGCATGAGCACAACTACCCAACTCATGATCTAGAACTTGCCGCTGTGGTCTATGCTTTGAAGCAATGGAGACCATACCTGTTTGGTAACCGTTGCGAGATCTTCTCGGATCACAAGAGTCTGAAGTACCTCTTCACCCAGCCGGATTTAAATCTCAGGCAAAGGCGTTGGTTGGAGTTAATCACGGACTACAATGTGAGTCTGAACTATCAACCCGGCAAAGCAAACGTCGTGGCTGACGCGCTAAGTCGGAAGTCTATTGCAACAATCTGATGATTGAAGAGGCCCAACCTGCCCTCTATGAAGAGTTCTCCGTTTGAACCTGGAAATTGTTCCCTCTGGCTACCTTGCAAATCTGGAGATCAAATCTACTCTTGTGACCAGATTAAGGATGCTCAAAGCGTGACAAGGGTATTCTAAAAATCAAGGAGAACATTGCTAGCGGGAAGGCCAAATGTTTTTCTGTCAATGAATCTGGAGTTGTTTATTTTGGTGACCGCTTGGTAGTGCCAAAGAAACGAAAATTGAGGGAGTTGATCCTCCAAGAAGCTCATGAATCTCCTCTCTCTATTCATCCCGGTAGTACCAAAATGTACCAAGACCTTCGACCACAATTCTGGTGGACCGTATGAAACGGAAATTGCTAGGTATGTTGCTGAATGCGACACCTGTCGACGGGTAAAGGCTGAACATCAAAGGCCTGCCGGCACTCTTCACCCTATTGCTATCCCGAGTGGAAATGGGATGAAATTGGTATGGATTTCATTACTGGTCTGCCGAAGTCTCCAAAGGGACATGATGCCATTTGGGTCATCATTGATCGACTATCAAAAGTGGCTCACTTCCTCCCGTTCGTGTGGACATTACAGCTGCCAAGTTGGCAGACCTGTATACCTCTCGTATCGTCGTCCTTCACGGCATTCCCAAGAAGATAATTTCTGATCGTGGAAGCCTATTCACCTCCAAGTTTTGGACTAGTTTCCAAACTGCTATGGGAACTCGTCTTAACTTCAGCACCGCGTTCCATCCTCAAACTGATGGTCAGACCGAAAGAGTGAACCAAGTTCTGGAAGACATGCTTAGGGCATGTGTAATCTCTTTTGGCAAGGATTGGGAAAAGTATCTCCCTTTCGCGGAGTTCTCCTACAACAATAGCTATCAAGCTAGTCTGGGCATGGCTCCATTTGAGGTTCTCTATGGAAGAAAATGCCGCACTCCTCTAAATTGGTCTGAGACCGGAGAGAGGGCACTCTTTGGTCCAGATATTATCAATGAAGCTGAGGAGAAGGTTAGAATCATAAGAGAATCTGAAGATTGCTCAGTCTAGGCAGAAGAGCTACTATGATAAGCACCATCAGGAAATTCACTATGAAATTGGTGATAAAGCTTATCTCCGCGTCTCTCCCCTTCGTGGCGTTCGCCGCTTCGGAATCAAAGGGAAATTGGCCCCTCGCTATGTTGGCCCTTTCACCGTTCTGGCCAAGCGAGGAGATCTTTCTTATAAGTTGGAGTTACCGGTCATCTTCCCAATGTACATGATGTGTTTCATGTCTCTCAACTTCGCCGGTGTTTCAAAGATCCTATCCATGGGGTCAATCACGAGGAGCTGGATCTCCAGGAAGATCTTACCTATCGCGAGCATCCTATCCGTGTCCTGGATGAAGCCGAAAGGAAGACCCGTAACAAGACTACCAAGTTTCTCAAGATTCAGTGGTCGCGACTTGGGAAAGGGAGTCTAGTCTTCGTGAGGAGTATCCCGACTTCTTTCCGCAACCTTAGAATCTCGGGACGAGATTCCTGTAAGGGGGGTAGAATTGTAACAGCCCGAAGTTTAAGAACCTAAAAACCGGTGTAAATTTTCCACTTTTGTGTTCCTTGCATCATGGCATCAAGCATCATGTTGTTGTTGCTAGGGAATTGTGCTAGGGAATTGTTGTTGTTGCTAGGGAATTGTGGTTGTTGCTAGGGAATTGTGGAGGTTTGGCAACATTCTAAAAATCAAATTGCCAAATTTGCTTCAACCAATTTCAAAACAACGAAGGCACTCAATCTTGCAAAATAAAATTACTTTGACATCTCCTCTTTGTCAAGGAAGTTCCAAGTGCTCCAAAATAATATTTTGCATTTGCTTCAAATTGTTAAAGGAGTAACATCTTTGAATTTAGCAAAAATGCCATATCCAACTTTCTAAACAAAAGTGGTTCAAAACATTTTATTCGGAGGCGCCAATTTTTGTGGAGCTCCCACATGATATAAAAAGGCCACCCAAATTATTTCATAATTTTTGAAAATGTTTTGGTGCCTAAATTAAATCACTGAAGCTGCTGGTTTTAAAAGGTTTTATAAATTAAAAGGAGAAAGGATCTAACTGTGATGAACAAAGTTTCTCAGGGGGGTTTCGCGAAACATCGTCTCTCTCCTCGCCACTGTCGCCATGCCGTCGCCGTGGCCGCGCCCACGCTGCACACCGCGCCCGGGCCCCCTCTGCCCTGCCTTCCGCGACAAGGAGAACGCCCCCACGACACCACGACCTCACCTGCTCCCCATCCCCACTCGCCCTGCTCCCTTTTCTCTCCCTCTGCGGTTCCCCACCATGGCTGCGCCGCAGCTCAGCTCCGCCGCCACGACGCCATCGTTTGAGTAGCTCCCGAGCCCAACCAAGAACACCAACCGCTCCGCCGCACCGTCTTCTTCCTCTACACCGGAGGAATCGAGCCGGACCGCCCTAGGTCGCCGTTGCCGCCAAGTTCGTCTCCGACCACCGCCGCGGCTCCTCCATTCGATTCCCGCCGCCGTGGTCCGTCTCCGACCTCGCCGTCTCCACCGACGAGTTCAGGGTGAGCTACTGAACCTCCCCTGCCCTCCTCGCGTTCGAATCGTGGGCCGAGGTTCGATTTCCGCACTGCAGCTCGCCGTAGCCCGCCGTGCTCGTTCTCCGGATATTCCGGGTCGTTTCGAACCGGAAATTCCGATGGGAACCAGTGCGTGTTGCGTTTTCTTTCCTTAGCCAAATTCTCGAACCTGGCTGATGATCGGATAATCCGAACCAAAGGATTCGGATTTTCCGAAGTGAGCCAGTACTGCATTTTTCTCTGGTCCTTAGCCAAAAATTGGAGGGAGCAAATCGATCGGATTTTCCGAGTTAGGAAAATTCGGATTTTCCGATTGGTTCCAGTACCAAAAATGTTACTGTTTCTTTTCTTTTCAACCTAATTTTGTTAAGTGTTGGTAATGTGTTGGATTTAAATAGTACCCAGACATATTCAAAATAGGAAATAAAATGTAATAACTTGTATTTCTTCGGAGCATCATAAAATGCGTGTAATATCCCCGAATGTCCGGAAATTCGTGAACAAACCTTTTAAATGGTTATCATGTTTATCAAATCGTCAAAACCCTGCATCTCCCACATGATCATGTCATAGCATCTACAAGTTAGATCCTAGGGTTTCGACCACCGTAATCAACAAGTAAGATGATCCATGACCTAAATTCACGGGATATCCGGGATGCGCCCCTCTAAGCACCTGAACTCCGTTTAATTTGAATAGTCGAATCATCCCCCTCCCGGGGATTTAAAATGTCATATCATCATAAGTGGCGCATTGCATTTGTTAAACATATGTGTGGTGATTGAATTGTTTTCTTCCGATGTTCTGTTTTCGTTAGATCAAGCAACCGGGGTTATTCCACAATACCCGAGGATCCGTATTACCAGCACGCTGATCCAGGCAAGCGTAATCCCCCCTCTGAGCATATCTTATCCTATGTTTTCCGCAAATATTTTCTCCACTATATTATTGCATGCGGTTCCAAATGTCACTTTTGTCGGATTAGAGTATCCTATAGATGCATTAATTTCCCTATGCCATTATCTGTTTCCCCTCCTATTATCCATAGGTTTGTGTTGTTGGCCGAGATACTTATCCATGCTATGTGATGCTTAGCCATGCCTAGTTATATGCATAGCTGTACGATGGATATATGTGTTGTTGGAAACAGGTGTGAAATGTTGAGATGATGGTGGAGAAATGTGGTGACAGGTGATAAGATGCTAAAAAGGTGGGGATGAGAGGCCACTGTGGTTGTGGTGTTTTGTCTCGTTCTCGCCGCCTAGGAGCGAGTTCTATACCTCTTGAACCAAGACTGAGCGTGCAACCATGCGTGAGGCCTATGCATTTGCAGGAACCCTCATAGACTAAATAACTCGGGCGGGGCTAGCCAGGGTCCTCTAGTTCGGGCTTCCATTTGCGCGTGCGTGATGATGGTGGTATGAACTGGGATGAGGATGGTGGTGTTAGGAAAATAAGTGGCCGTGGGGCGGGTGTTGCAGGCACTGGCTGCCCTGCCGCCACTGATGATCCTGGAAAGTCCTTACCGGGGGAGAAGTCGACACCGCTCCTACCCAGCCGGTTCTCCACGGAAGAGAGCTAAAAGCTAGGTAATGGGCCAGACGGTACGCGTGGCAAACATTTGTACACCCATGCAGGGTAAATCTTTTCGAAAAGCCGTGTCCGCGGTTATGGACGAACTTGGGAAGTGAAGGTAAGATCATAAAATAACTTTAACGGAATGATTAAAAACTGGGTACTAGAGGTACCACTCACAAATGCAAGGTGAGCTTCCTCGAGGGTGATTCGGGGAGGTGCCTTTGATAAACAGGTACAATGGTTGATGATGGTTGATGATGAGTAAGGTGATGAAAGAAAGAGTTACTTCTTACCTCTTTTAAAAATGCTCTGAATAGTCGATGCCATTGAGTTATGTTTTTCATAAATAAAATCAGCTTTATGCAAAACAGCCATATAACTTTGGAAGCCTCATCGAGCTAAAGCTCTATATATAATCTTGCGAGTTCGTCGAACTCAACGTCGTTTGTTTTGTTTCAGAGGAGGACTTCACCGATCTCGAAGGTGGGTTCTTTGTGGACGTCGACGAGTAGTCTGGGGTTCCCAGGTGGCAGCTTGGGACATCCCGGAGCAGCTGGCGCTGGATGTTTATTTGTAGGCCTCTTAGGCCATAAATCTGGATCTTGTTGTTTAGAACAACTTAATTTGCTTCCGCTTGATGTAATGTTGGGTCTGTGACCTCTGGTTGTCATTTGCTATCTTTCTCTATTATAAGAGTTGAACTATAATGATTTGTGTCGTAGAGTCTGTGATGTGCCAGTTGTTCCACAAGTCTTGATCTTATTATTATGCTATGATAGTTGTGCCTGTGTTAAGGCATCAATCGGGGTGTTGTGTTGCCGATGATCAATTCCGAGCAACACCTGCCAAAGGTTTTGGCCGGGGATTGGTAAACCCGTCACCTCCGGTTGTATCGCTTAACCGGTGACACACAGCGTCACGGTATAGTAGTCGGGTCGGGCGCCACACGGCAACCACGACAACCCCCCGCCGCCAAGAAGAGGCAGGTACCGCACATAGTCCCCACCACCGGTGCCCAGGCATGAAGGTGGAAGCCGGGGGCACAACAACGAGCCTAGGCACAGCCGGCAGCGCAGGACGAGCCTAATGCCGACAGATCCAGCAGGCAGCTTGGTCCGCAAGACGCACGACATCGTCTCAACGACATTAAGGCTGGAAAGCAAGACGCCTACCTCGGCCCTGAGTGCTTTGGCCCAGCCATCCGCAACGTTCAGGTACCTCGTGACATGACATCAGTGTCAAAAACTCATCAAAGGTACAATGGAGCGGACAAGCCAAACTCATGGTTGTCACACTACGCGCTGGCAGTCGAAATTGCCGGGGGCAATGGCCTCGTCGCCGCACGCTTCCTTCCCCTCATGCTTGAGGGGACAGCCCGAAGCTGGATCGAAAACTTGCCGGAGAAAAGCATTCATAGCTGGCATGACATGGAGAAGGTGTTCACGCAGCACTTTCAAGGCACATACAAGCGACCCAACACATATACAGATTTGGTTCGTTGCGTGCAAAAGCCGGATGAAACTGCTACAAGCTTCTTGGCAAGGTGGATCCAGACGAAGGCAAGCTGTGAAAACATAGACGACAATCAAGCAATCCATGCCTTCACCACAGGCCTCCTGAAGGGCTCAAGTCTCAGACATAAGCTCGTACGCATGCAGGTCAAGGATCTCGGAGTCATGCTCGAAGTAGCAGCCATGTACGCACAGGCGGATGATGACGCACGCGATGGAGACGGCGCTCATGACATGGCGCCAAGCAGGCGAGCAAGTCACAAACGCAAGGCTCCCCAGGACGACAAAGCCGGACCGTCAAACGAGGTCGCCGCCGCCTTCGAAGGCAAAGGCGGCAGCCGCAAGTGGAAAGGAAAGGGTAAAGAAGGCGGCTCCAGCAAGCAACGCCTGACATACGATCAGGCAAAAGCCTTGCCCTGCCCAATACACGCGTCCTTAGGCAAAGTTAACCACACACTGGGGGAATGCCGGTTCATGGAGGATTTCAAGAAGGACCCCGAGGTTGGCTGGAAGCCAAAAAAGAGCAGAAAGGCTGAGAAGACAAAGAAGGAAGACGATGATGGGGCAGTCTCCATGTCGGAAGATGAGGAACCCAAGCTGGCGCGCAAGGAGAAACAATATCCCAAGGTCCATGGCCAACTGGTCTGCTTTTTGGGCACTCCTTCGGCAAAGGAAGAAAAGGCGGAAATGCGCGAGCTAAACGCCACAGTGCCTGATGTTCCTCAGTATTTAGACTGGTCGGAGAAGGCAATCACTTGGGATAGAGATGATCACCCAGATTACGTACCTCACCCCGGCAATACGCCCTTGTCGTCGACCCAATTGTCGACAACTTCAGGCTCACCAAGGTGTTGATGGACGGCGGCAGCAGTCTCAACATAATATACGCGGACACCCTGAAGCGCATGAACTTGTCGGAAAGCCAGCTTGACTACAGCAAAGTCAAGTTTCATGGCATCGTTCCGGGAAAGCAAGCCAAGTCAATGGGAAGCATCAAACTTGAGGTTACTTTCGGACCTGAGACAAACTACCGCTCGGAGTATCTCAGGTTTGAAGTAGTCCCCTTCAAGAGCGCTTACCACGCCATCTTTGGGCGGCCAGCTTTCGCCAAGTTCATGGCTCGGCCGTGTTACATCTACAGCAAGCTGAAGATGCCTGGACCCAACGGTACAATCACCGTCAATGGCAACTTCAAGAAAGCAAAGGAGTGCGAGCGTGGCAACGCCGCCTTCGCTGAGGCAGTCCTCCACGCAGAGGAGCTAGCCATGCTAAAAAAGGAAACTGATACGTCACAGTTGCCGGAAGATATGAAGACCGCCGAGCCCAAAAAGACTTTCAAGGCGTCCGTGGATACAAAGAAGGCGGACCTGGTCCCAGGTGACAGCTCCAAGCAAGTCACCATCGGGGCCGACCTGGATGACAAATAGGAAAGCGCGCTCGTCAGGTTCCTCCGTGAGAATCAGGACATCTTTGCATGGTCGTCAGCCGACATGCCAGGTGTCCCGAGGGAACTTGCCGAGCACTCTCTTAATGTCTACAAGGAGCCAAGCCAGTAAAGCAAGGAATAAGGCGCTACGGTGAGAAGAAGCGGATGGCAATAGGGAAGGAGATCATCAAGTTGCAAGAAGCCAAGTTCATTAGGGAGGTAGTACACACTGATTGGTTGGCAAATCCTGTAATGGTTCCAAAACCCAATAAGGAAATGAGAATGTGCATTGATTATACCGGTTTGAACAAGTGCTGTCCTAAGGACCACTTTGCTTTACCTCGTATAGATCAGGTCATAGACTCCACAGCCGGCTCCGAGCTGCTGTGCTTTTTGGATGCGTACTCCGGGTACCACCAAATCAAAATGCGAGAATCCGACCAACTCAAAACATCGTTTACTACGCCCTACGGGACCTTCTGCTACATCACGATGCCCTTCGGCCTAAAAAATGCCGGCGCAACGTATCAGCGATGTATGCAAAGATGCCTTCACGAGCAAATTGGCCGCAATGTTCACGTCTATGTTGACGACATTGCCGTCATGTCAAGAAAGAAGGCGGATTTGCTTGACGACCTGAGAGAAACCTTTGATAGCCTCCGGGTATATAGGATGAAGCTCAACCCGAAAAAATGCGTCTTCGGGGTTCCTGCCGGCAAATTGCTCGGCTTTATCGTTTCCGAACGAGGAATAGAGGTCAATCCGAAAAAATCAAGCAATCCTCAACATATCCAGGCCCAAGGACCTGAAGGACGTGCAGCGACTTGCCGGCTCGGCGGCTGCCGTCAGTCGTTTCATTAGCCGTCTTGGAGAGAAGGCACTGCCTCTTACCGGCTTCTGAAGAAATCCGACAATTTGAGTGGACAGACGAAGCAGATGCCGCCTTGCAACAGCTCAAGGAAGCATTAACGTCTGCCCCAATCTTAGCAGCTCCTCGAACGCAGGAACCAATGCTGCTTTACATCGCGGCAACTAACTTAGTTAGCGTGGTTCTGGTTGTGGAACGCAAGACGGAAAAATCAGACTTGCCGGAACAGCGTCCGGTTTACTTCATCAGTGAAGTATTTTCCGCCTCCAAACAGCGTTATCCGCATTACCAGAAGCTGGTCTATGGTGTTTTCTACGCCGCCAGAAAATTGAGGCACTATTTCCAGAACATTCAATCGCGGTGTGAGCAAGGCGCCTCTGGGAGATATATCAACAATACGGATGCTACAGGCCGAGTTGCCAATGGGGTATTGAACTTGCCGCCTTCGACATCACGTAAAACCCAGAACCGCCATTAAATCTCAAGCCTTAGCAGACTTTGTAGCAGATTGGACAGAAGCCATGGACGAAGTACCTCTCCCTGAAGACGCATATTGGATCATGCACTTTGACGGATCAAAAATGCTTCAGGGCTCGGGGGCTGGCATTGTGTTAAGAAACCCTCAAGGAGACAAGCTTAGTTATGTGTTACAAATTCACTTTAAAGCAACTAACAATGTTGCCGAATACGAAGCTCTCCTTCATGGTTTACACATCGCCAAGGAACTGGGCGTCCACGCGTCCTCTGCTATGGAGATTCAGACTTGGTGGCGCAACAGACACGTGGCACTTGGGACGCAAAAAGCAAGACAATGGCGGCATATCGCGCTACCGTTGACGAGTTCGCTAAATGCTTCCTAGGCTACGAGGTCCGCCACATCCCAAGAGCTCAAAATGAGGCGGCAGACACACTTGCCAGATTGGGGTCTGAACGCAAAAAGGTACCAAAGGATGTTTTCCTGGAACACCTGCACAAGCCGTCAATAAAAGGAGCAGACCTCCTTGACCCAGAGTCGGCAGAACCAGTCGAAGATGCTAGCTATGCCGTCTACCTGGTAAAGCCGGATTGGACGACGCCATATTTGGACTTCCTGATCAATCAGGAGTTGCCGGATGATGAGGTTTTGAAAAGGCAAATTGTAAGAAGAGCCAAGGCATTCACAATAATTAAAGGCGAATTGTACAAGCGTAGCACCACTGGTGTCTACCAACGTTGCATTTCGCCCGAAGAAGGCAGAGAACTGTTGGACGAGATACATGCTGGAGTATGTGGACATCACGCTTCCTCACGCTCCCTTGTTTCCAAAGCTTTCCGACAAGGTTTTTACTGGTTGACAGCCAAGCAAGATGCAGAGGACATCGTCAAAAGATGCAGGGGCTGCCAACTATATGCCAGACAATCACACATGCCGGCTCAGGAGCTTAAAACAATACCCATCACATGGCCTTTCGCAGTCTGGGGCTTGGACATGGTTGGTCCGTTTAAGACGGCGCCTGGTGGCTACACACATTTACTTGTGGCTGTAGACAAGTTCACCAAGTGGGTTGAAGCTAAGCCCATCAAAAAGCTAGACGGTGCCACAGCCGCAAATTTTCTGTGGGGAATAATCTCTCGGTTCGGGGTGCCTCACAGCATTATCACCGACAACGGCACTAACTTGTCGCAAGGCGAAGTCGAGGAGTACTGTTATAAGCATGGCATCCGCCTAGATCTTGCCTCAGTAGCACACCCGCAGGCAAATGGTCAAGTAGAGCGTACAAATGGTTTAGTCCTACAAGGCATCAAACCACGTCTCGAAGTACCGTTGCACAGAGCGGCTGGGGCTTGGGTGGATGAGTTGCAGTCTGTCCTTTGGAGTTTACGAACAACCCAAACAGATCAACCAAGTTCACTCCTTTCTTCTTAGTCTATGGCGCAGAAGCAGTGTTGCCGTCCGACATGATGTACGATTCTCCCAGAATTCAAGCCTACGTCCAGGAAGACGCAGAAGATGCAAGACAGGATGGCCTTGACCTACTTGATGAAGAACGCGATGTTGCTCGCACGATCCGCCATCTATCAGCAAAGTTTGAGGCGTTATCACAGTAGAAGAGTACGCAACGTAGTTTTAGAGTTGGTGACCTGGTCCTCCGCCTAATCCAAGACAGGAAAGGCTTGCATAAGTTATCCCCGCCATGGGAAGGACCTTTTGTGGTCAGTAAGGTGTTGCTCAATGGATCTTATTACTTGGTGGACGCACGAGACGGATACAAGAAGAAACGAGGTCGCAAGCGCAAAAGGAAGGTCGACGACCAGTACGACGAAACCAAACGACCTTGGAACATTGAGCAGCTACGTCCTTTTTACACTTAGCAATTTCCAAATTGTAATAAGTACTATATGATTATGAAATAAAAGTCTGTGGTTTGCTCATCCAGCTTTGAGACCATGCCATCTTTTGTCTTTTCTCGCAATCATATATTGTTAATGTCAAAAGTTTCCGTTAAAATTTTGCTCCGTGCTACGGGTCCGACTTTTTTGACATTTGCCGTCTGCCGGCTAAAAATAAGCAAACAACCTTTGCACCGCCTAGTATGGATATCTGTCTGTTTGTGTGTGGGTCGCCTAGTAGTATGTCGTTGGCACCAACATGCCGGCTTTGGTCTCTGAGTCTAAACTAATTGGTATTGCACCTGGTTGGCTCAGCTAAAGTAACTGTGATGAGGTTCCGCCAACATATGAAACAGCTAAACATGTAAGCGAGATACATATTAAGGCGGGCCACTTAAGTAAGCCTACCGCCAAGTGTAGCATAAAAGTTGGCCCAACATAGTTACAACCAAAATATAAACAAGTTTTTTCGCGTTAACAGATTAACGCATCTACTTGTGCTATCATTGCAGGAGAAGACATCTAAGGAGTTGCCGCCTTGGTGGACGCTGTTGGGAGGTCCTGGGGGCTGATTCCGGCATCCTTGGGGCTGGCTCCGCCATCCTGGGGGCTGCGCTCCTCAGCCACGGCTTCGCCTTCTCCATCTCCAGCAGCTTCGGGATCCGCCAAGGAAGGATCGGCTTCTGCAACATGGGGATCCGGGTGTTCCTTGTAGAACTTTCGGATGTCCACCATGTTGGCGACCCTTGTGGCATAGCCTTGGACAGCAGCCAGCACGCTGGATAGCACAATGGGCTGGTCATTATCGTCCACTGTCGGCATATACTCGGTGATTTGCCGGATATCGGCCTCCGGGTACCACGCCGCAGTCAAGGCCAGCGCCACTTTGGCTCCACCACGCGCAGCGGATCGCAATTGGCTGTCGTACTCCGTGGTTGCTTCCCAAGCAGATCCGGCAAAGCTTCGAAATCAACTGGGTCGCTGCCTGCGCCAGGAAAGAATTTGGCGGCAAACGCCTTGCCCACGCCGACAAGATGGTTGACTATTTCGCCAACCTTCAAGATGCGTGCAAGGCGGGGCGAGGTATCCACGTTGTCTCCAAGGTTTGCCGGCGCTACAAGAAAACATACAAGTGTTAAAGAACGTTGCAGCAAGTGACTCGAAGTGATCACAATGAAGTGAAGAATCTTACCAAGGACGTGCTCGTGGATGGCATTGATCTCATCCAAGTGGGCAGCAAGGGTCTCCTCGGCTAACTGGACGGCTTGAGCATGCTTTTCTTGTTGGGCTTTGGAGTTCTTGGTCACCTCAGCGAGGGTGTCGCCCAACGTTTTCAGCTGCTCCGTCAACTTGCTGACTTCTCAGTGTGGGTCAAGTCTCGCTCTTCCAGCTCCTTGGAATGAGTTTCCTTTAGATCCATGACCGTCTTGGCTAAATCTGCAGCTTCGTTGATAACGGCTTGCAAATTAGAAGAACTTTTGAGGATATCTTGGGCAGCGTCTAGCAATTCTACAAAGTATGGAAAGAGCCGACTAAAATACTTTCGGAAGGAAAAAAACTGGACGGACGAAAAGAAGGCAAAAAAGATTTGTCACCTTCATCCTTTTTCGAGCTTCTTCCAAGCTCGCAATCTGGGCGTCCTTCAGCTCCACGTCCTGACGCAGTTGCTGGCATTCTTTGTTCTTCTTCTCTTGGGCACGGAATAGCTCAAGATTGGAAGCAAGAACAGCCTGCAAAACACGAAGACAACATTGCGGTTAACACTATATAGTCAAAAGACCACTTTGCCGGCTAAAAACACTTTCAGCCGCCAAAGTGCTCGGGGGCTGCGACTATAGGTTAAGTTACCTCAAGTTGATCGTGGAGGGTCTCGTGGAGTTCATCCATGTGCTTGTACCATTTACGGGTTCCTTCGCGCATGGTCCTCAGCGTTTGCCGGGGATCTTTCACTCCTTCGCCAGGCTCGGAGCTGGGATGGGAGGACGATCCGCCATGGCTGGCCGCCATCTTGTCCTCCATCTCTTGCTTCATGGCAATAAAGCGGGCGCATCATTAGCCGAAGCTTCAGCCACTCTTGACCTGGCGGTGGGAGCAGCAGGTTTCTTGCCCGCCGCCATCTCTGCAGCCGTCTCCGCAGCACCAGTTGGCCTCGTGTTGTCGGCTGTGTATGTTCCCGGGCAGAAGACCACGGGAATGTTGGCGGCAGGCGTGGCCGGTGCGGTGGCAGGAGAAGGCTTTGGCGGCTTGCCTCTGCCAGCTGTTGTCTTCAAGTTGGAGCGAAGCTTGGGCATGGTAGGCTTCGCTCTACAAAAAAGGAGTAAAGACATGTTAGCAAAACGCGTTGCAAATATAGCAAATGGACAAGATAGCAAAAGCATAAGCTTACTCACCGTTTATGGGGAATGTTTTCCCCCAAGGTCTCATCTTCCGCCTCGGTCGTGACGACGGCCTTCTTTTTCTTCTCCAAGTCCTTGGTGGAAGAAGGCCCGCCAGCCTTGCGCTTCCTGGACTTGTTTGCCCCGGCATCATACCAGTTCGGAGCCAAGTCGGCGTCCGTCAAGGTTTTCAGCTGAAGAACAAAGCATCGTCAAACTAGCGCCGAGTTGGCAAAATAACCCAATAAGGAAGTTTTGGCTTACCTCTGGGGCTGGGTTGTTGTGGGTGAACATGGCGACGCCTTCGGCTGCCTTCACATGATGGGGCTTGATGAGCTCCCTTAGCCGGTACAACAGCATATCCTCGCTAAGGATGCTGTTGTCGGCGCTGTCTGCCTTGTACTCGCACATCTTCAGTGGGCGATGGCGGAGTGGCATTATCTTCCTTGACAGCCAGCAGATGACGGTATCAACTCCATCAAGCACTGGAGCCTCCATCGTCTTCATCAAGAACTTGATCCGCCTAATGGCAATTCGAAGGTCGTTCGACAAGCTGCCGAGTGACACCTTTGCTGTCCAGCAGGCCTTGTGGGTTGGCGGACCATTGACGAAGGTGGGAACTCCCTTTGTGATGCCAGGTGTCAGGATGTCTTTGCAGTAGAAGAAGGTGCTGGTCCAATTCTTTACGTATTCGTTATAGGGGATCTTTGGATACCAGTCCGGTTGGCGGCAATTGAAGGTTACGCTGCCGCAAGTTGCTGGCTGGCCGCCTGATATGGTTTGCCGGCGGCACAGAAAGCAATACTGGAAAAGCTCTATGGAGGCGGCTATACCTAAGTAGCCCTCGCACAACGCTTGGAAGCCGGCTAGCACTAAGATGCTATTCGGCGCTATGTTGTGTGGCTGCAGCCCGTAGAAGCTGAGTACAGCCAAGAAGAAGGTGGAGAGCGGTAGAGTCATACCGCGAAGGCTGTGCGACGCCAAGATGACTCGTTCACCGCCTTGGGGGTCAGGGACGGTTTCGTTGCCTGGTACCCGCCAAGCGCAGTCCGCCTTTGGTGGCACAAAGCCGTCTTCCTCCAGCTCTTCGAGGTACTCCGTCGTTATGCACGATGGTGATGCATGTAAAATGCATACATGAACTTTGCATTATTTTACTTCTATTCCAATCATATTTGCATCATATAAGGGTTATATCAATGTTTTATAATGATTTTTGGGAATATTTCATAATTTTCCCATTTATTTGGAATTAACCCTGTTTTCCAGAAAACGTCTTTTTTAGTGTTTCAGACTTTCCAGGAGCTTCGGGACTCCAAAAAGGGCAAGGCCAAAGAGCACGGTTCAGAATTTTCGAGACGAACGCAATGGGCTCAAAGTGAAGGCCAGAAGCCCAACCAGCTGGAAATGAGAGGGCCCCACGCGGCCAAAAATCTTGGCCGCGTGGGCCTACCTATTTTGGGCCTCGAGGCTCCGTTGTCGTTGATCTATGCTCCTCCGACTTCGTCTTGACCTAAAAACTTCTATAAAAACAGTGCCCCGAGGAGTTTCGCGAGGAGGCGGCGGAGAAACACAAAACCACGAAACAGGAGACAGAAGGCTGCCGCCGGAGAAGATTGGAGGGGGGAACCGCCGCCGGAATCACCTCCGGAAGGCTCCTCCGTCCCTCCTCCGGAGTCTCCATCAACACCACCGCCATCTTCATCGCCGTTGCTGCCTCCCATGATGAGGGGGGAGTAGTTCTTCATCGAGGCTGAGGGCTCTACCAGTAGCTATGTGGTTCATCTCTCTCTCATGGTGTGATCTTTATGTGATCATGAGCTTTGTAATCTAGTTGAATCCATAGATATGAATTATGCTACTTGAGTGGTTTTATTAATGTAATTTCCGGAGTCACCTTTGTCCCATGGTGTGAAGTTGACAGTGTGCGCACCGTGTGTGACTCTTAGGCTAAAGGTTACAGAAATACTTACCATGAGTTATTCTTGTGTTGGATGTCACTATAAAATTGTGGTGTTTGTTTAGTACTATTTTGGGGCACTCATAGTGACCTTGGGGTTCCCTAGATGTGGAAGACAGACTTTAAGGTGTGCTTTTGTAGCCCTACACGATGGTCTTGGTGTTCTATGATATTGTGGTGTTTGTTCACTCAGACTTTAAGGTGTGCTCTTGTAGCCCTACGCAGTAGATTGGTATTTCTATCCAACATGAGAATAGTTCAGAGTAGCATAGGGAAGAGGAAATATCTATGTATTCAATTATATTATTATTGAGAGTGTCCACTAGTGAAAGTATGATCCCTATGCCTTATTTCCAAGCATTGAAACACCGTTTGCTCTCATTTTGGCTCAAGTTTGCTTACTACCATTTTTATTTCAGATTGCCATCACCACTTATAATCATCCATATCACTTGTATTTCACTATCTCTTCGCCGAACTAGTGCACCTATACACCTGACAAGTGTATTGGGTGTGTTGGGGACACAAGAGACTTTTTGTATCTTAATTGCAGGGTTGCTTGAGAGGGGTATCTTTGACCTATACCTCCCCGAGTTCGATAAACCTTGGGTTATTCACTTAAGGGAAACTTGCTGCTGTTCTACAAACCTCTGCACTTGGAGGCCCAACACTGTCTACAAGAATAGAAGCGTGCGTAGACATCAAGCTATTTTCTGGCGCCTTTGCCGGGGAGGTAAGTGCTTGAAGGTATCTCCTTTAGGTCCTGCAGTTATATCTTTTTGTTTCTTGTTTTTATTTTACTAGTTAGGCTTAATGGAAAACAACAAAAAAAATAGAGATCTTTATGAACTTTATATCGAATTAGGACATGATGCTTTTGAAGAGAAAATAAAAAAAGGCAATGGGAGTTTGTTTGCATAATAGTGATAACAATGTTGTTAACATGAATGCTTTGAACACCATTATTCCTAATGCTATGGAAAAGTCTAAGCTTGGGGAAGCTAGTTTATATGAAAATGATCTTTTTAGTTCCCCAGCTTTAGAGAATAAAACTTGCCTTGATAATGCTTTGTCTCCCATATGTGATAATTCTAATGATGCTTGTAATATTCTAAATCCACCTACTGAAAGTACTGCTTTTGAAATACCTATGGAACTTGTTGAAATGGTTATGGAAGAACCTTATTCAGGGGATGGAACAGTTCGTCCGAATGATCACTTGTTGAAACTTACAGAACTTTGTGAGTTGTTTAAAGTTGCAGGTTTATCAAGAGAAGATGTCATGAGGAAAGTATTTCCATTTTCACTTAAGGACAAAGCAAAGGAGTGGTATAGGCTGTTGGATGATCGTCCTTCGAATTGGAAACAGCTTGAATCTCTCTTTTGCTCTAAATTTTATCCTCTTCATGAAGTGCATCGAGATAGGAGTTACATTTTAATTTTTATCCTCATGATGTAGAAAGCATTGCTCAAGCTTGGGGAAGACTGAAAACATTAATACTCAAATGTCCTAACCATGAGCTTTCTGAGGAAATAATTATTTCTAATTTTTATGCAAGGCTTTCAGGTCATCATAAGGATTATCTAGATTCTTCTTCAGGTGGTTCTTTCACAAGTAAGAAGGTTGAAGCTAAATGGGATCTTCTTGAAAAAATTCAACGCAATACTGAAGATTGGGAGATCGACAAAGGTAAAGAATCAGGTATAAACCATGAATATGATAGCATTAAGTCTTTTGCTGAAACTGCTAGTTTTCATGAGCTTAGTGCTAAATTTGGTCTTGATTCTCAAATTATTGTTAATTGCTGTAAAACCTTTGCTTCTCATATTAATATTCCTAAAGAGAATTGGGACATGTATCATGAACCTTTTAAAGACACTTGCATGAAAAATGAAATTGTTACTAATGATTGCAATAAACATGCTCAAACTTCTGAAAATACTATTTCTTATAAGCATGTTAAGAATTGTGGAGCACTTAGACCTTGTGAAAAGAATCAAATCGAAGAAGCATGAAAAATGAAATTGTTACTAATGATTGCAATAAACATGCTCAAACTTCTGAAAATACTATTTCTTATAAGCATGTTAAGAATTGTGGAGCACTTAGACCTTGTGAAAAGAATCAAATCGAAGAAGAATATTGTATCCATCATAGGAATGAAAAAACTACAACATGGTACAGAGCTCTAGGTGATCTTGCTGAAAAAGTTTGTGCCACCTATCCTTTTACTTGTGAACTTTGCTATAAAGAGGGGCATTTCAAATTCCAATGCTCAGGTTCTAATAAGGATATTGCAGGAGACTTTTGTGATAACATGATCACTCCTAATCAACATGATGAACTTACATTATTTTTGGGGTGTGAAGAGTTATCAAGAAAAACTTCTTCGTTAGATATGAGTGCTTTTGATATGAATAGTGTGTTACATGGATGTTATCTCTATTGTGTTAATAATTGCCATGCCAACACTTACATACAAAGTATTATAAAAGATGGAATGGCTTTACCAAAATATGAAAGGACTAATGTTTGTTTTACTCTTATTAATGAAAGAGAGGAATCCTCCCAAGTTTCTTCCATTGTTTCTAACAATAAACCAGGTTATATGGAGAAGCTTCCTTCCAAGCCTCTCTCTCCGAAAGAGGGAAAGAAGAAGAAGAGGAGTACAAAGAGAGAGGAAACGGTATCTTCCCCTAAACATGTTGCTCCTATTATAGATGTTGCTGATGAGTCTGAATTCGATGATGATCCTATGCCTGTTACTTATAATAGTGATCATGATTGGGAAAAGCATAGTACTTTTGATATTGAAAATCTCTTGGGTACCAATTCTGAAAATGATGATGTTAATAATTGTTATACTATTAGTACTATTCATGTTCTTTCCAATGATTATATGAAAAGCTCTAAGCTTGGGGTAGAGGTGTTTGAAAATCCTTTTGCTAGTAATGATTATATATTTGAGACATCTCCTTCTAGTAAAAATGATGATGAATATGATATTTTGAGTCCACCCACTATTGAGTATAAAGTTTATTGTGATTATGATATGCCTCCTATATATGATGATTACAATGATTATTATGAATGTTTTACTCCCACTATTCCTAATGAAACTGTTTATGCTTATGTGGAGAGTAATGATACTTTTATTCATATGGATCATGATAAGAATGTTTCATGTGATAGCTATATTGTTGAGTTTATCAATGATGCTACTGAAAGTTTTTATGAGAGAGGGAGACATGATTTCATATATCTCAAAAATATTAAGTCTTCTCTCTTTTTGTTGAAAATTTTGAAGTTGCACTTGCTTTGCCTTCCTATGCTAGTCACCTTGTGCTTTATTGATTTATTTTCTTACAAGATCCCAATGCATAGGAAGTGGGTTAGACCTAAATGTGTTTGATATTTGCTTCTTGATGCTCTTTTATATTCAACATCTATTCCTTTGTGAGCATCATTAAAACTATCATGCCTAGCTATATGGCTATAAAGAAAGCGCTTTGCGGGAGGCAACCCGGTTATTTTTGTGTGGATTTTTCTTTGTGTCCTCTTGCTGTAACAAGAGACTTTGTGTCTAGTTTAGTTTATGGAGTTTTAAATAAAGTGCCAAGTTTTACCCATTTTGGTCTTGAAAAGTTGCTTATTGAGTTCGGAGATTTTATTCCTGCACGAGTCAGTGCACGGTATGATTTTTAATTCTTATTCTGTAACTCCGAATGAGCTCATATTTGAACTGTAGTTGCAACTTTTCATCCTCTGTATGCATGAATTTGTTCGGAATTTTTCGAGAAAGTTTGGTAGGGTAGAAAAATACGTTTTGCTGCTGCTGTTTTTCTGGACAGATTCTGTCCCATTTTGTTTGATGCATGCTTTGAGCTTTTAAGCTGAATCATTTGATCCAATTGAGTTTATGAGTAGGCATACAACATTATACACTTTCTGGACATCCATATGAATTTTTGTTCAAGATTATATGCAGCAAGAAACCTATTTGTTTATCACTATTAATGCACCCCACAGAAAAGAAATGGGAGAAACGGTGTTTTGAAGTTTTTTCACAGGGATTGGAGGAGATGCACCAAGAGCTATCCAAGGATGGTGAAGACCATAAGCTTGGGGATGTGAAGACAACCCCACTGGACCTACACACTCTCGGTTTGCGCACGTCCAACTTCTGTTTTTCGATCGAAACACTTTATCGCATAAACTTGGAGCGTCTTTTGTTTTGTTTTGGTTTGATTTGTTTTGAGAGACCACCACACTATCATTTATATATGGGAGAGCTACTGGAAATATGGGTTGAAATATGTTGGATGCTTTTATAAGATTGGGAAAAGGGATGTTTGAGTTGATTTTTAATGATACATATAGTTGCATGATTCATGAGCTTGTTTATGAGTAATAGTTTGCAAATCCTTTTTGAAGAGCTATAACTTATTCATGTTTTGGTGCTGATTGTTATTTTACTTGGTTTAACATGGATTAGTTAGTTCTATGGACACTCATGCATGCATCTAGATGGTCAACTTTCTCCCTTTTGCTAGCCCAAAAACTCCAACAAGTTAAAACTTGTTTCCAACACCTTCAACCAAAGTTATTCCAGTGAGTCCACCATATCTAGCTACCTACTAGCTATATGCTATTCCGAGTATGTTCATCATGATATTTGTGTTATCTATACCTCTGAATAAAATGATTATGTTATTGATTGCCATGGGAAAAGTTGGTTATATAGCTCTCATGAACTTGATGCACATTTTTACTATCATTGCTATAAATAAAACATGACCCATTGTGATTAAGATTATGATGCTGGTGGCTTGATAAATGTCCAAGGTTGGGAGTTAGCCCATATGTGCTGTCACATGCAAAGCTTTCAACATGCTCCATTTAGTTGATATCATGTGCTTTTGTATATGGATGCCTATCATGATGAAATAAGGGGAAAAGATTTAGTTTGAATGAGTTTGTATAAATGGTTAGAGAGACGCCTGGGCCGCTAATCTAAGCCATGCATTATTCATGGTGGAAATTTACTTACATGCTATGGTGAATTATCTATGACACACCTTACAATAAAAAGCTATTCCAATGGTAAATAAAAAGGGTGTTGAGGTGGTTCATCTTGTTTGTTGTCTTGTCATTTTGATATGGGCTTGTTCCATATCCTGGGACAAGAGGTACCCCAGTTGACGCTCTTGATGATACTATTATTACTTACAATGATAGATAACTTGAACTTGCTTTTCCCAAGTTGAGTAACTCATGGTGTAGGTACTTGTATTCAAGGGGCATGAGACATCCAACCTTTACTTTGTCAAGCACACTACTCATATTTGCTCTCACATTAAACTATAATCATTCAAGATGCTATGATAGGGGAATGAGAGCTTGACACCAAGTATTACCACATTGCAATCATTAACTTAAGTAGAAGAGTTTGGAGATTAGATGAAACTTATGCATGCTTTACCTCTACTCACTTATACATCTTTCCAAAGTGTCCACCTATCATATTCAGATTTTCATCATCACTCTATGACCAATGTAGGATGTCCATACTTATCATTATGCATACATGTGGTCCATACTACTATCTGTTATGTTACACTTTGTGAACTATCATTTAACATCCTTGCATTGAATACTTGATATCACTTCATAAACTATCTTGCATATTGCTACTCCTTTTAAGAATGAATCATTTGACTCTATGTAGCAATAGTAATCATCTTTGATATCCATTGTTAGTATTAAAATGCAAAGTCCATGTTAGTTTTATCACCTTCATACTCAGGACGAGCATGGGTTAAGCTTGGGGATGTTGATGCATGTAAAATGCATACATGAACTTTGCATTATTTTACTTCTATTCCAATCATATTTGCATCATATAAGGGTTATATCAATGTTTTATAATGTTTTTGGGAATATTTCATAATTTTCCATTTATTTGGAATTAACCCTGTTTTCCAGAAAACGTCTTTTTTAGTGTTTCAGACTTTCCGGGAGCTTCGGGACTCCAAAAAGGGCAAGGCCAAAGAGCACGGTTCAGAATTTTCGAGACGAACGCAATGGGCTCAAAGTGAAGGCCATAAGCCAAACCAGATGGAAATGAGAGGGCCCCACGCGGCCTAAAATCTTGGCCGCGTGGGCCTACCTATTTTGGGCCTCGAGGCTCCGTTGTCGTTGATCTTTGCTCCTCCGACTTCGTCTTGACCTAAAAACATCTATAAAAATAGTCCCCCGAGGAGTTTCGCGAGGAGGCGGCGGAGAAACACAAAACCACAAAACAGGAGACAGAAGGCTACCGCCGGAGAAGATTGGAGGGGGAACCGCCGCCGGAATCACCTCCGGAAGGCTCCTCCGTCCCTCCTCCGGAGTCTCCATCAACACCACCGCCATCTTCATCGCCGTTGCTGCCTCCCATGATGAGGGGGAGTAGTTCTTCATCGAGGCTGAGGCTCTACCGGTAGCTATGTGGTTCATCTCTCTCTCTCATGGTGTGATCTTTATGTGATCATGAGCTTTGTAATCTAGTTGAATCCATAGATATGAATTATGCTACTTGAGTGGTTTTATTAATGTAATTTCCGGAGTCACCTTTGTCCCATGGTGTGAAGTTGACAGTGTGCGCACCGTGTGTGACTCTTAGGCTAAAGGTTACAGAAATACTTACCATGAGTTATTCTTGTGTTGGATGTCACTATAAAATTGTGGTGTTTGTTTAGTACTATTTTGGGGCACTCATAGTGACCTTGGGGTTCCCTAGATGTGGAAGACAGACTTTAAGGTGTGCTTTTGTAGCCCTACACGATGGTCTTGGTGTTCTATGATATTGTGGTGTTTGTTCACTCAGACTTAAGGTGTGCTCTTGTAGCCCTACGCAGTAGATTGGTATTTCTATCCAACATGAGAATAGTTCAGAGTAGCATAGGGAAGAGGAAATATCTATGTATTCAATTATATTATTATTGAGAGTGTCCACTAGTGAAAGTATGATCCCTAGGTCTTATTTCCAAGCATTGAAACACCGTTTGCTCTCATTTTGGCTCAAGTTTGCTTGCTGCCATTTTTATTTCAGATTGCCATCACCACTTATAATCATCCATATCACTTGTATTTCACTATCTCTTCGCCGAACTAGTGCACCTATACACCTGACAAGTGTATTGGGTGTGTTGGGGATACAAGAGTCTTCTTGTATCTTAATTGCAGGGTTGCTTGAGAGGGTTATCTTTGACCTATACCTCCCGAGTTCGATAAACCTTGGGTTATTCACTTAAGGGAAACTTGCTGCTGTTCTACAAACCTCTGCACTTGGAGGCCCAACACTATCTACAGGAATAGAAGCGTGCGTAGACATCAGATGGCAGCCAGTAGCGGGAGCCCAGCTCCGTCACCTACTCCTCCTCCTCAGCCGTGGCTTCGTCGGCGGGAACCTCTTGGTCCGCCGTCAGCGTGGCCTCCTCCGTCGACATGGACGGGAGAGGAAAGTAGGTGGGCGAGGCCGGTGTGGATGCTACCGGGGCTGAAGAAGAAGAAGGGGCCGACGGCCAGCGTCGCCCGCTGGCACAGATCTAGACCCGGCCGCGACCGCCGAGACCGCCGTCGGGGGCGCCGCCGCTACCGATGTAGCTTGCTCGCTCGAACTCGCCATCTGCTAGGTGCTGCGCCGCTTGGTGTGCTCACCGGAGTTGGAGGGGAGAAGTGCTCGAGGGGAGGAAATGGCTGCGGTGAGTGCGAATGGGGAAGAAATTCATCCCCGTGGTGCTCGAGGGGTATTTAACTCCTTGCGCCGTGATTCGTGCGCGTAACGGGCGGAGGCACGATCTCCACCACGTGACCACGATTTGCACGTCGTGGCAACGGTGTCTGCAGCCGTCTCCTCGATTCCCATGCATAGTGGAAAAGCAATCATGACGCACGCCCAAGTCCAAACTGTCGTGGACTGCGTGGCGTCATCCGTCAACATTTGACGGGACCGGTCAAATGACAAGACCTTTGCCGGGAAGTGATGGCGTGAATCACACGCTCGTTGGGAGACCCCAAGAGGAAGGTATGATGCAGTTCAGCAGCAAGTTTTCCCTCAGAAAGAAACCAAGGTTATCGAACCAGTAGGAGCAGCAACTCTTCAGAAGGTTGTTGGTGGCTCGCACGGCGCAACACGATCACCAACGTGGAATCTGCACACAACACAATCAAACTACTTTGCCCCAACGAAACAGTGAGGTTGTCAATCTCACGGCTTGCTGAAAACAAAGGATTAAACGTATGGTGTGGAAAATGAGTATTAAATTGCAGAGAATGAAAAAGGAACAGTTTGCAGTTTGTGGTTGTTTAATCAGTGTAAAAGAATGGACCGGGGTCCACAGTTCACTAGTGGTGTCTCTCCATAAAAGATAACTAACATGTTGGGTGAACAAATTACAGCTGGGCAATTGACAAATAGTGAGCGCATGACAATGCATATACATGACATGATGACTACTATGATATTTAATTGGGCATTACGACATAATACATAGACCGTTATCCAACAGCATCTATGACTAATAATCCACCGCCGGGTTGTCATCCGAGTCCCCCGTTGGTATTAAGTTGCAAGCAACGGATAATTGCATTAAGTAAAGTGCGTAATGTAAACAAACACATATGCCCGTGGACATAGCATCGTTAGGTTATCCCTAGTGGCAACAGCACATCCACAACCTTAGAACTTTCTGTCACTGTCCCAGGTTAAACGGAGCATGAACCCACTATCTAGCATAAATACTCTCTCTTGGAGTTACAAGCATCTACTTGGCCAAAGCATCTACGAGTAACGGAAAGCATGCAAGATCTTAAATAACATAGATAGATTGATAATCAACTTGACATAATATTCAATATTCATCGGATCCCAGCAAACACAACATGTAGCATTACAATAATATGATCTTGATCATGTAGGGCAGCTCACAAGATCTAAACATGATGGCACAAAGTGGAGAGACAACCATCTAGCTACTGCTATGGACCCGTAGTCCAAGGATGAACTACTCACGCATCACTCCGGAGGCAGGCATGGCGATGTAGAAGCCTCCGGTGACGATTCCCCTCTCCGGCAGGGTGCCGGGAAGAGGTTCTGAACCCTCCCGAGCTAGGGTTGACGGCGGCGGCGTCTCTGGAACTTTTCGTGGATATTTGCTCAGGTACTTAGGGTTTTCGCGTCGGGGGGAATAAGTAGGCGAAAGGGCGGCGGCTGCGACCCCCGAGGGGCCCACACCACCCTAGGGCGCGGCAGGGGGGCCCGCGCCCTAGGTGCGTGTGGGGCCCTCCTGGCTCCTCTCTGCTGCTCCTTCGGTCCGTCAGGTGTGTTCTGGTAAAATAGGGACCCCCGTGTAGTTTCGTCCAATTCCGAGAATATTTCCAGACTAGCTTTTCTGGAATACAAAAACAGCAGAAAACAGGAACTGGCACTTCGGCATCTTGTTAATAGGTTAGTCCCAAAAAATGTATAAAAGTGATATAAAGTAGATGCAAAACATGTAGCAATTGGTATAAAACAAGCATGGAACATCAAAAATTATAGATACGTTTGAGACGTATCAGCATCCCCAAGCTTAGTTCCTACTCGTCCTCGAGTAGGTAAACGATAAAAACAAAATAATTTTTGAGGTGACATGCTACTATCATAATCTTGATCATATAATATTGCAAGGCACATGTAAATGAATGAAGTGATCCAAGTCAATGGTCTATAATTTGCTACCAAATAGATAATGAGTAAACAATGAATCACACAAGCTAAACGTTTTCATGAATAGTACTTTCGAGACAAGCATCAAACAGTTTTGCATAAGTGTTAACTCATAAAGCAATAGTTTCTAATAAAAGGTATTTAATCAACACAAAGGAAGAATTAGTTTCAGCATTTGCTTCAACTTTCAACATATTTATCTCATGGATATTGTCAACACAAAGTAGTATAACAAGTCCAATACATTGCATATAACGCATGTTGTAACAAAGTTGACACTAGTGTTTGCTTGTGGAAGACAGAAAGAATAGGAAAACTGACTCAACATAAAAGTAAAAGAAAGGCCCTTCGCAGAGGGAAGCAGGGATTAAATCATGTGCTAGAGCTTTTAGGTTTTTGAAAGCATATAGAGATTGCATAAAATATTTGATACTCCTCCCAACCTTGCTAACACAAGCCATGGCTAACCGAATCCTCGGGTGCCTTCCATCAATCACATACCATGGAGGAGTATCTATTTTTGAGAGGTGTTTGTTAATTGTCAACGAATGGTAGCGGGTGAGAACAGTATTCTACCTGTCAAACGGACTTTTAAGAGCGGCTCCCATGAAGGACGTTATTTCTACCAGCAAGGCAGATCATCCCTCTTTCTCTTTGGTTTACACACATTCAGGTATTTCACTGTTTGTCATTGCTTACTGATGAATCAGGGCAAAAGTGTGAAGAGAATTAATTGGTTAAAGTTGTAATTAATTGGGACTGGGCACCCCGTTGCCAGCTCTTTTTGCAATTATTGGATAAGCGGATGTATATGCCACTAGTCCAGGTGTAAAAGTCCACTTCAAATAGAATAAAGAATAACCACACTAATTCCTCATGAGCTAGTAAACATTGACACAAAAAGGGAATAATAACATTTTGAATAATTTAAAGGTAGCACATGAAAAATTTACTTGGAGTGGCAAGGAAATACCACATATAGGTAGTTATGGTGGACACAAATGGCATGGATTTTGGCTCAAGGATTTGGATGCACGAGAAGCATTCCCTCTCAGTACAGAGTTTAGGCTAGCAAGGTTATGTAAGCAAACAAGAATATCAACCCGTACACCAAGTTTTATATGACAAACATATTGCAAACGTTATAAGACTTCATACCGTCTTCCTTGTTAACCAAACCCTGTTATTAGAAAATATCTAGACCTTAGAGATACCACCGATGCAAACCAAATTTTCAACAAGCTTTACGGTAGTTCTTCACTAATAGGCTTAACTCATGTGATGCACAATTTAATCATGATCTACTTGTTAACTCAAAACAATTGACAAGCATCAAGTTATCCATTAGTGATCTACAAGATTAAGCAAGTTTTTCCTTATACCAATTACCACATGCAACATTTTCTGAACCAACCAAACACCAATCAATTTATTTCATCAACTCTCCAAACAAATATAAGTGAAGCAAGAGAGTACTTTCTACAAAAGAAAGCTAATAGCTCTGACAAGAGATACATGAAAACAAGAGCTAAAAGCTGAACAGCGCTAGATATGAATACTCAACAAATATAAGTGAAGAATAGGAGTATTCTCATGAAAAAGCGGAGCGTGTCTCTCTCCCAATCAAGAATGCTAGGGTCCAGTCAAGCTTTATTGAAAATAAAAGTGCAATACTGAAAATAAAAGCACACAGACGCTCCAAGAAAAGCACATATGATGTGAAAGAATTAAAATATAGTTTCACTAGAGATGACCTGATAATTTTGACGATGAAGAAGGGGATGCCTTGGGCATCCCCAAGCTTAGACGCTTGAGTCTTCTTGAAATATGCTGGGGAGATCCATGGGAGCCTCCCCAAGCTTAAGCTCTTCACTCTTCTTGATCCTATTATATCATCCTTCTCTCTTGACCCTTGAAAACTTCCGTCACACCAAACTCAAAGTAGATCTCATTAGAGGGTTAGTGCATAATCAAAAATTCACATGTTCTATAAAGACGCAATATGATTTGTTACTTTAAACATTAGCTACAGCCACTGATGTTATGTGAAGCTCTTCCACCCAAAAAAGAATTTCACTCAACACTAGTAAAAGAGAGAATGCAAAATAAAAAGGCATAATCTGTCTAAAACAGAACAGTCCGCAAAGACGAATTTTTTCGAGGCACTTACGACGCTCAGATCGAAAACTCTGAACTAATGAAAGTTTCAGACATTCATAAAGATTACGCACAAAAATTTCAGATTTAATTAACAATCTGGTGATTTTAGGAATTTCGTACAGTGAACAGCAAAAATCTGTTTCTGCGCAGCAATCAAAATTAAGCATCGTCTTAACATTAGAGGCTACTCTTGGCACAACAATGCGAGAAAATAAAGATACAAAGGAGTTGCTACAGAAGTAAACATCCTCCTTGACTCAATAAAAGAAAAATTGCAGAAAAAAATAATGGGTTGCCTCCCATAAGCGCTTTTCTTTAACGCCTTTTAGCTAGGCACAAAGCATGCATCAAGTATTACCAAGTGAAGAAGCATCAACAATCTTACGCTTACCTTTCCTACCTTACTCTTATCTTTAGGAAATACTTGGTTACACATAGGTGAAGAGGCGAAATTCATAGTCCTTGGCCCATGTCTATTATTGCTCCAAAGCGTTTCAGCAGAGATCTCCAAGCGTAATTTGTCCTGTTCCTGCACATTCAATGACAACATAATCAATAGATACTGTTATCCCTAAGAGTTTTGTAAATACCCTTCGGCTACTCCTTGGTATTTTAATAGTATTATCACCCAGAGTTATCAATTTTCATTTTGGAAAGCTCCCAAAGGTTTAAGGAATCATAAATTTCTTGGGCATTAAACAAAATTCAGACATAATATCACATCGAGCATGGAAGGTTTCACCATTTATAACAACTTTCACTGAGGAATCCATCCCGATGGTTCAAAATTTATTGGCTCATTATCATAATGTTCACGAATCTGATTATACCTTTCTTTTAGACCAGATATATTTGTTTCAAGAGCATTTAATCTATCATTTATGCTTGTCAAAGAATCAATTTTAAATTGGAGGGCTAGAAATTGTAATCAATTTTTTATAGCATTAAAAGCTTGATCCCCATCATAACGAAGGAAATCTCCTCCTACCACAGCATCTAAAGCATATCTGTAGCAAAGAACAAGACCAAAATAAAAGCTACTGAGAGCAGGCTTAAAGTCATTTTAGGTTCAGTTTTAGCATAGGACTCAATATTCTAGACCAAGCATCTTTAAAACTCTCCTCACTCCCTTGCTTGAAAGTGAAAATCTCTTCTTCAGGTGACATTACTACTGGAACAGGGCTAGACATGATAACTAACAGAAAACAAAACTGAAAATAAACTAAATGCAAGTAACTAATTTTTTTGTGTTTTTGATAATTGAAAGCAAACAAGATAAAATAAAATAAACTAAGCAAGACAAAAACAAAGTAAAGAGATTGGAAGCGTGAAACTCCCCTTGCAGAAGACTGCTGTCTCCCCGGCAACGGCGCCAGAAAAAGATGCTGGCGCCTGGTTGACGGGAGTATTTGAGGATGATGATGATGTGATGATGAGTACTTCCCGGCAACGGCGCCAGAAAAAGAGCTTGATGGCGTGAATCACACGTTCGTTGGGAGACCCCAAGAGGAAGGTATGATGCAGTTCAGCAGCAAGTTTTCCCTCAGAAAGAAACCAAGGTTATCGAACCAGTAGGAGCAGCAACTCTTCAGAAGGTTGTTGGTGGCTCGCACGGCGCAACACGATCACCAACGTGGAATCTGCACACAACACAATCAAACTACTTTGCCCCAACGAAACAGTGAGGTTGTCAATCTCACCGGCTTGCTGAAAACAAAGGATTAAACGTATGGTGTGGAAAATGAGTATTAAATTGCAGAGAATGAAAAAGGAACAGTTTGCAGTTTGTGGTGGTTTAATCAGTGTAAAAGAATGGACCGGGGTCCACAGTTCACTAGTGGTGTCTCTCCATAAAAGATAACTAACATGTTGGGTGAACAAATTACAGCTGGGCAATTGACAAATAGTGAGCGCATGACAATGCATATATATGACATGATGATTACTATGATATTTAATTGGGCATTACGACATAATACATAGACCGTTATCCAACAGCGTCTATGACTAATAATCCACCGCCGGGTTGTCATCCGAGTCCCCCGTTGGTATTAAGTTGCAAGCAACGGATAATTGCATTAAGTAAAGTGCGTAATGTAAACAAATACATATGCCGTGGACATAGCATCGTTAGGTTATCCCTAGTGGCAACAGCACATCCACAACCTTAGAACTTTCTGTCACTGTCCCAGATTAAACGGAGGCATGAACCCACTATCTAGCATAAATACTCTCTCTTGGAGTTACAAGCATCTACTTGGCCAAAGCATCTACGAGTAACGGAAAGCATGCAAGATCTTAAATAACATAGATAGATTGATAATCAACTTGACATAGTATTCAATATTCATCGGATCCCAGCAAACACAACATGTAGCATTACAATAATATGATCTTGATCATGTAGGGCAGCTCACAAGATCTAAACATGATGGCACAAATTGGAGAGACAACCATCTAGCTACTGCTATGGACCCGTAGTCCAAGGATGAACTACTCACGCATCACTCCGGAGGCAGGCATGGCGATGTAGAAGCCTCCGGTGACGATTCCCCTCTCCGGCAGGGTGCCGGGAAGAGGTTCTGGACCCTCCCGAGCTAGGGTTGACGGCGGCGGCGTCTCTGGAACTTTTCGTGGATATTGGCTCAGGCACTTAGGGTTTTCGCGTCGGGGGGAATAAGTAGGCGAAAGGGCGGCGGCTGACGACCCCCGAGGGGCCCACACCACCCTAGGGCGCGCCAGGGGGGCCCGCGCCCTAGGTGCATGTGGGGCCCTCCTGGCTCCTCTCTGCTGCTCCTTTGGTCCTTCAGGTGTGTTCTGGTAAAATAGGGATCCCCCGTGAAGTTTCGTCCAATTCCGAGAATATTTCCAGACTAGCTTTTCTGGAATACAAAAACAGCAGAAAACAGGAACTGGCACTTCGGCATCTTGTTAATAGGTTAGTCCCAAAAAATATAAAAGTGATATAAAGTAGATGCAAAACATGTAGCAATTGGTATAAAACAAGCATGGAACATCAAAAATTATAGATACGTTTGAGACGTATCAGGAAGATTCCTGACAACGGTCAGGCCGTCTTTCCATGTTGGCGGCAAGCCATCCGACTACTTTAGACGGATCGCCGCTTACTTCAACTTTGGAATGCTTTAAGCTCTTCAGCCGCCTGCAAGATAAGACGGATGTCGCCGACAAAAGAAGACGGCGCCTGAAGAACTTAAACCCTTCCAGGGGCTAATGTTGGGGATATACCAACTAGGGGTATCACCAGCATGGATCAATCCGGCTAGTCCAGGGTGGCCCGCAGTGGTGGTAAAGGCTTTGCCTGCCGGGCGGCCCAGATAGCTGACGACCAAGGAAGGCGGATGCCGACAAGGAGGAGGCCCAAGACCAAAGCCCAGGAAGCCACCAAGTCCAAGGCGCAAGGCGGTAGACTTGTCGGTTAGGTTTAGGACTCTGTATACTTACCAGATACGTAATCACCTTGTAACCCTAGGTCCGGCCGCCTATATAAGCCGGACCACGGGACGCCTTTAGGGCACGTTCAACACAGACAATCTCATAGCTCATTGTAACATGTAACACGGCTATTTGCCTTATAGTGAGTTATAGCAGCACGTAGGGCTCCGCCACTGCCGTGGAGCCTGAAGCTGGGTAAAACCGCCATGTACAATCCCGACCTCGACGACGTCCACCTTCTTGCCCTACGTTCACCCTCGGCTAGCAGGACCCCGTCTCCTATCCAAGATGTCGATACGACGACAATGTTGATGCATCAGAGTTGCCATACATCATCCATTGGTCCATGGCCTCAGGTTGGGGTATAGGAGAGATAGGAATACTTGTACCTACCAAAATGTAGACTTACACTGCCTTGTGGGTGTGTAATTTGTTTTCTTTCTCCAAATGATGACTTTCATATGGATTTTGAAGGAAAATATATATGACAAATCCACATAAATTGAATTTGACATGTGGTGATTTCATCAACTTCAAGATATGCTGACTCAGTTTTTCGGAGGTTCTCATACGGCTAGGATTATGCGTGCATGCGCTTGGATTTCTTACGTGTGTGTTTATGAATAACTACATATGTACCGTGTTTCTAAAAAAAGGGTACTAGTTTTTTACATATAGGCAACATAAAATAGAAAGATGGAAATATTGCACTATTGGAAAAAATATTGTTATAATTGTCAAAAAGTTGTGAAAAATTTACACATATCTCGTGATAAAAAATAAAAATCTTGGTGGCTCCTGTAAAAAAGACAAAGGTTCCTTGTTTTGACTAGCATAATTACCGACTTAGACAAACCTTGGATTCCTTTTTTGTGTCTCACACGTTTCTAATAAGCGTGACATTGTGATGTTCTTCGTAATCGATTCGGTTTGGCGCGTGAGTACACATTTGGCGTAGTATCCCGGTGAAGTTTGTCAAGGTCCAAAGGTATGGTAGGGTCAACTTGCAAGTGGACCACATACACATCTGAAAACATTGCTTGGATGTTATTATCTGGGTACACGATTCACGAGCTCTAAGATGTTAATTGGCACCCATTTGTCGGACATGGAAACAACAAGTGTTTGTGCGCCACTTATTTATCGAAGGCATGGTCCCAAATTTTTTCTGAATATGTTACCCGAAAGTTCCTATTATATATGTCAATGATTGAATCATGCATCTTGTTCTCTTTTTTTGAGGCGTAATGTTGTTGCAGAAACCATATGTATTTTGTATTATTATGTCATGTTAATAATTTGTAAAAAATGTAAAATATTGGTTAAAAAAATAATGATAGCGCATGAGGAATCTTCTTAAGTAGCCGATCCGTACTTAAATCGACCTACCTTTGAAGTTTTCCCCCATTGTAGTATTTTTGTTTCCTTGTGGACATATCCCTTTGGATTCATGACAACGAGGCACATGGAGGCTCGAAGAACTTTCTTGCGTTGAGAGCTAAGCAACGACAACAAAATGCCAAGTTGAGCATTTCTGTCCATAAGAGACCATATGAGTAGCATCGTCTAACATGTAAAACAACAAAATTCACATAGGATAGCTAATTTCCCACGAATAATTTGTAAGAAATTCTCTGTGTTTCGAACGTTGACATAAATAAATAAAAGAATATGATATCCTCTTGACGTCGTGATGTTCTCTCTCAAGAGTCCGTGTGGCACGTCGACTGGTGATCTAATAAATAGAAGTTCAACGGTCAGACAGTGGCTCGACAACAACTTCACCTTGTCTCATCGTAGCAATAAATCAACGAAATGATTAGTACACAGCACATTTTCTTATTTGATCTGTGGATAGACGAAGGAAACCAAGCGATGACCGGTCATACGGATAAACTGGGGCCCACCGGTCAGTGAGCAGGCAACCAATTAACCAACGGCCGGAGGTGCCCACTCCGGCAAGCAACTGGCCGTGGACACACACACCCCGGCTCCGGCGTCCGATCGCCATCCCGCGGAGCCACGCTTGCCTTCAAAGCCACTGCTTCCTCGCCGTGGCGGCTTCGCTCGCCTACTTAAGCGCGCACCGCCGCTGCTCGTACACTCGCAGGATCACATCTTTGATCAGCTTCTCCCTGAGCTGGTTGGTGCTGGGTACAGGATTCATGGTGAGAAAATTGCTAGGAAAAGACTTGATCTTTTCCCCTGTGTGTACGCATCTCTGTATCGGATTCTCCGCGTTTGTGCTTGGGTTCTTGGGATGGGTGTGCAGGCAGGTTGTTCGAAGGAATGCTCGAGAGAGGAGAGGGAGAGTTGGTTGGTATCTACTTTTTGTTAGAACAGTCCGTTGGTGCCTGTGTTCTTTTGTCGGCTCATGCCTTAAGGCCATCTGAAAATCCATCTCGTATTTTCCATTTTGAGACGCCTGTTTAGTTGCAAAATTCAGAAACACATAACTGAACTCGAATTAAGCTCAGAGTCATTGTATTGCAAATCTTACCGTTGTCTATTTTGTACTTTCGATTTTCTAATGGTATTATATCGTTTAATATGTATTTGTGTCAGCTTTTCATTGCTTGTGGGTATACATTTCCAGCTAACTCAATCAACCTCTCATAATTTCAATCTCCTTTTGTTTTTGTTCAACAGATACACATACTCCATTAGTGTCGTTTACAAGTTGAAGCGTATGGGTTCCAAAGAAGTGTTCCTTCCTACCATCTCATGCTTGTTGCTCCTATTCTGCGCGGGCTGCAAATGCCTGGCGTCAGAATTACAGACGGCCACCCTCAAGGTTGATGCCTCATCACAGCTTGCTCGAAAGATCCCAGACACACTCTTTGGGATGTTCTTTGAGGTGAGAAACTAGTTTGTTTGGTTTTTACCAGTTCATATTTTTTTTCATGGTACATCTCGAGATTACTCTAGTTTCATTGGATGCTCGGGAATCACAGCAAACCAGACAATACATGTTCCATTATATTCGCATATTAACTACCATGGCTAATGCTGTAGGAGATCAACCATGCAGGCGCTGGTGGCATATGGGCAGAACTTGTTAGTAATAGAGGTAATGCATTATTGTTGATTGTGGGATGTGCTGAAATCCGTTGGAACATAAAACATGCATAGCAGAAGATGTTGAACAGTTTGTTTTTCTCTGAAGCTGATAACTCTCCACGCTGATTTTATAACTCAATTGTGTCTTGACACATATCTATAAACACATGATTTTTCACTTAAATGCAAATATGAAACTTGATCCCGAGCACATGTCTGGAATAAAAGAACTAGGCTTTTGTCCTATTAAAATAGTGTCCATATCCGTATTTTAGTGAAATCATCGAACGTGTGTTTGTGCTTCAGGTTTTGAAGCTGGAGGACTCCATACGCCATCAAATATTGACCCGTGGTCTATAATTGGAGACGACTCTTCAGTTTTTGTGGCGACTGATCGTACATCATGTTTCAGTCGAAACATTATTGCTCTTAGGATGGAGGTTCTCTGCGATGACTGCCCAGCTGGTGGTGTTGGCATTTACAACCCCGGTTTCTGGGGCATGGTATGATATGATTTTAAGTTGACAATAATTTGATCGCTTGTATCTGCATGCCAATTATAGGGTAATAAACTATATACTTGATATCAATGTATCACTTTGTAGTAATGCGACCTCATGCAGATTTTTTTTTGTGTCTCCTTTTGCCTGTCTTGCTAGGCAGCTAGCAATATTTTGACCTCCCTGCATTTTGTTTGGTATAATTTTTAGGTAGTGTAAATTTAAATATCCAAACATGCGCTTCAAATGCTTGTTTGTTTTTCCTAACCTGTCTACTCCTATCCAATTTAGTAATTACCCTTACCATTTTATTTTTCAGAACATAGAAAACGGAAAGACCTACAATCTAGCTATGTATGTTAAATCAGCTGAAGCTGCAGAGTTGACAGTTTCACTAGCAAGCTCAGATGGGTTGCAGAATCTAGCTTCAGTTACTGTACCGTTAGTATCATTTTTCTCCATGTTTGGTCAGGAGTAGGGCGACATTATTTCAATTTTTTGAAGGATTATGTTGTTTCAGAGTTGCTGGCACTTCCAACTGGACAAAAGTGGAGCAGAAATTGATTGCTAAAGGAACAAACAGAACCTCAAGACTTCAGATAACATCTAACAAGAAGGGGGTTGTATGGCTTGATCAAGTATCACTCATGCCTTCAGACACGTTTAAGGTATATTATATTTCTATATTATTGATGTTGACAAGAACTAAAAGCAAAGGGAGATCCAAGGCTTTAGAAAACTGTATACATCAATTGAAGAGCCTCTGTACACAAAGCACTGATCTATTGTAGTAAAAAATTACCTGGCATTGTCAAAAAAATCTCATGCCGAAAACATGATAGGCTTGATAGGACTAGATATAAGTCATAATAATATTGAGCTAATATTAAAAATTTATTATTTGCCATTAAGTCTTGAAGTTTTTTTGGTCTCATCATCTTGGTTATGTTGAAGTTCTTGTGGGGGCATCTTTTTCTGGCAAGTCCATTGCAATTTTCGTACTAATGTGGGGGCACATTTCTATTTCTCTATCTCAAACAGACACAAGTGTTGAGCCTACAGTGCTACACTTCTTATTGTGAAGTTTGATCACAGACCAAGTAGAACCAATTGTGGAATGTTACATCAGTTTTTGTGTGGAAGCATTGTGTTTAAGTGGATACTCTGTGTTGTGGCCTTTATATATATTTGCCAGGATATCAGCGAATGCTCTTGATACATCTTTGTAGTGCCTGATCATGCTTATGGTGCTTGAGTTTATCTGAGTATGTAACTACCTTTTTTTTCTGTCATGCAGGGACATGGTTTTCGCAAAGAATTGATATCAATGCTTTTGGATCTAAAACCACGATTCTTGAGATTTCCTGGTATGGCCATCTGATTCTTGTCTAATTTGTGCTCAATTTATTGGGGGATTCACACTAATGTCTAGACTTGTACAAGATAAATTGCTGGATGGGATATTTTCTCATATTTCTTATAACTGGTTAGCTTTAGATTAACTGTTAGTCCTGCCTCTCTAGGCATGTAAATACTATCCTAACTTTTCAATGAAATAAAGCGCAATATTTTTGCGTTTTCTCGAAAGAAAAAAAACTCATTCAGATCAGAACTAGAGAGACCTAGCTGAATTGGGACCTTAGTTTGCACACATTTAAAGAAATTCACTGAGCCGATTAATGACAATGCCTAGTGTGATGTCCAGCCAAAATATGAGAGAATCAGATGTCATTATCATTTTAGTTAACTAATATGTCTGTACCATATGCAAGTTACGTTGACTGACTAAAGTTGAATATGTTCTCTGACAATTCTAATTAGATATCTTCTTCCGTATAATAATATGTTCCTTTATCTAATGTAACACTCCCTTAAAATGAAACCAAAAGGTCCCAGACTAAGTCTGTAAAGACTATCTGATTTTTAGTTTTTCATTACATTTACATGGTTTACTTGGAATGTATTATAGGTGGCTGCTTTGTTGAAGGGGACTGGTTAAGAAATGCATTCAGGTGGAGGGAATCTATTGGTCCATGGGAAGAGAGGCCTGGACACTTCGGAGATGTTTGGCATTACTGGACGGACGATGGCCTTGGATATTATGAGTTTCTTCAGGTACCAGACAAGTAGTGAACATGATTTCACCTTTTTCCTTTTATATCCCACTCTAACCATAGAGCTCCTAACCTTATATTGCCTTGCAAATCCTTACCAAAGCTTTCTGAAGACCTGGGTGCTGCTCCAATCTGGGTATTCAACAATGGTAATTATCTTACATTTTATAATATCAACGATTAGCGGTATTGGCCTCCTTAAACACTGGAGTTCTGTTTTTTTAAATACCAGGAATCAGCCACAATGATGAAGTTAGTACCGCTGCTATTGCCCGTTTGTAAAGGTATTATTGAAATTTTACTTCATTTTTTAGCAGGGTAGATACATAAGTGTATGATGGATACTTCGAACTCTTGAATTAACTGCAATTTGCAAGCAATATGAGCATTGCCATGGTGCATCAAAACGTGGGCAAACTACTACTTATTTGTTCAACCTTCACCATGGACCAGCTTCTTCTATTTCTATCATTTATTTTCGTGGTACTGTAGTATTTAAAAACCATCAAGTGATATCCATTGTCTTTCCGTGAGTTAGATGTTTATCAATCCCATGTACAATATCCCAAAATTATTGTCTTTCTACAGGATGTATTGGACAGTCTAGAATTCGCAAGGGGGAGTGCAAACTCAACATGGGGCTCTGTTAGAGCTGCAATGGGGCATCCAGAACCGTTCCCGGTCAAGTATGTTGCAATTGGAAATGAAGATTGTGGGAAGAAATACTACCTCGGTAATTTTTTGAACCACCTCTTAATGCAAATATACTCAGCTCAGCGATGTGTTCTCGATCTTATTTGTCAACTACTATTCTTATTCTATTCGAGAAGCTATTGTTCTTATTCCATCCATTACACATTATAGGTCCAAGTCTCCATCATGTCTTGTGCATGAGAACTAAATGGTGTATTATCATGTAAATACCAATATATGAACCATGGCTACGCCTACTAAAAAAAGTGATCCAGGTAATTAATCACAAAGTTTTCTTCCAAAAATTTAGAGCATAATCCACAGCGAAATAATTACTGGACTAGTGAACTGAAACCACAGTTCATGGTAAATGATATTGATTTATGTTCTCATGGAAGAAAAACTGAAGCTAGTGAAGCATAAAAATATTGCACTACTAGCTAAAATAGGAAAAGAGGAAACTGGTATCTGGTAAATCAATATCATTTTACCATACAGTAGTTCCACCTGATCCAGTGGTAGTTTTGTATTTCACGTAAACTGTATAAAGAGAAACCATCTAAAATAATCTTGTAGGTACTTGATATTTTCTTAATTATGTTGAACAGGTAATTACCTCAAGTTCTACAATGCCATAAGAGAAGCCTATCCAGACATTCAAATGATTTCGAACTGTGACGGTTCTTCTAAACCACTTGACCATCCTGCTGATCTGTATGACTTTCATGTAAATTACTCGTGACAAATTGGCTTGACTCATTTCCCCTGTTAAGACTCTAACTGGTTATCACCAGTGCTCTGTTCTTACCTTAAATTAGATCCTGAAATGCTGCTTTTTTATAGGTCTACACCGATTCTAAGACTTTGTTTAACATGAAGGGTACATTCGACCGAACTTCTCGTACTGGGCCCAAGGTATGCCTCGGTATTCATGGTTTACTTCATTTCCTATTGTGGGAGAAATGCTTGTGACATGGACCTGATGGCCTTTGAAATGTTCTGGTACCCCACATTGATATTGATCTTTCACATAGTTCAGCACCTCCTGCCTTTCTTTACGGATGTTCTTGTGTTTGTGCACATTAGCACGTTGCTCCCAGTGAGACTCAGGGAAGGAGTCGGCTAGGGAAGAGTTCATGAAGGGGACGACTGGAATTACGAAAGATGAGTTAGAGATATGATTAGGAAAGGTTAATTCAGAACAGTAAGGATTAGGAAATTATAACGCCTCGGGTGTCAATTAGGAGGTGTTATACATGTGTCGGTCAGGTAAGTTATCGAATCAAGCAAGAACAATCAATCTAATCTCTCCCTTGTTATTCTCTCTTCTCAACCTATGTCTACCCAACCCTCGCAGCCATCTGGCTATATTCTGCGCGGTAGTTACCCTACTGTGGATCTAGTGATCTACCACAACATTTTGCGATAGTTATGTATTTTGTGGGTTGCTTGGGGGCGTGGGGGGGACTGTTGTTCAGAACTCTGATTCTGAGACTTGAAGCAGAACCAACATATTTATGCATTTTCACTTGAACCGCATTTAACTTACCTCTTGTTTCCGTGAAGTCACGAAATGGCAACCTTTGACAATATGAATATTGGATAGGCTTTTGTCAGCGAGTATGCTGTTTGGAGAACTGATGCGGGTAGAGGAAGTCTTCTTGCTTCACTGGCAGAGGCTGCTTTCCTTACTGGACTGGAGAAGAACAGGTGATCTCTCCTAATAGTCTCTTGGTCGTTCACTCGTTTGGTCGTCACATCTGAGTTTTCCAGTAAACATGAAATGTATTATCTTTGTTCATCAAGTCATTAGGGTCGCAGAGTTTGTTCTACTCTTCTAGCAACTACCTATAGATCTGTACTGTGGGTTAGCTGACCGCTTGTTGATTCTTTGCAGTGATGTTGTTCAGATGGCAAGTTATGCACCACTCTTTGTAAACGACAACGATCAGACGTTAGTATGGATGGCTATACCATTTTCCCATTTCCTGAGTTATATTTATTAATATCGCAGTAATTATTTCCGAATCAAACTATCAGGTGGAATCCAGATGCTATTGTCTTCAACTCCTGGCAACAGTACGGAACTCCTAGTTACTGGATGCAGAAGCTTTTCCGTGAATCTAGTGGTGCCATGATTCATCCAGCTACAATCAGTTCCAGCTACTCTGGTTCTCTGGCAGCATCTGCAATCACCTGGCAGGATTCTGGGAATAGCTTCTTGAGAGTAAAGGCAAGTAACATTCCTTGTAGTATCCGGAGGAGGATGTAGATTCTTGTGTTAATGTTGAAAGCTCCTTTGCAGATTGTGAACTTTGGGTCAGACACGGTGAGCCTCACAATCTCAGCGACCGGGCTTCAGGCTAGCATCAACGCGCTGGGGTCGAACGCTACTGTTCTGACGTCCAGCAATGTGATGGATGAGAATTCCTTCAGTAACCCGAACAAGGTAATATACCATTTCTGCTTGCGTGTAGCTAGGTTGCTGTGGTATAGAGCCTATTGTTGGTTTTTGTATCGTTTTCCTGGGTGGAAGCTGCTCATCTGAAGCCAAATCTTGCTTATGACGGACACTGCAGGTTGTGCCTGTGACAAGCCAGCTGCGCAACGCTGCAGAACAGATGCAGGTCACACTCGCTGCCCACTCCTTCTCCTCATTCGACCTTGCGCTGGCTCAGTCCAAGCTTGTCGCGGAGATGTGAAGCAGCCACACGAGGTTAGAGACGGATGGGAACACGGTAAATACACGAGGCGTGATACACACACATGTGCAGGAGGTTGTCAGTAATTATCCATGTATCTTGATAAAGCACTGTATAGGGTAACAAAAAATATATACTACATAAAGTATTATCAGTAAATAAAGTTGGTGTCAGGCCGATTTGCAGTTAATTTGCCTTGTACATGGCTTTGGATCCATATATACAGCAACTTCTTCTCGTAACTCTGTGTGAAATTGGCAAACGGCGTGATAAAAAAACAACTTATGTGACCAAATTAACGATAAACGTGCGACAACGCCTAGTCGCCTAGCAAGGTTTTAAGTGACAAGCAAAGGAAGAGGAAGTCATTTAGAACAATTTCGACATCAATAGGTAAAACCCATGAGGCAGGAACGCAATCTGTATCCATTTCCACAAAAGGGTTTGGATACAGAGTTTACAGATCGTAGTATCTTACAAAATCTGTATGAATTGGGTACATACAATTGCTGGCTGTTGAGAGAGATCCTCCTACCATGGGATCGCGTATTCTGAAAGAGGCAGGGAATAATAAGTGACTCCAGTACCGTCGCTTGGAACCTCGATCGTATCCAAAAAATCTGCTGCTACCCCGTCCTCTCCTGTCTCATCAGCCATCACCAAGCCTTCCAGTTCCAGTGATGTCGCATGCTGATGATGCTGGTCTTCCTTTTCTTCCTGCATCTTGCCTCCTTGTTCCTTCACTGCTGGCTCCTCTTCGACCTCCGACTCCAACATCCTTAGTAACCAGTCGTCGCCGTCGTCGTTGCCAGCTTCTTCTCGTGTCATGGCGTGGTTCTCCTCTGGCGCCATTTCAAGCTGGGACTCCGACGATCTCGCGTCGTTGCCGATTTCTTCTTGGATCATGGCGTGGTCCTCCTCTTGCGCCATTTCAGGCTCGGCCAACTTGTCGTCCTTGCTGGCTTCTCCTTGGATGATGCCGGCCTCCAACTCTCTCGCGAACTCGTCCATGTCCATGTCGTTGGTCGACGCTTCAGCCGCGGGCCGGGGAGGAGGAGGCGCTACAGGCCGCGAGCGAGGTGATTTACGAGGAAGTCGTCGTGGTGTCGTCCTGGGACTGGGTCGACTAGTGTGCTGCTGAAGTTGAGGCATCGCCGGAGGAAGTGGCACCTTCAGAGGCGCCAGTGTTGGGCGCGTCCGCTTGGAGCGCGGCGGCTCGACAACCTGCGGCGCCGGCCTCTTGGGCGTTTGCTGCGTGTTCGTGACACGACCTTGCCGTGGCCCCGACGAAAGATCGAGGACATGCGGCGGCAATGGCTTCTTGATCGCCTGCGGCTGCGTGATCGCCACCGGTTCTTGTCGACGCCGCTGCTGCTGCTGCTGCTGCTGCTGATGATGATGCTGCTGCTGCACGGCCATGGTAGTGGTCGGTTCTTGTCGACGAGGCTGCTGTTTCTGCTGCACGGGCACGGCCATGGTACTTGAGGGTTCTTGGCGACGCGGCTGTTGCTGCTGCTGCTCGGCCGCCACGGCCATGGCACCGGCGGGTTCTTGCATTCCAAGAAGAAGACGATCCCCTGCGAGATATTCTTGGAGCGTGACGGATCCCTCCTTGGAATTGGGCGAGACGTAGACCCTGCACAAGACTCGCTCCATCTCGTTGCCGTCAACGGCAAATCGGTCCAGGCCGCAGCAGTGGTATTCTTGTATCAGCCACTCCGACTTGCGGCTCTTGTCCTTGTACTCGTATTTCAGGGTCTCGTGGTAGCCGATCGTCTCGCCGGCGATATTCTTCACGTCCTTCTTTGGGCCCGAGGATTTCCAGCTGCCGGGGCCGTCGGTGGTGGTGCGCGACACCCTGTACCCTTTCCCGGCTTGCTTCCGCTGGCAGGTGGTGAAGAAGAAGCGGTTGTGGGTCTTGGGAAGCCGACGGAATGCCGCCGCCAGGTCCTTGGGCTCGCGATTGTACACGTCCGCCTCATAGATCACGTCGGCCGTGTTGAGGAGCCGCTCGCCGAAGACACGCCGCCGGAGGTACACGCCGATCGCCTCCTCGGCCGACGGGTTGAACCGGACACCGAAGCCTAGCGCGCGCAGAGCAGCGGCAGCCATGGGCGGCAGCGGCAAGGTGTCGAGACTGGAAAAGGGTTATGCAGGTACAAGATGCTAGGCACGTTCACGTCATATATTTATATAGCTTGATAGCACAAGCCTAGTAGAATTAGGAATCGAGTTCCTACTCTACTCGGACGAGCACGGTCCGAGATTAGTGTTGAGAGTAGAACTCGGACTTCGGAGGCAGGACGAACTCGGGAGCAATTAGCGATCAATAAACGACGCCATGCCCACGCTTAGTGCCATTTTATGGGCTGCGGCCCACGCCCACCCTCTTTCTGGGCCAGCGGGCCTCTAATCTGTAAAAACCAGTACACTATCGGTGGCCTGTTGCGCCTGGACGCACACAAGTACACTAAAAAAACGTACACGAGAATCTCAAAAAAAAAAAACGTACACGAGGCAAAGAGAGACATGGACAATCGATCATAAAATAAATCATAAAAATAAACTCTGCAACTAGTTGCGCCGGTACCATAGTGTCAGATGTCCCACTTTTGAGTTTTTAAGAAAATATGAAATATACTGTCGACATAGTTGTTGTTTTATCTTGTGCACGTATACATTTTCATCCAAAAAATATAACAATGTGTGGCTTGCACAAAAAAAAAATCAATCTTGTGTCACCTCTCATTTTACTTCGCTTGGCAGAAACAAAATTAAATGATACTGATGTCATCATTCCATTTGTACAATTTAAAACTGTAAACTGAAAAAAAATCATGTTGGACTGCTATAAGGATTTATGCAATGAAATGATTTTCAGAAGAATGACGGGGTTAAATAGAGGAATTGATTTAACATACCGTAGACATTCATTGCTATTCTAATTGAAATGATGATTTCAATTCCAGGATAGCCAAACACATTGAGTATTAAATCTCGATTGAATTTCATGATTCAGTCCCGAAATTCAAGCGAGATTTCATCATTTTGTCTTAGGTCTTTTCCTCGACAACCAAACGAGCTCTTAGGACTTTTTATTTTTTGCACAGGGTTATATTTTGAAACAAAATATTATAGATCCACAAGAGACAACATAATTCATGTTCATGAATTATTCTACATTTTTTTAAACTTGTAAGTGCAACATCCAACAATGAAGTCCGAGCAACTAGTTTTGAAATATTTGCATTCCGATAATTTTATCTCTATTCTGCCTCCTTGAGAAAAATAGTGATCCCCAAATTATGTTGGTATATTGCTTCAAAGAAAACCTTGCGACCTCGCCCAATCACCCGCTCCGCCCTCGCTTCCGGCCAGGCGTCGAGAAGCAAGCCGGGTACCACCGACCTGACAGTGTCCGAGGTCTGGGCAGCTTTTGGGTGCATTTGGACATATGAGCTTCTGCAATCGATCCTAATCTATCGTTACAGCTTCTATTCTGCTAGGGAGTTCTTGTATGTGTTGTCACGTCTCATAGTTAGCGAAATTGCTTCTCTTCACGCGCGGTCTCCACGCGCGACACGCGGTGGGTCACACCCACGTTCTCCTTTCCCACTTTCTCTTCCTCTCGACGGAGCCAGCCGAGACGGCGCCGGTGACCGCCAATGCGGAGAAGGCGGCCATCGAGGATGGACTTAACGGTGTGGGGTTAGGGGTGCTTGCCGGCGACGAGATCTAGTGGTGGTGGGTGGGGAGGGGGGCTTAGGGATGGCCGGGGTGGCGGCGGACAGGCGGAGGTGGTGCTTTGAGCAAGGCGTGGTGGCAAGGCGGACGCGGTAGTGCCGCGGGCGGCGGCGGCATGCGATGGTGGCGGGGGCGCGCTCATCTTCCTCCTCCAGCGTCTTATCGTTTTGCGGTCCGAACCCCGCTTTGCGCGCGGTCGGAAACTGCACAAGCCTTTGCGGGCGCAAGCTAGACGAGCCCCATAGTTAGCACCTATGAACATCCTCATGTGCTATTATGTACTGGATCCATCTTTTTGCGTGAAAACTGTTGTGAAAGGTACATTTTCTCTATGTATGTTTTTATTCATGCAAAAAAAATCATTCACGCGTGCCGCTGGCCCAGGCTTTGACAAATTTCTAGGTCCGCCACCGGTTGTTAATTGTTATAGATGATTAGTAAACACTTACATATGAGAATACTCATATAGTGGCCCATTTAATGCCCAAGCAAATATACATTTCATATCCCAGCTAAAATACACAATCATGTTGTCACTCCTCGCCATACCATGCACCCGAAAGCATCTGATTTGGGCTTTCAGCCATACCATGCACCCGAAAGCATCTGATTTGGGCTTTCAGAATCAGTAGATTACCAGGAAGAAATATACATACATATGCAACATGAACATGGTTACGTGACAGAAGTTAGGAGTTCATTACATTACAAAGTACAATACTGCTAGAAATGTACTCGTACAGAAAAAATGTGTTGACAGTTTGAAACCACTTTGCAAGCAAGAGCCTCGGACAGATTATGAGGTTGAGCTGCCATCAGCATTGTTCTTCTTCTTATGATGGAACATTCCTGTGATGCTAGGCAGCATGAAGCTCTTCTTCAACATAGCTTTGCTGATCTTCGGATTCCCGTTGCTCTTTTCATTGGCTCTTGGGGCGGAAGCCCTGTGCACGGAGTGAGACGGAGCATCTGCTAGTGATGTCGCTCCTACCGGAGGCACGTAGGCCTCGGCGTCTTTGTTTTGTTCTTCCTTCTCTCGCCACCTCTTGAGCTCACTTTCGACCGCCTTGTTTGCTGCTTCTGCCGTCTCTGCCTTCTTAAGCGCTTCCTCTGTCGCCAGTTCCATGTCCTCCATCTCCTTCCGAGCAGCTTCCAGTTTCTTGATTGCCTCATTCTCACTTGCTCTAACAGCGTCCACCTGGGCCATAGCAGCAGCAACCTTCATCTCAGCCAGTTTTTCAGACTGTTCCACCTTTCGGCTTAGAGAATCAAACTCCTCCTTTGAGATGGTGATATCTGCACCTGGTTCGGAAATTGAGGCACGGACAGCAGTTGCTCTGTCCGTTAGTTGCCTGATCTGATCAAGAGCCCTTGATTCAGCCGCTTTTGCTACTTCTGCTTCCTTCAAGGAGGACTGTAACTTTTGCTCGGCTTCCACTAATGCAGCACGTGCTGCTTCAGCTTCATATCTTAGCTCAGCTGCGCGCTTCTGCATCACCTCAGCTTCCTGAAGAGCATTTTTTGACTCGGAAGACAATTGCTCGAGGGCTAACATCAGTCATCAGAAGCTAATGTTGCATCTGCTTCTGTGGCTACTGCTGTCTCAAGATCAGATTTACACTTCTGGAGCTTAACATGGAGGTCTCCTACAATAGATTCAATTTCTGCATCTTTATGTTTCAGCTGATTGTGTTCCTCTTTTACAGCCTGTAACTCCAGCTTCAGCGATTCAACCAAACTGCTAAGAGAAGTTTCCTCTTGTGCAACTTTCTGTAACGTTTCTTTAGCATCATCCAGCTCTGTGCTGACAGCAGAAACAGACTCCAAATCTCGAGCTCTGGCATCTTCAATCTTCTTCTGCAAAGATGCAATCTCAGAATAAGTCTCGTCTAGTTTCTCTTGGAGGCTCTGGCAAGCTACAGGATCAAAACCATTTCTCAAAGTTGACAATTTTCTCCGAGTTTCTTCCAGAGCTTCTTTACAAGTTTTCCTGGCAACATCCTTCTCAGCAAGGACGTGTGCCTCCTCTTCACGTGCTTGCTCCGTGGCTGCCTTAGCATGTGTAAGTGACTCCTGAATTAGTGCAATCTCGGTACGGAGCTGAGATGCCTTTTCCTTGTTTGCTTCAGAAGATTGCATGGACTCTGCTTCCTGCTGAGCAGCAAATAACTTGGCATCCAGTGAGGTTTCAAAATCCTTCCTCAGTTTTCTGAGCTCTTGCTTTGCTGAATCAAGTTCTGCCAGAGCAACAGCATACTGATCCCTCGCATTGTCTAGCTCTTGCTTCAAAGGACCATCCTTTCCAACAGCTTCACTAGAGCTGCCACCTTCAAGCTCCTTTGTTCGAATATTTGCATCTTCTGTTGTCCGAATATTAAGTTCTTTTGACTTGTTGACTGCATCAAGCTTATTTGTTAGATCCTCAACGGTTTTTTTAGCTCTCTCCAGCTCAGAGAGGGCTTGAACTCTGGTAGTCTCAGCATTACTCAGCTGTTCCTTGTATTTATCCAATTCTTTCTGGGCCAAGTGTAGCTCTGTCTCCTTAGCCAACACCCTCTGACACACACAAAAAATCCATATACAAAGAATCAGCATGATAACATGGTACTGAAATACAAGCTAGATCGAAGTGAAGTGAAACTGATTGATAACACCTACATAAACACTGTTTAACATTTACAACCTGGCAATACATCAGCATTTATGGAAAACAAAACTAGGGTGGAATCAACCTGTGCTACATGGGGCCTATGATACATCAGTTGTAATGCACAAGTCAAGATACATGAAAAGCAGTTAAGAAACAACCTTATTCTACATATTCAAAAGAAGCTAAATATTATAGCATTTGAAAAAATAGAGAGAGCAACCCGTTGCTCACAGAAAGTCCATGTTTCAGCTCATGAGCTATTGCAATGGTGAATGGTTTCGCCAACTGAGAAGTTATCTCTCTATTCCCTGTGCTAGGATCTGACTATAACTCGTGAAGTCGATTCGGACTCTATTCATGGAACAGTACAGATACATCTGCAAATTCTAATTCAAAAATTCGATATGATGGATAAACGAGTCACATCTGAAGTATCACTTCTCACTATTATTCCCTTCTTCTTCATTGTCCCCTTTAGATCCAAACTTAGAACATCAAATGAATTGTCTAAATTTTGTTGTATAAGGTTGTACTTTACTAAAATGAAGGGTGAGTCAGTAGAGATAAGCAATGTTCAGGTACCACTGAATATTCCCAGTTACATCATGTCTTAGTAGAAAAATATCGCTTAAGATAAATTGTAACAGCTGCCAAAAATGTCCAGACCCGCAACAAATGTTAGCAAAAAAGACAAAACATAGTTTATAAATATAATATTCTGATAGACATGTAAAATCATTTTCCCTTGTTTCCTTGTATCAAAAGTCAAAACTGGACGTTGCAACTTCCAGAACAGCTCAGTGGCTGCTTAAACTGAATGGAAGGCAATACATAGGCAAATGCCATGGATAACGAATAGGTTAAAAGGAATAGTTGTAGAAAAAATATGGTACGCTACAATCTGACGACTTCACTGTTAATAGAATTTGATCTGCAAATCTGATCACGGAAACCCATAAGTAGTTTTAAATTAGCAATTCAAGCACCAATATAACTTTTCGTCAATGTTAGTATGTTACCGTGCTTTATTTTTATTCTTGAATAATTGCACTGCATATACTGTATATGTGTTCTAATAAATCAGCATGCGGGCCTACTATATAATCAAATATTGAAGCACGCAATTTTTGTTTCAAAATAGTACCTCTGCTTGAGGAGCCTGTGCCTTTCTGGTTGCAGATTTGTCAGACGAAAAACGGACCTCACCAAACAAGCTTACTGCAGCTTTAACAGATTCGAAAGGAGCCCTCGTGTCTATTTCTCCAATCTCTGTCTTCTCTGGATCAGGAGATGGTGATTTTGTCCCCATATTCTGGATATTGTATGCAGCCTGTGACAAAGAAATCATTGCAGTTACACCACGTTGATAACATAAATATTTTTCGAATAGACAAGAACTAAAATGGATCGGTTTAATGAAGGTTTCCACTCGGGTTTGACAACTGACAAGAGATATTTAGCAGCTATATACCCTGCTGATGATTAGTTTTACGGTATTCAATGGCTATAACAAACTTAGTATGTTTACGATGTTTCTAAATATTTCAACATCTGATTAGAAACAACCGCCCTTTCCGGAATAAACAACTGTGGCACATTCTTTATTGGACCCAGACCCATTGATCATACCCCACGCACTAGGTCTTTCATTACCAAAAACAGAACTGCTCCTTTATCCTATAATCTTAAACACCCCCTACCAAACCATCCCATATTCCCATTCCCCTCCTTGCTGAATACTGCAAAATAATAGTTCATGGGTTGCAACAATAAGTTCAAAGTAATCTTCTGCCAAACTGCATCCCATGACAGAGACTCTCTCCAGACATTCGGCGAGTAGAGACCGGACTACAATCATGGTAACAACGAATCAGTAACAGATGTGATCACCGATTTCTCGATGAATATTGTCTAATTGTCGAAACAGAGCATCCAGCACATATGCAGCTCGCATCGTCGCTAGTCAGAAATTTCTCGTGACCACCACCCCACACGCTATGATAATATACAACGCGAATCCAACAAAAAATCACCAAAATTAGCCGGTAATATCCTCAACGACGACACTACGTAATTGCAGGCTGGACGCTACACTACAAACCAGCCGTCGCGATCCACGATGTAGCCGAGACTAATTCACAGCCGCTCTTACATTTCAAACACGTGGAGGCGATCATATAATTGGGGGAAAGGTTCAATGGAAGAGGATCCTCCGGACCATACCGTCCAATGCAAGAGTAGGGTACCTGACGGCGGTGGCGGGCGGAGGAGCGGCTTGACCAAATCCGAAGAGGGTGCTGTGCCGGAGGTCGGGAAGTCGAGGTGCTGCTATGCCGAGGACGAGGACGAGGCAGAGGGTTCTGGCCGGATGGAGAGCAAGGAAGCGGTGGCGCGGCGAGGAGCAGGGATCAGGTCGTCGGAGCGGAAACGACGGGCGGGGAATGGAGGCAAAGGGGGAAGAGGGGTGGTGCGGTGGCGGGTTTCACGGGGCGTCCGCTCTCCCTTTCTCAGGGTAGTCCTCTTCTAATTTACGACGTGTCCTGGGGAATATTTCGGGACCCCCTATGTATCGCTTGTTGCGAGTCGAAAGCAACGACTCGCCTGCAGCAGACAACATCGTACACGCTAAATGGGCCTGGGCGGCTGGCCCAGCGCGTGTCTGCAGCGACGAGCGCCCGAGCCCCAGCGTGCACCTCGCGCGTGTTTTTTTCATTCTTTCACATTTATGCTTTAAATATATTAATGATTTTTATGAACCTAATTAAATGTGAAACCAAGAAGATTTGTATCCGGGTCTACTTTGAAATATTTAATCATAGTACAAATTCGAAAATGCTTCATTTTTTGAAAAATTGTTCATGTTTTAAAATGGTTTCAAATTTGAAAATGTTTTTAATTCTGAAAATGGTTCATTTTTTGAAAAGTCGGAACCATTTTCGAAAAATCGGAACCATTTTTTTCATTCAGAACCATTTTCAAAAATCAGAACCATTTTTTCGGTTCGGAACCATTTTCAAAAAGGAACCATTTTTTGGTTCGGAACCATTTTTAAAAAGGAACCATTTTTTCATTCGGAACTATTTTAAAAAATCGGAACCATTTTTCAAAAATTGGAACCATTTTTTTCATTCGGAACCATTTTCAAAAAGGAACCATTTTTTTTCATTCGGAACCATTTTTTCGGTTCTTAACTATTTTCAAAAAGGAACAATTTTCGAAAAATCAGAACCATTTTAAAAAATCGGAACCAATTTTTTCATTCGGAACCATTTTCAAAAATCGGAACCATTTTTTCGGTCCGGAACCATATTCTAAAAGGAACCATTTTTTTTGGGTTCGGAACCATTTTCGAAAAATCGGAACCATTTTTTTCATTCGGAAACATTTTCAAAAATTGGAACCATTTTTTCGGTTCGGAACCATATTCTAAAAGGAACCATTTTTTCGGTTCGGAACCATTTTTTTCAATCGGAACCATTTTCAAAAAATGGAACAATTTTTTCTGTACGGAACCATATTCGAAAATGACCCATTTTTTCGGTTCGGAACCATTTTAAAAAAGAAACCATTTTACGAAAAATCGGAACTATTTTTTTTGGTTCGGAACCATATTCTAAAAGGAACCATTTTTTAAAAATAATTATTTTCCAAAATAAGAACCATTTTCAAAATAAACGAAAATTAAAACATAAAAAAGAAAATGGTTCAGAAAAAAGAAACAAAAATGATTCGGATTTTGAAAATAAGAAAAAGAAAAAAATTAATTAAGCGAAAAGAAAACTAAATAATAAAAAAGAAACAAATAAGAAAGAAATGAAATAATAAAATGGAAAACAAAAAAGAATAAAAGAAACAAAAAACCAAAAAATGAAATCAGAAAAGAATATAGGGGCAAATAATGATGTATGAACATGAAGACGAGGTCGGTCCACTGGCTGTGCGCTCGCTCTTCGTGCGTGGTTCGAATCACAGTGCTGCAAACTTTTATTCATTTTTGGCTGCGGACCCAGTAGAAAGACTTACAAGGGCGATGCGGTGTTAGAACTCGCAAAAGGCGATATATAGAGTTTGCGGAATATTTCCAATCGACAGTCATAACATCGACTCGCCCGCATGGGCCGGCCCACTCGCTTGATTTTTTCCTTTTTCGTTCTTTTTTTCTTTTTATTTTAAAATTTTATTATATTTTTTCTCACAACTGTGAATTTTGGGATTAAACCCATATTTGGTGAAGTGAACTTCATGTTGACTATACCAAGACAATGAACAAAAACATTTGAGTTGTACCCCATCAACACGGTAAAAGTCCTTGCAACCTAACAGGAGAAAAAATAGAGATATCAACACATACATGTATATTGACACACCTGTGTCAATCCACCATACATGAAAATGTCATACTGAAATAGAAAATATACCATCTTTCATCTCAGTATCACCAACAACCACATTTGCGGTCTTTCCACCCTTAGCGGTTAGGACAATCAGGGCAATGTTCAGGAGGACCGGAAATATGAGACACTCCTTTCTTCCTATTAGTCTTCTTCTTAAAGTTGGTAATCGTGAAGTGTAAAAAGCCTGACTTTCCCCTCCCCTCCCGGGTCGCACGCGCGGGCGACCCCGGAGGGACGAAACCCTAGCTCGAGCGCTCCACCCCGAGCCCCACCGGCCGCTGCCGCCGCCGGCCCTGGCGGTGGTGGCGGCCCCCCTGGCCGTCAAAGGCGGCGGGGAGGAGAGCGCGCCGCGCCCAGGAGCGCCGACTTCGCGCGGAGGAGGGCTTCAACGGGTGGCGCACGGCGGCGGCGCTGTGCGGCCGCGGGCGGCGAGAGGAGGGGGTCGCGGCGGAGCGGAGAGGGCTGGCGGAGGACCCGGAGCTCGGAGCGGCGATGGAGGCGGCGGCGCAGGTCTCGGGCGACGAGGCAGAGGCAGCGGCGCGAGGTTGCGTCCGCGCGGCCTCCTGAGGCCATGGAGGCGGAGCTGGCAGCGCCGCGGCAGTCGGTGGTGCGTCCTGGAGGCGGCGAAAGCCGCGGAGGAGCTGCCGCCGGCGACCATGGTTGGTGCTGCGGGCTGGATCTGGGCCCAGCCAGGGCCCGATCTGGGCTTGGGGGCCGGCCTGTACGGCAGCTGTCAGGGCGTGACAGCAGCTGTGCGGCGGTTCCCGTCCACGCATGAGGTGCTTCAAGATGTGGACTGCGGGTGCTCGGCCAGTCAGAGGTGGAAGAAAGGTGGTTTCTCGTCGTGCTGGTCGTCGGGGTCGTCGGTGTACCACGACACATCGGCCACAACTATGTTTTGCTGCGGCGGCGGCGGTGTGAGCAGCGTGGACGGTTGCCCCATTCCGGTGGGCGAGGAGGGAGGTGTGCGACGTACAGACGAAAGTCTTGGCCCGTCTTCGGTCGGCGCCGGCGACGACGGCGCCCGTGGGCGTCGATTCCCTTCTTGGAGGCGTCGCGGAGGTGTGTCGACATCGTACTCGCCCTCTTTCCGGTTTGGTTGATGTCTCCGGGCGAAAGCCTAGGTCTGAGTTGGACCGACACGATAGCGGCGTCCTCGACGTCGTCGCTCTGTTGGGAGTATCGTGTTTGGAGACATGGCATGGAGGTCCTAAGTTGCATTCCTCTGGTGTTCGCCGCTATCCAAGGTTGTTCTGCAGGGGCGCAATGCACACCTTCGCTAGCGTCGCCAAGACGACGCCTTTCTCGGGACGGACCAAATCCCGCCATCCACCTCCTTGATGGTGCGTAGACGAGGAAAGTCTTGATGAAGATGTTCTTCTTGGAGGCGGCAGCATCGGCTGAGACGCGGCCTTCGCTACTCAATCCAGGATAGGCTTTTCTGGTTGTTGTTGTTGTGTGTGTGGGGGCTGTCTTCGGACTAGCCGGTGTGGAGTTGTGTGACAGTGTTGTTCGCAACGGACTGTCAATTTCTTGTACTCAAACCTCTGCCTTCTATAAAAATAAGGTACGCAATTGCGTACTCTCTAAAAAAAAAAAGTTGGTAATCGTAAGAGCATCTCCACCGGCATCCTCCAAATGTGTCCGGCACCTCCAGTTGAGGCCTAATTGGGGGTGTCAGACATGTGTCCGGTCAAGTGAAGGATGCAGCCCATAGCGGCGCCCACCAAAGGCTCGCACCTGGGCTGGTCCTTCACAAAACACAATGCACACGAGACTTGGCTAGGCAAGGGTGTATGTCTTTTTCTCTTACGTATACAGGTGTTAAAACAGTCTTCTTATAAAGATGCCCAATTCTCACTAAAATAGTTATGTGGATTAATTGTTTTGTCTCACCTTTTGTAAATGAGCATGTGGGATTTTTCCGCTAGAACTAGAATTATTGTGAGCAGTACTCACTCCATCCGTGAACAAGTATGTACTTTTAGGTTTTGTTCTTAGTAGAAAATTAGAACTTTGACCCATTTTATAAAAAAAATAGTACTCCGTAACAAATATGACATCAAGTTGGTATATTATGAATGTACATTTCAAAACGGATCCAGTAATATTAATTTAGTGTAATAAATACTGTTATTTTTTCCTATAAAGTTGGTCAATTTTTTAAAAAAATTGACTTAGTACAAAACTTAAAAATACGCGGACCGAGTAGAGTACATCAGAAGAGAGGCTGTGCGTATGTGTCGTGGTGCAACTTCCAAGAAGAAGGGAAGGGAGGAAAAAGAGCCGATACAGGATCTGCACTCGTAAAGGCACGACAGGAAGACAGCTGCACCGCATTCTCACCACAGCTTGACCTACCCCAGTCACAAGTGGAGTGGAGTGACCAGCTATGTACTCACTCCGTTCTACAACCTCCGATCCATATTAATGGGCTCAACTTTATCTAGATACGGATGTATCTAGTTAAGTGTTTAGACTAGATGCATCCGTACCTAGACAATGTTGAGTCCATTACTATGGATCGGAGGGAGTAATTTAATTGACTTACTATACACCAAATGTGGATGTACCTAGACATGTTACATGCCTAGATACATCCATATGTGTGAATAACAATTCAATTAAATTGGAACGGGCGAAGTAGTACAGTAGTAATATGTAATCTTTCGTTTAAAAATCCGTGTAATAGACTTGTCATTTCCTTTTCGCAAAAGAAATGAAATATTTAAAAATCATTTTGTGCAGTTCATGGTTTTTCAAACTCCATTTTGATTTTCGTTTTTGGAACATGAGTACGTACGTTTCGAAATTTATTCCAGACAGAAATGCGTACTATACAAAAAATTGACTGGAAAATGACGAGACAATGGCGATGTACACAGTACAGTGTGTAATTATGGTCCACGTGGTCATCATTTTCGGGTGCAAACCTTGGCAAAAGATGGTGAACAGTACTTAGAGGGGATATGTCATGTGTGGACCTGATAATGGAGCATGTAGGCGTGCATCGGCACTAGCAAAACGTCCGAGGCACCATAGCTCCAAGGGTTTCTTTGATTTAGAAGATTTTTTATAAATATTTTAATGGACCATAATCATTAGTGTTTTTCCAGTTTGTTTGAATCCTATCATCAAATTCAACAGAATTTTTAAGGTTTCCTTTCCTCTACATTTTTACATATTATGGGAATCCTCACAAATCTCATTTGTTTTCAATGTGATGTAATCAAGCAAACCAAAATCCGCAGAAATTATGTTGGAATTGAATTACATGACTTCGCAATCATGTTTTTTTTTCTATTTGTGCACTTCTCGACTCATGTGAATAAAAATGTCTTTGATGCAAGGAGATTTATATACAAATACAAGACCGGATTGCTTATGAGCTAGTTTGATATGCAGCATTATAAATAAATGGTGTATGCCATCTTTGATTTTATTTTGTAAATACATAGTCTTTGATTCAAAGAGATCTATATACAAATAGAAGACCATATTGCTTATGAGCTAGTATTTTTCTAGGGCAACCGGCGGGAGTGCTGCCTATTAATTAATGAGAGGGAAAAACTTTACATATGGGGGGCATGTTTTTTTCTAATAAGGGAGGACATTCCGAGGAAACCCCGCCTTATGAGTAGTTTGTTGTGCAACATTAGAACCATAAAAGAATCATATGGGCTATTTTACATGCAATTTGAAGAATCTGCATAGCCCAATATCTTGATTTTGTGTTTTGATGACAACTGGGGTAAACAGCTATAAGAGCTTCTTTCATTGGCAAGATTTCATAAGAAATAGAAAAACGTAGAACTACAATGTCGGACCCCTGAATCCTATATGATTGAATTCGTGCCAAAGTTAGTTTGATTGTACCATCTAAAAACAAAGTTTTTTCCCAAAGGTTTGAGTCAACAGAATTTTCTTTCAAATGCGGTCTGGAGAAACCTTAAGGAAAGGTTTCTATGCGATTAATCTTATAGATAAATAACCAACATAACAAATTTCCAATCATTTTAATCCTCCAAATTTCTTATGAAAATCATTTGTATTAAAGGGACCTTATCCATTTATATTCGAGTGATAATATTTACCCAAGGAAAGGGGTAAGTTGCATTGCTTTGTGATTCATATTTTTGCTCCTTTCTCGAGCCAACCAATGTGGAAAATATTATGAAAATCATTTGAAAATATCTAGATGCAGCCTAGCTAGAGACGGGCAATTTAGTGTTTACTGATATGGCTTAATCCTAATGTTGAAATTAAACTTGTCAAATTACTTTTATAACATTTTAAATATGCTAGGCTCAGTAACTATAGCAGCGACTTATGTCTTATCAAGATATGAAATTAACGGGAACAAGCGATCAATTCAAAACCTACACAGTACATATACCAGTATAATCAAGTATGAATTTTGAAATGTAAAGGGGACAAGAGACAACGTATGTATTTTTGAAGTTCAATATTCACAGATATTTTGTACTATCTTTGTTCGCTGAAGAGTCAAAATGGGGTTGTGCCTCTTCAAGTCATGGTATATTGATACCGTTTCTCCAAGAGGTTAGTGATCCCACGCAGAAAATATACTCCCTCCGTTCAAAAATAAATGTCTCAAGTTTGTCCAAAAATGGAGGTATCTAGACATGTTTTATGTATATATACATTCACTTTTTGTCAAACTTGAGACACTTATTTTTGAACGGAGGGAGTACATATTATCCGACTTCGTTAACCTCATGTCTAGATGGTGTGAGCCAAATCCGGAGGAACGAGAATGAAGGAGCCATAGTCGGTGATGCACCATCAGCACCATCAGTACAGAGTCGGTCATTTTGTAGCCCGAATTACAGTATTTCGTACACAAGCAGGTCATCGGGTCCCCTCTTTTCTTATAGACATGCCTTTTGAAGAGGGGGGGGGGGGGGGGGATTTTGAAGGGGATCTCCTCGCTCTCTCCCGCGATCCACGTCGCTCGCGTTCCGCCGGCCGTCCGATCTTCGAAATGGACGGCCCAGATTGCGCCACGCCGCTCCCTACCTCTCGCGGTACTGTAGCTAACGTTTTAGCCAATCGGGGTGTGCCACGTCATCCGGTCACAGCCGGTCGCCCACGGTCACCGTGCTATTTTACAAAAAAAAAAAAAACCCTCAAAAATCGAGAAAAAGCTCCGCAACCCACAACTCCACGCTACGACGGAATTATTTGCAATTACCAAAAACCACGGGGACCTAACTGTAAAAACATCCGCACATCCCCCTCTCCTTTCTCTCTCCCGCGCGGCTCCGACGTCGCCGCCGCCGCCGACGCAGCACGCCACCGCTCCGCTCCTCCCCCATCAGATAGAAGCACACACGCAGCTCCGCCGTCCTCTCCATCTTCGTCGAGTCTCGCGTGATGGGCTGCACGACGCGCGGCGGAATCGACGCCGTCATCAGCTCCATCCGACCGCCGTGTCCACTCGCCGACGGTGACGCTCCGGCGACCAAAACGGAGCGGCGCCGCCACTTTCGGGTAGCGCGCGTGCACGCGCGTCCGCCGCGCCCAGCCGCGCGTCCTGCCTCGCGCGGATGCGGCGCCGCCGTGCTCGCCGTGTCCGTCCGCCGTCTGCTGTGGCCATTGCTGACGTCATCACGACGTCAGCGTGGGGCCCCATGTCAGATCTTCTTTTTTCTTTTTAAAATAATTACAAAAAAATACTAAAATCCTGACAGGTGGCCCCTTTTAAGACAATTTCCAAAAAAATGTTATAAATGTTATAAAATCAATAACATGGAATTTACCCATTGAAAAAATACAAAAAAAAATAACAAAACGATCACAAAAATAAAAGCTGTCTATTTATGGCATACTATGATTAAATTTCAAATTTAAATATTTTGAAATTTTGAATGTCTTCCAACTCTGCGCATTTTATAAAGGACTGTGCTACCAAACGAACGTGCCCCAGAATGACTTTCTGTCCGGCGCCCCAATAATCCCCTAATCACCCTCACAGGCTAATCGCTCCGCGCGTCCATCCAATCGTGGGCGAATTAATTCCACCACCCCACGTTGACCCTGGTTGGACTACTTTTTGCTCTAGCTGGCACCATCACCCCATGTGACCATCATGTCAATTTTTTCTTCGATGCCATTACCCAGTACAGTCTCGATGCACCTACCCTAGAAATAGCGTGGTGATAGTCACCAGATTAACTATCACCTGATTACCAGGTTTGTCATTAGATTGTTAATAAAGCAATACCCAAAACTATTTCTGTTGCCACATTTTTATCACGCAGTTACCAGGTACTTATGCTAATGTTAACAGAGGCACAATCATCAGCAAATATATTTATGCACTATCTGTAAGGACCATTAGAATTACCAGATTAATTACACACTATTACCAAATAATTTACACGCAATTGTCAGATTTTGCTTACACACCACTGCATGATTGCTTACACACGATTACCATATTATTTACACTCGATTGCCAGATTGGTTACACAGGATTGCCAGAATGATTACAGAGGATTACCAGAATATTACACACCACTACCAGAATGCTTACACACGAGATTACCAGATTGCTAACACACCATTACCAGAATGCTTACACGGAATTGCCATATTACTTACACATCATTACCAGGTCGTTGTTACTTGTCGTGTCTACTCCCGCCATAGGCGTGCGGCAGCCCCGCCACCGTGCCTGCTCTGCCATGGCACGCGACCGCCCCCGAAGCCGTGTCTGCTCTGCCCCGGACGCGCGCTGCCCCGTCGTCCTGCCTGCTCCGCCATGGACATGCGCCCCCATCGCCGTGCCTCTGCTTAGCCGTGGGCGCGCCGTCGACGACGTCGCTGTGCATGCTGCGCCTTGGGCGCACGGCCGCCCCGTCACCGTGACTGCTGCCGCCATGGGCGCGCGGGCGACCGTCGCTGTGCCTGCTGGCACCTGCTCCCCTCTTCCTCTTCCCGTATGACGCATCGAGCGGAGATGCGGCCCACGGCGGCGGCGACGGCCTCGCATGCTCCGCTGACGAGCCACCGCCACCTTCAGCAGCTGCTCTGCTGCCGCCATGGGCGCGGGCGCCCGTCGGCGTGCCTGCTGGCACCTGCTCCCCTCCTCCTCTTCCCGACGCATCGAGCCGAGACGCGGGCCATGGCGGCGGCAGCCTTGCGTGCTCCGCTGACCGAGCCACCGCCACCTTTAGTAGCTTCTCCGCCGCACACGCCGTCGCCAGCAGTAGCGTCCGCTGCTCGAAATCCAACGGATTTCTGAAACCATCGACGCGTTGGAGCAAGGTCCAGTGAAGAAGAAAAGGGGAAAAGAGATGGGCTCAGTCGTTGTGTGGCCAACAAGAGGATAAGGCTGGCCAACGAGAGGAGACGTGGCCTGCAGGATGAAGCGAGCGAGTTACGCGCCGGACGGAAAGCGTTCGTGGGGCACGTCTCCTTATTAAGGACTGTGCTACCAAACGAACGTGCCCCAGAATGACTTTCTGTCCGGCGCCCCAATAATCCCCTAATCACCCCCAAGGGCTAATCGCTCCGCGCGTCCATCCAATCGTGGGCGAATTAATTCCACCACCCCACGTTGACCCTGGTTGGACTACTTTTTGCTCTAGCTGGCACCATCACCCCATGTGACCATCATGTCAATTTTTTCTTCGATGCCATTACCCAGTACAGTCTCGATGCACCTACCCTAGAAATAGCGTGGTGATAGTCACCAGATTAACTATCACCTGATTACCAGGTTTGTCATTAGATTGTTAATAAAGCAATACCCAAAACTATTTCTGTTGCCACATTTTTATCACGCAGTTACCAGGTACTTATGCTAATGTTAACAGAGGCACAATCATCAGCAAATATATTTATGCACTATCTGTAAGGACCATTAGAATTACCAGATTAATTACACACTATTACCAAATAATTTACACGCAATTGTCAGATTTTGCTTACACACCACTGCATGATTGCTTACACACGATTACCATATTATTTACACTCGATTGCCAGATTGGTTACACAGGATTGCCAGAATGATTACAGAGGATTACCAGAATATTACACACCACTACCAGAATGCTTACACACGAGATTACCAGATTGCTAACACACCATTACCAGAATGCTTACACGGAATTGCCATATTACTTACACATCATTACCAGGTCGTTGTTACTTGCCGTGTCTACTCCCGCCATGGGCGTGCGGCAGCCCCGCCACCGTGCCTGCTCTGCCATGGCACGCGACCGCCCCCGAAGCCGTGCCTGCTCTGCCCCGGACGCGCGCTGCCCCGTCGTCCTGCCTGCTCCGCCATGGACATGCGCCCCCATCGCCGTGCCTCTGCTTAGCCGTGGGCGCGCCGTCGACGACGTCGCTGTGCATGCTGCGCCATAGGCGCACGGCCGCCCCGTCACCGTGACTGCTGCCGCCATGGGCGCGCGGGCGACCGTCGCTGTGCCTGCTGGCACCTGCTCCCCTCTTCCTCTTCCCGTATGACGCATCGAGCGGAGATGCGGCCCACGGCGGCGGCGACGGCCTCGCATGCTCCGCTGACGAGCCACCGCCACCTTCAGCAGCTGCTCTGCTTCCGCCATGGGCGCGGGCGCCCGTCGGCGTGCCTGCTGGCACCTGCTCCCCTCCTCCTCTTCCCGACGCATCGAGCCGAGACGCAGGCCATGGCGGCGGCAGCCTTGCGTGCTCCGCTGACCGAGCCACCGCCACCTTTAGTAGCTTCTCCGCCGCACGCGCCGTCGCCAGCAGTAGCGTCCGCTGCTCTAAATCCAACGGATTTCTGAAACCATCGACGCGTTGGAGCAAGGTCCAGTGAAGAAGAAAAGGGGAAAAGAGATGGGCTCAGTCGTTGTGTGGCCAACAAGAGGATAAGGCTGGCCAACGAGAGGAGACGTGGCCTGCAGGATGAAGCGAGCGAGTTACGCGCCGGACGGAAAGCGTTCGTGGGGCACGTCTCCTTATTAGAATAATCGTTTTATAAATGTAAAAGTAATTCACATCTGAATTACTGCCGAATTCGAACAATAATTTTTAAAATAATTATAAAAAAATACTAAAATCCTGACAGGTGGCCCCTTTTTTAAGACAATTTTCAAAAAAATGTAATAAATGTTATAAAATCAATAACATGGAATTTACCCATTGGAAAATAGAAAAAAAAAATAACAAAATGATCACAAAAATAAAAGATGTCTATTTATGGCATACTATGATTAAATTTCAAATTTAAATATTTTGAAATTTGGAATGTCTTCCAACTCTGCGCATTTTAAAAATGTAAAAGTAATTCACATCTGAAATACTGCCGAATTCGAACAACAATTTCTACAATCCGAATAATTTTTAAATGTGTTTTTTTTTTAAATTTCAACAATTTTTAAATCTACACAATTTTTGAATGTGGACATTTCCAAATTTGAATTTTGTCTTCTTTTTTCTCTTTTAAATAATTACAAAAAAATGCTAAAAGCCTAACAAGTGGACCCTTTTTAAGACAATTTCAAAAAAAAATGTAATAAACGTTGTAAAATCAATAACATGGAATCTACCCATTGGAAAAATACAAAAAAAATATCAAAATGATCACAAAAATAAATGCTGTCTATTTATGGCATACTATGATTAAATTTCAAATTTAAATATTTTGAAATTTTGAATGACTTTTAAATCTGAGTATTTTATAAATGTAAAAGTAATTCACATATGAATTACTACCGAATTTGAACAACAACTTCTAGAATCCGAATAATTTTTAAATGTATACTTTTTTGAATTTCACCACTTTTTAAATCTACATAATTTTTGAATGTGGACATTTCCAAATTTGATTTTTTTACAAAACAGTATTTCTTCTTCTAACGAAAGTTTGATCCACTAAACATTTTCACGCCGACGAACAGAGCTAACAACCACACGGGTGCGGCGTATGCCGTTACTCTGCAGGAAAACAATATTGGAATAATGATCAAGAAGGAGAAAAATAAAAACAAGACATTTCAGTTTAGGAAACAATTATAATTTCCCTTTTTGAATTTCAGTTTGTTGTAATAAAGTTGTAACGACATTGTAATTTGTGTTTAATCAGTAAAATGATTGGTTTGTCTTCGCAAGAATTCAATAAGTTGTAATATTAATTGTAAGGTTTGAATTATTCAACCATTTATTAAATCATTTACCTAAAAGTTATTTTTGTTGCTTTAATGTTTTTATTGCGTTTTGTCAATTAATAATCACATGGGTGCGGCGTGTCACCGCGCCAAGATGTCTAGTATGTCTAACACATGTGTGCACAATGATGAGGTAGGATACTAACTATTTTTTTCATATTGGTCATTTCTTGATCTTCGCATGAACTTGATCTTGATCATACTGGATTCATCTATTGAATTCAATCTTGATGCCATGATTTCTCCTTGCTTGCATATTCTCTATCATAATATGTTAATCGATCTCTTGAACTCAATGTATGTCGTGATTTTGATTTGCACTCATCCTAAATCAATCCAATACCATTCATGCATAATTAATGGAATATTTCTTCATATATAAGAGCATCTCCACCGGCGCGCCCAATAGAGCGTCCGACAAGGTCAGGCGCTGTTGGGCGCGCCGGCAGCCGTTGCCGCCTATTGGGAGCGCCGCGCCCCACCGGTCGCTCCCAATAGGTTTATCAAGGAAAAAAAGACTGCAAATTCCTTGAAACTTAACATATTTCATTCAAATTCGATAGTTTATACAATATTCAATAAAATTTAAACTAAGCCTAATCTAATGGCCGGTCTAGTAGCCGTAGAACTGTTCCCAGTCGTGGTTGGCCATCGTGTCTTCGACGTTCCACACGGCGGCCTCCTGCTGCGGCGGCGCGTCGGCCGGCTCCTCCACCTCCTCCTTCACCTCCGCCTTCACCGGTGCGGCGGGAATCTGGACCTCGGCATCGAGGTCGATGATGTTGTTCTCGACGCAGGACCAGTGCTCCGCGAACTCCCGCGACGCCGGCTGGACCGTGTCGTAGGAGAGCTTGGTGGCGATTTCCAGGTCCCGCGGGTACATGGCCTCGGCCGGCTCCTCCGTTAGCGCCGGCGGCGGCGTTGCGGCACGCTTCTTGCCGCGGGACGAGGACGTCCCCGGCTCGAGCTTGACCTTGGCGCGGGGCGCGCTCGTAGGCGGCGCCGGCCCGAAGTCACGGATGGTGACGCCGCTGTTCCTGGGCGGCGCCGACCATCCGGGCTCCTGCTTGATCTTGATCCTCCTGCCGCTGTTATTGATCGGCGGCGGTAGCGGCTCGATCTTCACGAAGCGCGGGGTCGTGGGTGTCGTGGACCGCGCGCTGGAGGAGGACGACGAGCTCGAAAGCATCTGCCAGCCGCCGCCGGAATGGTGGCTAGGGCGTCCCAGCCGTGCTCCCGCATGACGGTGTAGAAGTCGCGGCCCTCCCACCAGCGCCGCCTCCAGGCGGCGTTGTTCTGGTAGGGCCGCATCGTCCCCTCGTGGTCGTCGACCTCCGCGTCGCGCTGCGCCTCCAACAGTGGTCGCCAGTTGGGGTTGTCCACGTCGTAGTCCGGATCCGCCCGCTGCCCCGGCGTCAGCTGCCGGCGGTGCAGGCGGACGAGGTCGCGGAAGCGCTCCCCGTCGGCAGCGGCGGCACGACGTAGCCGAGCACGCTCATCTGCCAGCCGCCGCTGGGGAGGCGCATCCCCGGCGGCACGGGGATGTGGTGGCGGTGGAAGAACGCCGCCTCCTCCTTCCGGAGGCCGGTCTTCACGCCGCCGCTACCCGATGCTTGCCCGTTGTGCGCCATGGTCGCTGGGGGAAAGGAGAAGATGGGGAGAGGAGAAGAGCGCGGCGGTGGCTGAGCGAGAGAGGAGTGCGGCAGTTGAGGTTAGCGGCGGGGTCTTTATAGGACGGGGGAGAGGAAAAGCGCGCGAACGCGGCGCGGGAAGGAGGCACGGCGCGCGAACGCTCCCCATTAACGCCGGCGCCGGTTCCCGAGGCGACGTAACTCCGGCGACGCGCGTCGGGGAAGACGGGGCGCACGCGTCACTGCGCGTCAGAAAACCGCTACGACGCAATAAATAACGTTGCGGGCCGTTGGGTCGCTGACGCGTCGGGCCCGCCCGTCGGGTTTGGACGAGCCGCGCGTTGCCGCGGTTGCCGGCGCGCCCGCTTGCGTCCCTAGAACTTGGTCGCGAAGCGGGGTTGCCGAACGCTCTATTGGGACGCGCCGGCAACTATTTTTGTATTGGGCGCGCCGCTGGGTTTTTTTTTTGCTGCCGGCATGCCCAAAACGTCTATTGCGAGCGGAGTTAGGCGCGCCGGTTGAGATGCTCTAATATGAGAAACCGTTGGTCCACAAAACTTGCCGCTAGTCACTAAATGTTATCTCGATTGCATTCTTACTCAAATCCAGGGGCGGAAGGCAGACCACGGGCAGCTAGGGCAATGCTCCGAGGCGTGGGAAATTTTTGCTTGGTATTTATGCTGATTTGAAGATTTTGGCTCTAATCTTAATTTGTAATTTTGACGATTTACAGTTCCAACATCACCATGTATCTTATCTTCATACACAACACAATGAATAGTAAGTCCGTAAGAATTGTCAACACCTGGGGCCTACAATCATTTTCACATATTCCTATAGGTTTTCACAGACATACATCTAGCATATTTATGCCTTTTCCAACTTTATTTTGGAATCATGCTAAACTTAAATGTCCTTAATCTATAAGTTTTCAAGACAACTTTGTCATGTCTTGTGCGCTTACATCAGTATCTTCTTTTGAAAGGTTTTAAATTGCAATGGAACGTGTTTTATTTGACATAATTGGATTCACTATACCAGGGCGTTCTAATATGTAAATCCAATTTTCTGATCCGATGTTTCAAAAGGTACAAGTTACTAGCATGTTTATAATAATTAGTTGAATGCTCAGTGCATTGCCACGTTCATTGTTTATTTTAACCCTTATAAGCATATTAAATAAAACAAATGTATCATTATTTATCACGTTTATCAATAATTTCACCAGGGACAGTTTGGATTTAATCGAGTTTTTTGTTTTTTCTGATGGGTTTTTCCCCATTTTCAGGTGGTTGGATGAGGTGGGGGAGAGATAGGAACACAAGGGGTTATCTGCAAATGTTTAATGTGGGTGTTACTGTCCGTTAGATATAAATCGAACGATTCTGGATGAAAGATGGCAGGCACACCATCATCACCAATTGTGGTTTTTATAGGAGTATATAGAAACCTAAATAAGAGTCTCCCTGATTTGAAAATGAATGTTCTTATAAAGGGAATGATATGATGAATTTTGTATAAAGAGGAGCCCAAGCCGAGGAAATATTAACCGAGAAGAAACGATGATTTGCTAATTCTTGAGAATTTTGTTCCCTAGTTGACAACGAGATGTTAAGATGTGTGCAAGATTCATATGTTTTTAGCTCAGGAAACCAACGCTATTTCTTGGGCGAGCAATCTATTGCAACAAACACAACCCTTTTCTTATATCTGCATTATAGGATTATTGGTCCAGAACTAAAATTTTCTCAAGCACCTAAGATGACACAACTACCCCGATCTCACTAGACGAACAGATTATCTCAACATGCGGATATTTTATAGTTAGAGCATCTATAACAGAGTCCTTAAAACGGCCAAACCCGTAAAAGTCCGACGACTTAACGAGCAGAGGCCGCTTTTGTGGCTATAGCAGAGCCCGTAAAGACGGTTCGGCCCGTAAACATGATAAGGGCGCCCGTGGATGTGCTCCGAACCCCTGTATTTATGGCGTGCGAGGGCCATTTCACGGGTCGGAACCTCATCCTCGCACCACCGCCGATGAGAAATCCGCCCCCCGCACCGCCGCCTCCGACGCGTGATTCAGCCGCTGCGAGAGCAGATCCAGCGCCGAGCCACGATGGCCCCGAAGAGGGAGAAGTCGCCGCCGCTGCCGGGCGACGACCGATTCGGCGGCGATTACTCTGACGCGCGGTGATAACCCACAAGTATAGGGGGTGTATCGTAGTACTTTCGATAAATAAGAGTGTCGAACCCAACGAGGAGCAGAAGGTGTTGACAAGCGGTTTTGATGAAGGATTCACTGTAAATGCTCACAGACAAGTTTTTAGGAGTTTTTGATATGACAGATAAATAAAGTACAAGTAAATAAAATGCAGTAGTAATAGTTGCAGCGAGTGGCCCAATCCTTTCTACAGCAAAGGACAAGCCGGTTGTTGTACTTATAATGACCAAACGTTCTTGAGGACACACGGGAGTATTGTCAAGTGCTTTCGCTTCATATAGTTGATTAATCTTCATTGTTTTGATAAGTGTTGTGTGGGTGAACCTATGCTAATGCACCGCCCTTCCTAGGACTAATACATACTTGTGATTATACCCCTTGCAAGCATCCGCAAATACAAGAAAGTAATTAAGTTAAACTAACCACAGCCTTAAACTTTGAGATCCTGCTATCCCTCATGCATCGATATACCAACGGGTGTTCAGGTTTCTGTCACTCCGGCAACCCCACAATTGGCAAACGAATACACAATGCATTCCCCTAGGCCCATAAAGGTGAAGTATCATGTAGTCGACGTTCACATGACACCACTAGAAGAATAACACCACAACTTAAGCATCAAACCATTAAATATTACTCAACATAGTTCACTACTAACATCAAGACTTCTCCCATGTCCTCAAGAACTAAACGAACTACTCACAAGACATCATACGGAACATGATCAGAGGTGATATGATGATGAATAACAATCTGAACATAAACCTTAGTCCAATGGTTTCACCCAATAGCATCAATAACAAGAGTAATCAACACCGGGAGAGTTTCCCCTATGAAATAGACAAGATTCAGCCCTAGATGTTATAACGGAGACGGGGTGCAGCGGCGGTGATGATGGTGTTGGCGGTGGAGATGATGATGATGATGATCCCGATGAAGTCCAGCTCGATGACGGTGATGATGGCGACGATTTCCCCCTCCGGGAGGGAATTTCCCCCGGCAGATTTCTTCCTGCAGGGGAGCTTTTCGCTCTCTGGTGTTTTCCGCCTCGTGGAGGCGGCGGAATATTTCGATGGCCTCCCCTGTGTTAGGGTTCCGAGGGGGTCAAGTACGCGAAGGGGGAACGGCTGAGGTGGGCCAGGGCCCCCAAACCACCTCTCGGCGCGGCAGGGGGCCCCACCGCGCCAAGGGTGAGGAGGGCCCACCATGGCCCATCTCAGCTCCCCTTTTGGCCTCCTCCATCTTCTGGTAAAATAGGAACTTCCATATGTCTCCTTCGATTTATTGATCTTCAGAAATAGTGCATCTCGACGGTGCTTTTTCCAGCAGAATCCTGACTCCGGTGTCCAATTCTCCATTATTCATCAAACATGCAAAATAGGTAAAATAACATAAGTAACACTTCTAAATATGAAATATATCGATGAATAGCAGTAAATTATGATATAAAATAGTGATGCAAAATGGACGTATCAACCCCCCCAAGCTTAGACCTCGCTTGTCCCCAAGCGAAAACTGAGCTCAGTAAACATGACCACAAGTTTATGGAGCAAAGTGTCGATAAATAAAATACGGACAAGAAGCATCACATTCATTGATACACAAGTCATTCTAGACAGCAACTTCCCTTCATATAATCTAACTTGAAATAAGTAAAGGGAACCACGATGAAGTGCATAAAGAGAACCATGATTGGTGAAGGCAAACTTAAACTCTTGGTCAGAGAACAATTAACAGATCATACTTATCTTTCGAGAAGAGTCTTTATATCAGAGCTTATATAGCAGAACTTACATGCCTTAATCATAACAGTCTCCTTACAGTCATTGATAACTTTCAAAGTTATATTCATTCGGATAAAAGCTATTGTGCGAAACAAGGAAATGAGAGATATGATTAGAAGTATCAACACATATAACTAATTGGATCTCAACAACTCAAATGCTTGCTTGAGATAGAGAGGAATGGGTTTACTGACTCAACAATAATGTAAAAGATAGGCCCTTCGCAGAGGGAAGCAGGGATTAAATCATGTGCTAGAGCTTTTAAGTTTTGCAAAGCATATAGAGAGTATGAAAATAGTTGTTTGAGCTATGTATGTCGTTGTCAACGAATCGTAGTAAAGTGAACACTAACCCCTTGTCAACCAGACTTTCAAGAGCGGCTCCCATGAAGGACGTTATCTCTACCAGCAAGGTAGATCATCCCTCTTCTCTTTTGTTTACACATGTATTTTAGTTTCTTTATAGTTGACACTCCTCCCAACCTTTTGCTTACACAAGCCATGGCTAACCGAATCCTCGGGTGCCTTCCAACATTCACATACCATGGAGGAGTGTCTATTTGCAAATTAAGTTGCTTACTGATAAATCAGGGCAAAACATGTGAAGAGAATTATTAATGAAAGTTGTAGTTAATTGGGACTGGGCACCCCATTTGCCAGCTCTTTTTGCAAATTGTTGGATAAGCGGTGTATATGCCACTAGTCCATTGGTGAAAGTCTGTTTGACAAAAGTGCTAGAGAAACTCTACAGAACCCTCATGAGCTAATAAACAGTGACACAAAACTAGGAGTAATAAGTTTTGAATAATTTAAAGGTAGCACATGAAGTATTTACTTGGAATGGCGCAAAATACCATATAGTAGGAAGTTATGGTGGACTCGAATGGCAATGGTTTGGCTCAAGGTTTGGATGTATGAGAAGCATTCCCTCTCGATACAGGTCTTTGGCTAGCAAGGTTATGTAGCAAGCATAAGAGTTGAGGGATACAAACAATTATACAAGTGATAAGAATAATCATGCAATCTTCCTTAGAAGCACAAATAGTTTAACTTAAGAATACTAAGCTTATGAGCCACAAAGAAAGAAAGATCATGGAATAATATATTTGCATGCACTCCCTCTTCTACTTAAGTCTCAAAGTATTGTCTACTACTGACCAATGCTAAGTTTGCCAAAACCAAAAAGATTAACTTGGTGCTCTAAAAAGTGATCCCTATACTAACAACAAGGTTATCAATATGAAAGAGAATTGCAAGCTAAAATAAAGTATGCAGAAAGTAAATGATAAAACTTCTCATTAATATTTCATAACGGCAACTCACACCAAGGGATACATAGATAACCAACTAAAAGAGAGATACTTCCACATTGCAAACCATCATATAAGATAACTTCCCTACTCACGATATGACTTTATGGAAAAGTAAAAGGTAAAGATAATGATGTGATACCGCGGCACTCCCCCAAGCTTGGAACAAACCAAGGGGATGCCAATACTTATGATGAATTACTCCTTCGGTGGTGGTGGCGGTATGACTTGGATTGGAGTAAGAAACCGTTCCAGCATTCGGCGGAGTCTGATATTCTCTTCCTGGAGTATTTCCACCTCCCTCCGCAGGGCTCGGTATTGATCACAGAACTCATCTGTAACTCGAAGTACTTCCGTCACTGCCGGAAAAGAGCTGTAGTCCGGAATAGGTGGTATTGCTCCCTGCAGGTTATGAGAAAAAGCACGTTGAGCGTTAACCGATCCCACAAAGGTGGGCTTCCTGACTGCAGGCTGTTCTCCCTTTGTTGACGGCATCCCCTTTACTTCCTTCATGCGCTTTCATCTTTGCTCTTGACTTCCTCCTTCAGCTTGGGGTCTTGAGTCTCGTCTTCCAAAGGCTCCTTGCCCTTGTTGTTGTTGTTGGAGACCATGGCGCTTCTAAATCTGAAAACAATATCTGGACAGAAACAGCTCGAAACGAAACACGATGAAAAGGCGAGATACGAACCTCGGGGGTTCGGGTGAGTTATATAGCAAAAAGTTTTACAACATAAGGAAGGTACAGGAGGAAACCTGATCGGAGACGAGCTCCGGGGTGCTCAAACCACCAGGCGGCGCGGCTGGGGGCCCACCGCGCCGACCTATGGTTTGGGCACCACGGGTGCCGTCTCCCATCCGGTTCGGTCTCTTATTTTTCCATATTTAATAAAAACGACGAAAATATCTTCTAGAAAGTTATTCGCGAAACTTTTCTTACCGAAACTGTTACCTATTCGAATCGAATTCTGCAGTCCCAGAAAAATGTTCTTCAATGAAAGTTTCCGGAGTCACCACTTTAATTGTATCAACCTCTTCATTAATAGAATCTCCAGAAATATAATGCTTGAGTCTTTGACCATTTACCACTTGTGTAGAGTTATCTTTCAATGAAGCAATTTTTATTGCACCTGAACGATACACCTCCACAATAACAAATGGTCCTTCCCATTTTGAGAGTAACTTTCCTGCAAAAAATCTGAGACGAGACCTATACAATAGAACTTTCTCACCAACATTAAATTCTCTTTTAAGAATTCTCCTATCATGCCATCTCTTAACTTTTTCTTTAAAGAGTCTAGCATTTTCATAAGCCTCACTTCTCCATTCATCTAAAGAACTTAAGTGCAACAACCTTTTCTCACCGGCAAGTTTAAAATCTCTATTAAGTTCTCTCACTGCCCAATAAGCTTTGTGTTCTAATTCTAAAGGCAAGTGACAAGCTTTACCATAAACCATTTTATAAGGAGACATGCCCATGGGGTTCTTATAAGCAGTTCTATAAGCCCATAAAGCATCATTTAACTTACTAGCCCAATTTTTTCTAGATTTATTAACAGTCTTTTGCAAGATAGATTTAATCTCCCTATTTGACAATTCTACTTGTCCACTAGTTTGAGGATGATAGGCTGAAGCAATTCTATGATTAACACCATATTTAGCAAGAGTTTTCTAAAACCACCATGGATAAAATGAGAACCTCCATCAGTCATAAGATATCTAGGTACACCAAACCTAGGAAAAATGACATCTTGAAGCATTTTTAAAGAGGTCTCACCATCAGCACTTTTAGTAGGTATAGCTTCTACCCATTTAGTGACATAATCAACAGCAACAAGTATATGAGTATTACCTTGTGAAGAAGGAAAAGGACCCATGAAGTCGAATCCCCAACAATCAAATGGTTCAATAACAAGAGAATAACTCATAGGCATTTCATTGCGTCTAGAGATATTACCAACCCTTTGACATTCATCACAAGATAAAATAAACTTTCTTGCATCCTTAAAGAGGGTAGGCCAATAAAAACCTGATTGTAGAACTTTCTGCGCAGTTCTATCTCCAGCGTGATGCCCTCCATAAGCACTTCCATGGCATTTCCTCAGTATTTCCTGTTGTTCATATTCAGGAACACATCTTCGCATAATACCATCGACTCCTTCTTTATATAAGTGTGGGTCATCCCAAAAGTAATGCCGCAAGTCATAAAAGAATTTCCTTCTTTGCTGAGCTGAAAAGGTTGGAGGCAAGTACTTGGAAACAATAAAGTTAGCATAATCAGCATACCAAGGACTATCTCGCGAACTTACACTTATTGCAGCCAATTGTTCATTTGGAAAGCTATCATTAACAGGAATAGGATCATAAGGAATGCTTTCCAATCTAGACAAATTATCAGCAACAGGATTTTCAGCACCTTTTCTATCTATGATATGCAAATCAAATTCTTGCAAAAGAAGTACCCATCTAATAAGCCTTGGCTTAGCATCTTTCTTTTCCATAAGGTATCTAATTGCAGCATGATCAGTATGAATAGTGACTTTCGAATCAACTATGTAGGGTCGAAATTTGTCACAAGCAAAAACTACAGCTAGAAATTCTTTTTCAGTAGTGGCATAATTCTTTTGAGCAGAATCAAGAGTTTTACTAGCATAATGAATAACATTTAACTTTTTATCTACTCGCTGCCCAAGAACAGCGCCTACAGCATAATCACTAGCATCACACATAATTTCAAAAGGTAAATTCCAATCAGGTGGTTCAACTACAGGAGCGGTGATTAAAGCCTTTTTCAAAGTTTCAAAAGCTTCCTTACAATCATCATCAAAAACAAAGGGTACATCTTTTTGAAGAAGATTAGTAAGAGGCTTGGAAATTTTAGAGAAATCTTTAATAAACCTCCTATAAAAACCAGCATGACCAAGAATACTACGAATACCTTTAACATCTTTGGGACAAGGCATCTTTTCAATTGCCTCCACTTTAGCTCGATCAACTTCAATACCTCTTTCAGAAATTTTGTGTCCAAGAACAATTCCTTCATTAACCATAAAGTGGCATTTCTCCCAATTAAGAACAAGGCTAGTTTCTTCACATCTCTGCAAAACTTTGTCAAGGTTGTGCAAACAATTATCAAAGGAAGTTCCATAGACGGAGAAATCGTCCATGAAGACTTCCACAATTTCCTCACAAAAGCCATGAAAAATAGCAGACATGCATCTTTGAAAAGTAGCAGGAGCATTACATAAACCAAAAGGCATACGTCTATAAGCATAAGTTCCATAAGGACAAGTAAAAGTAGTTTTCTCTTGATCTTGCGCTCTCACAGCAATTTGAGAAAACCCAGAATACCCATCAAGGAAACAAAAGTGAGTTTTCTTGGACAACCTCTCAAGCATTTGATCAATAAAAGGCAAAGGATAATGATCTTTCTTAGTTACTTTGTTAACCTTTCTAAAATCAATGCACATCTATAACCAACTACTACTCTTTGAGGAATTAGTTCATCATTTTCATTAGGAACAACGGTAATTCCTCCTTTCTTAGGAACGCAGTGCACAGGACTTACCCATCTACTATCAGCAATAGGATAAATAATACCAGCTTCAAGAAGTTTTAATACCTCATTTCTTACCACTTCTTTCATCTTGGGTATTAAACGACGCTGATGCTCAACAACAGGCTTTGCATCAGGTTCCATGTTGATGGCGTGCTGACATATAGTAGGAGAAATTCCCTTCAGGTCATCAAGAGTATATCCCATAGCTCCGCGGTGTTTCCTCAACACTCCCAATAACCTTTCCTCCTCTGTACCTGAAAGTTTAGAGCTGATAATAACAGGATATATTTTCTTATCATCAATATAAGCATATTTAAGATTATCAGGCAGAGGTTTCAAATCAAAAACAGGATCCTCCTTGGGTGGCATTGTGGTACCCAAATCTTCCACAGGTAAATTGTGTTTGAGCATAGGTTGACGAAGGAATACTTCATCAAGCTCATTCCTTTCTTCCCTGAAGTTCTCACTTTCATGATTCTCCATATGTTGCTGCAAAGCATTGTTAGGAGCAAGAACAATAGATGCAAGTTGAGCAATTTCAAAATCCTCACTAGGCAATTCAGTTTCATAAGGTGCTTTAGCAAATTTAGAGAAATTGAATTCATAAGATTCACCAGCAAATTTAGTAAAGATTTTCTCTTTCTTACAATCTATAACAGCACCACAAGTATTCAGAAAAGGTCTACCAAAAATAATAGGACAACTATCATTGGCAGCCGACCCAAGTACAAGAAAATCAGCAGGGTATTTAGTCTTACCACAAAGGACTTCGACATCTCTAATGATACCAATTGGAGAGATAGTTTCCCTATTAGCAAGCTGAATAACCACATCAATCTCTTCAAGTTTACAAGGAGCAATTTCGTGCATAATTTCCCTGTAAAGCTCATAAGGAATAGCACTAGAACTTGCACCAATATCACATAAACCATAATAGCAATGATCACCTATCCAACAGAAAGCACAGGAACACTAGACTTCCTAGAACTTTTAGGATGTGAGACAATATTAGAAGCATCCTCACAAAAGATAATGTGTCTATCTTCTAAATTTTCAGTGACAAGATCTTTAACCAATGCTACAACAGGTTCAACAGTTATTTGCTCATCAGGTTTGGTAGTTTTCTTATTACTTTTACTAACAACACCAGTTATGATAGTATGTTCCTTAATCTTATTAGGAAAAGGAACTTTTTCAATATAAGGTTCTGGAATAATGCGATCAGCAACATTAACCTCAACACCTTTAGATATATGAGAAACAGATTCATCTTTATATGGTTCATGATAATTTTTAAAACCCTCCTTCGGCAAACCGAAATAGGAAGCAAAGGCTTTATAAAAGTTTGCAACAATTTGAGAGTCAAGACCATAAGTAGTGCTAATTTTGCGATAATCATCAGTATCCATAAATTTTTAACACACTCAAAGTCATAGCTTATACCTGACTCCCTACCTTTGTCATTCTCCCATCCTTCAGTGTTCTCCTGAATCCGATCAAGAAGGTCCCACTTAAACTCTTCTTTATTACGAGTGAACGATCCAGCACAAGTGGTATCCAATAGAGTTTTATCTTGAAAGGAGAGTCTTGCATAAAAGTTATCAATAACAATATTACCAGGAAGCTCATGAATGGGACATTTGAGCATTAATGCCTTCAATCTCCCCCACGCTTGAGCGATACTCTCTCCATCATAGGGCCAGAAGTTATATATGAGGTTCCGATCCTTATGAATCTCACTTGGAGGATAGAATTTGGAGTAAAAGAGAGGTACAATTTCCTCCCATCCAAGAGAATACCCATTCTTCAGCAGTTTATACCAATGTGCAGCTTTACCAGACAGTGATAGAGAGAATAATTTCTTCTTAACTTCTCCCATCGAGATACCTGCACACTTAAATAACTCGCACAATTCATGCAGAAATAACAAATGATCTCCAGGATGGACAGTTCCATCTCCTGCATAGCGGTTATTTGTGACACGTTCAACAATTTTCATAGGAATTTTGAACGGTATTACCTGCTCATCTGACGCCTCCTCTACTACCTTAGCAGTGGTAGTTGTTTTCCCAAATAGGAATTCAAGAGAAGACCCCTCCATAATGAGATATAGCAGCAGGCAAAAATAAAAACAGCACGTACAATAAATGTTTCCCTTACCAATTCCACTTACCAATAGCGCTACACTCCCCGGCAACGGCGCCAGAAAATAGTCTTGATAACCCACAAGTATAGGGGGTGTATCGTAGTACTTTCGATAAATAAGAGTGTCGAACCCAACGAGGAGCAGAAGGTGTTGACAAGCGGTTTTGATGAAGGATTCACTGTAAATGCTCACAGACAAGTTTTTAGGAGTTTTTGATATGACAGATAAATAAAGTACAAGTAAATAAAATGCAGTAGTAATAGTTGCAGCGAGTGGCCCAATCCTTTCTACAGCAAAGGACAAGCCGGTTGTTGTACTTATAATGACCAAACGTTCTTGAGGACACACGGGAGTATTGTCAAGTGCTTTCGCTTCATATAGTTGATTAATCTTCATTGTTTTGATAAGTGTTGTGTGGGTGAACCTATGCTAATGCACCGCCCTTCCTAGGACTAATACATACTTGTGATTATACCCCTTGCAAGCATCCGCAAATACAAGAAAGTAATTAAGTTAAACTAACCACAGCCTTAAACTTTGAGATCCTGCTATCCCTCATGCATCGATATACCAACGGGTGTTCAGGTTTCTGTCACTCCGGCAACCCCACAATTGGCAAACGAATACACAATGCATTCCCCTAGGCCCATAAAGGTGAAGTATCATGTAGTCGACGTTCACATGACACCACTAGAAGAATAACACCACAACTTAAGCATCAAACCATTAAATATTACTCAACATAGTTCACTACTAACATCAAGACTTCTCCCATGTCCTCAAGAACTAAACGAACTACTCACAAGACATCATACGGAACATGATCAGAGGTGATATGATGATGAATAACAATCTGAACATAAACCTTAGTCCAATGGTTTCACCCAATAGCATCAATAACAAGAGTAATCAACACCGGGAGAGTTTCCCCTATGAAATAGACAAGATTCAGCCCTAGATGTTACAACGGAGACGGGGTGCAGCGGCGGTGATGATGGTGTTGGCGGTGGAGATGATGATGATGATGATCCCGATGAAGTCCAGCTCGATGACGGTGATGATGGCGACGATTTCCCCCTCCGGGAGGGAATTTCCCCCGGCAGATTTCTTCCTGCAGGGGAGCTTTTCGCTCTCTGGTGTTTTCCGCCTCGTGGAGGCGGCGGAATATTTCGATGGCCTCCCTGTGTTAGGGTTCCGAGGGGGTCAAGTACGCGAAGGGGGAACGGCTGAGGTGGGCCAGGGCCCCCAAACCACCTCTCGGCGCGGCAGGGGGCCCCACCGCGCCAAGGGGTGAGGAGGGCCCACCATGGCCCATCTCAGCTCCCCTTTTGGCCTCCTCCATCTTCTGGTAAAATAGGAACTTCCATATGTCTCCTTCGATTTATTGATCTTCAGAAATAGTGCATCTCGACGGTGCTTTTTCCAGCAGAATCCTGACTCCGGTGTCCAATTCTCCATTATTCATCAAACATGCAAAATAGGTAAAATAACATAAGTAACACTTCTAAATATGAAATATATCGATGAATAGCAGTAAATTATGATATAAAATAGTGATGCAAAATGGACGTATCAACCCCCCCAAGCTTAGACCTCGCTTGTCCCCAAGCGAAAGCTGAGCTCAGTAAACATGACCACAAGTTTATGGAGCAAAGCGTCGATAAATAAAATACGGACAAGAAGCATCACATTCTTTGATACACAAGTCATTCTAGACAGCAACTTCCCTTCATATAATTAACTTGAAATAAGTAAAGGGAACCACGATGAAGTGCATAAAGAGAACCATGATTGGTGAAGGCAAACTTAAACTCTTGGTTAGAGAACAATTAACAGATCATACTTATCTTTCGAGAAGAGTCTTTATATCAGAGCTTATATAGCAGAACTTACATGTCTTAATCATAACAGTCTCCTTACAGTCATTGATAACTTTCAAAGTTATATTCATTCGGATAAAAACTATTGTGCGAAACAAGGAAATGAGAGATATGATTAGAAGTATCAACACACATAACTAATTGGATTTCAACAACTCAAATGCTCGCTTGAGATAGAGAGGAATGGGTTTACTGACTCAACAATAATGTAAAAGATAGGCCCTTCGCAGAGGGAAGCAGGGATTAAATCATGTGCTATGCTCAGCCACCCCCAACAAACAGATTTTCTTCACAATTTTCGTAATACTCATGCTTAGATTAGTAGTTCTAATCCATTTTCGCCCCCTCCAACAAGATTCTGCCCTCCAAGGTCTCGGGCTGGCTCCGTCCCTGACTAGAAGTACTTTTGTTTTAGTTTAGATTGTATGTAAATTATGGACGAATTCATCTGTACGAGATGAATCTTTGAAGAACAATTTGATTCCCGCCAAAATTTGTCGATTTGCAGTTCTGCTTTACAGGTTCTGCTATGTTGCGACGCGTTCTCGCGCAAAAACACGAGTTCTGCGGACCTTAAAACGCGTTTGAGGTTTGGCGTTTTAAGGGCTCTGTTAGAGATGCTATTAGCTGTGAACTTTAGACATGGATACTCCCAGAAACAAATATCTTGGCATAGTTTTAAATTTTACTCTGGTTATCTTCTCAATAAATTCCCTGTTTTGGTTAAATGTATGGAATTGATGAAATTTTGCAGACTGGCTGACCCGTGCTGCCCTAAAAGTCACCGCTCCACCAGTTTGTCCTACAGGCGCAGGCTAGCGTTGTTGTTCCCGTTACACTTTGCGTCATGGGTGTGTGGGGTGGCAGTGTTGCGATCGTCACAGTCCAAGTTCGTTGCAGAGCCAGCGAGAGAGAGAGAAAGGACAGTGCAGTGCAGTGCGGTGCAGGTGGGTCTGACGTCGTGAAGCAAGCAGTGCAAGCAACGAATATAATCGTCGCAGGCACGCACAGCACAGGACACACTGCTACAGAGACCAAACTCCCTCACACTCCACCACGACTCGTCCTTGTCGACCGCTCATTCGCCCAACAGTTGTCTCTGCGTCAGCCACGACCAAAATGTACGCTATGATACGGTCGTATAAACCAGCAGAGCGTACGTATACATGCACGTATCGAGAGAGAGAGAGAGTGTATATATAAAGGCACGTACAGGGGGCTGTGGCTATGTGCATCAATGGATGCATAGGCTGGAGTTTTGCTCCCCATTTTTAAAAATAATAGGAGCGGAGCTCCCCACTCTTGCAAGGTAGAGGGCCGTCCTATCGGGATTTTTGAAGAAATTGTGTATGTGTTTCTTCTAAACAATGTAAGTAGTAATAAGTAAAAAAAGATTTCATATGAGTTTTAGTGAACACGGCAAAAATTAGATTTCAAGCAAAGACATAGAATATATGTAGTCTGGTCGGAAACCAACTCTTTCTCATACCCAGTTCTCAATTTAATAATTTTTACTCTTAACAATGTCATGGTTGTATGTTTAAGGGGATTTGAGAGTATTTTTGCTATCTTATGGGGTGGCTGAACCAACTCTAATTATATTGTGCCATAGATTACGGTTTGTCGTTCTATTTTGATTTTGCATATTTATTGATTGGAATTCTAATTGCATTACCTCAGTGACGTGGGTTACCATGATACGTTCATTTTGCATCACGATTTTATATCATAATTTACTGTTATTCATTGATATATTTTATATTAGAATACAATATTTATGTTATTTCATCTTATTTTGTATGTTTGATGATTTGCGGGAATTATCTGCCGGAGTCAGGAAGCTACTGGAAAAAGGACCGTCAAGATATTATATTTCTGGAACTCAAAAAATTACGAGAAAATACATAAGCTCCTACTTCGTCAGATAATTAGAGGAGCCAGAAGATGACGCGGAGACGGGGAACTGGGAGCCCAGATGACCCCCAAGCGTGACCCCACCTCTGGCCGCGCCGGGGTGGCGTCTGGCTCGCCAGGCCCACTCCAGGATCTCCCCTCACGTATATCTTCCCCGTGACCTAAAGCATCAGAGAGACGCTTTGAAGAAGTATTCTGCCGCCGCCTCGGGGGCAGAACCCACAGAGAGAGAAAAGACTCTCCGACGTTAAGAAAACTGTCGGGGAAATTCCCTCCCGGAGGGGGTGAATCGCTGCCATCGTCACCGTCATCACGCCGGGCATATTGGGATCATCATCTACATCGCCAGCACCATCACCACCGCCGCTCCACTTCGTTCCGCTGCAACATGTAGGGTTCCTACTTGTGTAGTTTATTGGGATAACTTTTCCAGAGTTAATTACTTCATTTTAGTTGATACTATTGAGTTTTATCGGTGAATTACTTTTATGTCAGATTGTTGACCATCATTATATCACCACTGATTATGATCCATATGATGTCTCGTGAGTAGTTCGTTTAGTTTTTTAGGACATGGGAGAAGTCTTAAAAAGCTTGCGGTAAACTGTAAGAACACGGAAAACGTCACTACCTATGACCGCAACACTCGAGTGCAATGTGAGTAAAATGGGAGTTGCAACAAGACATGAATTTTGCGTCATCATGTCATCTGCAACATCTAGCGTGAGTGCATAATATTTAACTTTATGTTTTGTATGACATACTGCATATGCTGCATGAGTGAAAAACAAAAAACAAAAAAAATTCGGAAAAAATAAATTGTAGCAATATGGACTTGAACTCATGGTCTAACACAAAACAAAAAAAAAACACACCACGTTCAAACTATTGGGATAGAGCATATTTGGTGTATGGTATCAATCTCTAGAGCGCTTTTATTATATTTTGGAATTTACCTAAGGAGCAAAAAGGAAAAACATGGCGCCCCGGGGCCAGGAGGCCATGCTATCGAGGCACGGGCTTATCTAGTCTGACGTGGTAAAGACTACGACGCATTTTGTCAGTATAATAGAGCATAGCATCCTAGTGCCGAACGCCATGAAAAAGGGTTAGATCGTAAAATAATTTAAATTTGGATTCATTTTGTAAAATAATCTAAAATAGGTCAATTTATCAAAACTGCCGCCAGTATGCTCGTATAAACCAGGAGGAGAGGAGAGCGTACGTATATATACATACCAAGAGTCCAAGATAGAGAGAGCCAAAGGGATATTGGAGTGGAGATTTCGTGGCAAGAGTCCACGATAGAGAGGGATACTGGAGCCAAGATTCGTGTTCCCGAGATTCGATGATCTCACTTTTTTTGAAAAATTAAAAATATATTTAGAAATTTCAGAAAAAACTAAAATAAATATACATGTTCTAAATGATATATCTTACGAACATGCACAATTTCAATGCAAAATACTTGAAGTTTTGAGCTACACCAAAATGATAAATATACAGATCTAACTATAGTGAACAATGTATAATTTTAAATCTCTAACTTTTTCTTTGCCCATAAAATAAAAAATTCGCATTGTGATTTTGCATGTTTATAGTACACTTCATTGATAATATGCGAATCTTTTTCAGTTTTTCTTAAAAAATTTAAGTATATTTTCAAACTTAATAAAATGGTGGGGTCACTCGAGTTCGGGAGTCAAAAGGACTTTTCCTGGGATATTGTGCGATTTTTAACAATTGCACACTTATAACAAGATTAAGAAGAGAAAAATAAATTACACTTAGGACCTGCACTTTTAGAACAAGACACCTGAAAATAAACCGAGAAAAGCAATAGGATCATGGGTTCTTCTCCACCGCAAATCCGGCGAGTTCGACGGCCAGGGTAGCAACGCATATACGGGGGACGAACTACTTGGTTCTGCAGCACTAGGAGATCTTTGGACAGAGCTAAAAGATCCTACAAAATGGTCATCGGCCAGGAGGAAGTGTGTTGAAATATTAAAATAGTATCTAACTTGTTTTTCATCGGTTTGGACTTTTGATTAATCAGCTAGCGCATCAACTCTATAAAGCGCACAAATGATTGATGAGGAGGGTCGACATCCGAACTGAAGATGTAGCGGCAAGATCACGTTGTTGCATGTTCAATGTCGAGGACTCCTGGGAGACATCGCAACAGTCTCATCACTCAACAGTCTAATCACTTGGCGGATTCGCGCGCCAGAAGGTAGGGAGGGAGCCTCCGGCCCGTCTACCACCTCGAGAGAGTAGAAGAAGGCCGCAACACACCAACTCCCAAACACCAGATCCGCCTAAGCGCTTGTTCCGCCATCGCCTCTAGTCCTCCACATCGAGGGCTTGACAGAGGCGTGCTCGACACCGCACTACGCCCAAACACGAAACCTCCACGGCATAGCGAGTCGCAACATGGGACCAGACAGAAACCCGAAATCTACAACAAAACCTAAACCTACGTACAGAGGGGGACCAGCCCCTCCCTCTACCTCTCCAGTCGGCAGGGTCGCCCAAGTGAAGGGGAGAGGAGCCGGGAGGTCATGTCGGCTCTCAAGGGAGATGAGAGCTAGAGGGATAGTAGGAGAGTTATTGAGAACCCCCTCCGATATTATGCGATTTAAGGAGAGATTCTGGAAAGCGTCTTTGACTCCCAAACTCCATTACTCTGTCTATATATAAAAATCGAAAATCGTATTTACGAGTTCAAAAAATTATGAGAAAAAATTGGGATGTGGCCAATGGTGTATCCCATAAATATGCAAAATATCAATTTCAAATACATTTTATTATGGGCTTCACAAAAAACAAAATCTGAACAAATTTAGAGATTTAGAAATATGTATACTTAGATCCACATTTTTGTTATTTTTGTGTAATATAAAATATTTGAAATTAATATGTTACACGTTTATGGGATATACCATTGGCTACATCCGATTTTTTCTTCAGAATTTTTGAAATTTACAAATATAATTTTGATTTTTTAAACGGAGGGAGCACTGGAGCTCAGAGGCCAAAAAAGAAAGAAAGAATTCTCCACTCGAGATATTCTGGTAATATTTTGTTTTGTTTTGTGAGGGAGTGTGTACTCAAAGGCTAAAGAGAAAAAAGAGAGAGTGTATGTGTGAGAGAGGCCAGGGGGTGTGGCAAGAAAGTCCAAGGCTGCATAAATCTTTATGGGATTCTCTCGCTGCCCTGCCACAGAGACGTTTACTCTGCTGTAGGTAGTCGCAGCAGCAGGAGCATTGGGGAGCCCTACGATAGCAAGCAAGCTACTCCTCATCATCCTCACTAGCAGCACAGCCCACTAGGGACAAGGGCTTCCACCTCCATGTCGCCACACCTCCCAATGCCTCCGCCTTTCTTGTCCGCCATTACGCCAACACCATGCCCCAATTCATCTCAGCCTTTACGCCGTTCGTACCTACTCCCTCCTGTGTCCTGGACAAGGAAACCCACTGCTACGCTCGTAGGAGTATGCTCTTGCACAGCGACACTCGTTGCACGACGCCATGCCAGCCCCTGCCGCAGCTGCTTTTTGTGCCCAAAGCAAACCTGCGCCCTCCTGCTTCGCCTCTCCCCTGCGCCGCTTGCCTCTTCCGTGTCTCCCTCCGCTTCCGCTCCTCCTCCTTTAATCCCGCCCGAGCATTGCCTTCTCCTCCTTCTTCACCAAGCAAGCAGAGCAGAGCTTGCTCCTCCTCCTCCGTCTCTTCCCCTTTTTTTTTGAATTTTCTACGTATATTAATCAACAGAGTACCACATACAGCGTACATAGTACGAACAGCAAGTACAAATTGAAATACGTAGAGGAAGCAGAACCATGGGGAGCAACAGCAGCATCGCCGGCGTCGAGGTCGAGGGTCGCCGTCCACCAAACCATCCACTGCCCGAGAGGACCTTCACAGTTGAATCGCGCCGCAGGGCCTGACTCCCACACGGACACGGCCCGACGACCGTGTGCGGCGGAGCTTGGGGCGATGAAGAGCACGGCGCATCCCCTCCCGCACCTGCAACACCTCCTTGCCGCAGCCATCCTCGAGCTCGACGCAGATCGACGCCGCGAAGCCCACCTGGCCCTGTCACCCACCGGCCAGATCCGCCGCCTCGGATCCAGCGGTAGGCGGGAGAACTCGACCACCGCACCGGGCCCCGAGCTCCCGCAAGTCAGCCACCTCGCGTCGAAGCCCCACCGGAGCTCCTCCGCCGGAGAGGAAGGTCGCCGACACCAAACACCACACCGGCCGCTCCGCCGTCTCCCCAGCGCCGCCGGCGGGTACCTACCCACCCTACTCTATATACACGAGGAGATCCGGGGATTCCCCACCCCATCCGCCGCCGGAGCGGTCGGGGGGGAGAGGGATCCCACGGATCCGCGGCGGCGAGAGTGTGGCGAGCAAGTGGTTCCAGAAAAATCGCCCCTCCTTCACTGTAGCGGGGAAGGAGGAAGAAGCCCCTCCGTCTCTTCCCCTTGTGTTACTTGCTTGACACAAAAACACTTCCTTTTGACGCGACACCCCGGCCGTTTCTTGCTCCGCATTGCGCGATGATCACGGCGGCGGACCTCTACCACGTCTTCACGGCGGTGGTGCCGCTCTACGTCGCCATGACGCTCGCCTACGGCTCCGTCCGCTGGTGGCGGATCTTCACCCCGGACCAGTGCTCCGGCATCAACCGCTTCGTGGCCCTCTTCGCCGTCCCGCTCCTCTCCTTCCACTTCATCTCCTCCAACGACCCCTTCGCCATGGACCTCCGCTTCCTCGCCGCCGACACGCTCCAGAAGCTCGCCGTCCTCGCCATCCTCGCGCTCTGGTGCCGCCTCCGCCGCGGCGCCACCCTCGACTGGCTCATCACGCTCTTCTCCCTCTCCACGCTGCCCAACACGCTCGTCATGGGCATCCCGCTCCTCCGCGGCATGTACGGCGCCGCCTCCGCCGGCACCCTCATGGTGCAGATCGTCGTGCTCCAGTGCATCATCTGGTACACCCTCATGCTCTTCCTCTTCGAGTACCGCGGCGCCAAGATGCTCGTCATGGAGCAGTTCCCGGACACCGCCGCCGACATCGTCTCCTTCCGCGTCGACTCCGACGTCGTCTCGCTCGCGGGGGGCGGAGGCGGCGCAGACCTGCAGGCGGAGGCAGAGGTCGGGGAGGACGGACGGATGCGGGTCACCGTGCGCAAGTCCACCAGCTCCCGCTCCGAGGCCGCGTGCTCCCACTCACACTCGCACTCCCAGTCCATGCAGCCGCGCGTCTCCAACCTCTCCGGCGTCGAGATTTACTCGCTGCAGTCCTCCAGGAACCCGACGCCGAGGGGCTCCAGCTTTAACCACGCCGAGTTCTTCAACATCGTCGGCAAGGGCGACGAGGAGAAGGGCTCCGCAGGCGCTGGCACTGGCGGCCACTCGCCTCAGCCGCTGCCGCAGGCATTGGCGGGGAGACGCAAGGACCTGCACATGTTCGTCTGGAGCTCCAGCGCCTCGCCGGTGTCTGAGCGCGCAGCCGGCGCCGCCGTGCATGTCTTCGGCAATGGCGCCGAGCACGGCGACGTACTCGCCAAAGGTACTTCTTTTTTCTTAGCAAGTTCGTCTAGTACCGTGGTTTGCACCGTCCGATCGTTGAATCAACGGTACAGATCATATGATTTCAGGTGGTGCCCAGGCCTACGACGAGTACGGCCGCGGCGGCGGCGACGACTTCAGCTTCAGGAACAAGAACGGCGGCACGGCGAACGGCGATGGGCCGACGCTGTCCAAGCTGGGGTCCAACTCCACCGCGCAGCTCCACCCCAAGGACGATGGAGAGAGGGCCGCCGCCATGCCGCCGGCGAGCGTGATGACGAGGCTCATCCTGATCATGGTGTGGAGGAAGCTGATCAGGAACCCCAACACCTACTCCAGCCTTATCGGCGTCGTCTGGTCCCTCGTCTCCTACAGGTTAAACCAACAACAAGGCCACGAACTACACATCACCCCTCAGTGTTCATCGCTCACTCCACCATTGTTGATTGATCTTGTGAACTGATTTGTTGCAATTTCAGGTGGGGGATTGAGATGCCGGCGATCATCGCCCGGTCGATTTCGATCCTGTCGGACGCTGGGCTCGGGATGGCAATGTTTAGCCTAGGTCTGTATCTGCATTTCTGTATGCTTGTAACAATATTCAGTGGAGTGAGTGCAGGAACCCAACAATTGTGATCTTGTTTTCATTGCAATGCAGGGTTGTTCATGGCATTGCAGCCCCGGATCATCGCCTGCGGGAACTCCCTTGCGGCCTATGCCATGGCTGTGAGGTTCCTCGTGGGTCCGGCTGTCATGGCTGCCGCCTCCCTCGCCGTTGGCCTGCGTGGGACTCTTCTGCACATTGCCATTGTTCAGGTACATGGTGATCTAGATAACTAGTTCCACAAACAAAGCATTGCAAGTATACTCAACTATAGAAAATCAGATCAGTTACTAAGTATTGTGATGAATTTCGCAGGCTGCTCTTCCCCAAGGAATCGTGCCCTTTGTGTTTGCCAAGGAGTACAACGTTCATCCTAACATTCTCAGCACAGCGTATGATCTCTTCTTACCGCACCTATTTTTTGTTGTCCTACTGTATCAATTTCACCATGGAAAAAATATCGAACCACTCCATATTATTGCCCATTTTCTTTTATTTTATAATGTTGTATAATCGGATAAGGTCGTCCACTCAAGTCATAAAAAACATGATGGAACTTTTTCATGATCCCTAATCATCATCTTGCAACATTGATTCCCTCAGAACTTGACATGGGTTCTTACTTTGACTCGTTGTGTTCTTTAAACCATAACACTAGTAGATCATGATACGATCCTGAGATGATGACGAGAATCTGTTTGTTTGATGCAGGGTGATCTTTGGGATGCTGATCGCTCTCCCCATCACACTGGTCTACTACGTACTGTTGGGCCTCTGAACCTCCACTTCGGATCACCTCATCTGCGTGTCACTGACAGCATCACTCAGTAGTATTAGTATCGTTTACTTTGCTTGGATAATCCAGCTTAAAATGGTAGCTTAGGCTATTTTAGCTGAGGACGGCTTTTGGGCCCGGTCACAGGAACTATTTCAGATTGAAGCACTGAACTCTATGGAGTTGGTTAGAGATAGAAGAACTATTTTCAGATTGAAGCACTAGAACTCTGATGGAGTTGGTTTAGAGATAGAAAGCGGATTAGCGCTAACGTTGATTCATCATCTAATTTGTAAGACATTGATCAGATCCATCATTGCTATTTAGTAATTTATTCATCATTCCGCATGCTTAGTGTCATGTGAGCTTCATTTCTCCTGGATATTGGAAGTGTTTTTCTTGCTTTCATGAAGAAAAAACCTGCACTTTTTTCACGAGAACAAAGGGCGTTGCTTTTGCCGGATCTTTTTGCTCTCCTAGTACCCAGGTAGTACAAACTTTGACCCAAAAAGTGCAAAGGCGATGGTGCCCCCTACCTACCATTACATGCATGCCCGAGTCGAATCGATGGTTGAAGAGAAGAAGAGAGTATGATGTTGTCGCAAGTCGAACAAAATCTGTTAAAAAAAAGTCGAACAAAAAGCGTTGGCTTTAGGCATGCGCACTCGAGACAAGCGGGCAACGAAATGAAATGATGCTCCTTTCCCTTTTTGTTTCCGAGCGGTAAAAGAGGTCACTCAAGCCATATGGTGAATCATGTGCAATAATTTCCTGGACGAATCTTTATATTATTATTTTAACTTCGAATGGGCATTGAACATATAAAGAACTTCCAACCCATTCAAAGCTTTTCGAACTTTCAACTGTCATTTGGAAATAGATTCGAAAAATTTGTAGAACTTCCGGTTGTCAATTCACTCTAAGAACAAACAAACTTTGCACTCTCATCGCGTACAAATAGCCTTGTGAGGACTGCAACTTATTACATTAAAAAAGGCTTTATTTTGAAAATAATAATATAACAACAAAACACCAATCAACCGACAGGATTGCACGAAACTAACGGGGTCAAATAGGTTTCTCACCTTTTGTGATCACCAAAATTGTCCGGCCCATGATAAAAAAGGGCTATCTCCAATCTATGTTGTAAACTGGCGAATTTGTGGTTTTGGGCATGTCTAATGGTGACTAAGAGCAACTCTAGCAGATGCTGGATAAGCCCTTCGTCCCGGAAAAGTCCGACCGATTTGGGTACGGGCCATTTTTTCGGCCCGATCAGAAACAGGGAAAGAGGCCGGCCCGGAAAATTTTATCCGGGCCACCGGATAAGCGGCGCATCGTCATTATATAGCCGAGGCGGAGGGTGGATTCAGTACCAAAACCGCACCCCTCCGCCGCACCCAGCACCGTTCCGCTGCATCCCTCTCCCAGCTCCGGCGAGCAATCGACGTCGCCTCGCAGCTCCTCTCCCCTTCCCACCACCAGATCCATGGCTGGCTCGAGCCTGCGCAGCTCCGGCGGGCGCGGAGGCCACGGAGGAGGCCGGGAGCCGTCGGAAGACGAGGCGGCGAGGAGTGCGGCCGAGAAGGCGGCGCGGGAGGCGGCTGAGCGTCGCTCGAATGCCTTCCTCTTGAACGGCTCGTACAAGGACCGCCGGTGGGTGGGGCTCATGACGCCGTGGACGCCGCGGAGGCACGACGCGGAGGCGGGGAGCTCGAGCGGCAGCCGGAGGAGGAAGAGGGAGGAGCCAGGGGACGACGGCGAGGATCTGCCAGCGTGGTCGCGCGTCCGTAGAGCCGAGGAGGAGGTCAGGGACGCGACGTCGGTGTTGGAGGCCGGAACTCCCGGTGCCGGCGAGCGCCTGATAGCGGCGGTCTACGAGCAGGAGCCGCGCGCGCTGCTCGTCATCGCCGAGAAGGACGAGCGCGACGTCGAGCCGTAGGTCGACGCCGAGGTTGATGCCTCCGTAGAAGCTCGCCGTAGATCTAGGGTTTCATTTTCAGTTTAATTTAGTTTAATTTATGTTCGTCCGCACTTTAATTTCAGTTCTATCGTACTCTTTATACATATGTGTCCTCGTCGATTTCTCGGTCGAACTTGCAATCTCAGTTTCTGTTTGAATATCCAGTTTGATAACCAGTATCTGTTCTGGCCGAGCTCTTCTCGTACCGGATAAATCGTATCCGGATTATCCGGCTTACCGGATACGATTTATCCGGTACGAGATTATCCAGCATCTGCTAGAGTTGCTCTAAGAACATTTCTTCCACTTCAGATATTTCTTAATTAAGGACGGCTAAGAGATTGTTTCTTGGAGGAGTCATAGCTTGAAAATTCCCCTTTCTATGACCAATATCCTGCTTTATACCACAGAACACATCATAAAGGTGACACCATAGCGGAGGTGTTGGGAACTACCCCACCAAACCTGACTTTTAGACATGTTTTAGTTGCGTGCGCGCCTCGCGGCATGGAATGCCTTTTAGGGCGGTTGACATTAGTCCAACTGTTGCAAGTTCAAGATGAATTCCGATGAAATCTTCACAAGTATGGGAAATTTTCGGAGGAATCCAGGCACAAAACACTACTACACTCGGATGCGCTAGCCATACCTCCTGATCCCCAGACCAACAAGCATATATGCAAAATGAAGGTTCCATTAAATAATAGGCACATTCACGTGCTAACTTCGAAGAAGTGTTACCCTAACCTAGGATGACCTCGCCCATGGTAATGTGCTAGTCTTTACAAAGTGTCGCCTCTGGACCGATGTAATGTTGGCGAGAATATTAAACACTTATTCTTCTAACACAAGTTTCACGTTCTATATGGTCAGTCGATCTAGATGGTTTCGAACTTATGTCCACATGGTAGTGTTGTACATATTTTGGCAGCAGACTACGAGGTTTTGACTGTAAGGGTACAATACTCATGCGGGGTGGAGAGGTATATTAGATTCAATACAATTTCAGATTTGGGTAGGATAAATGCAAAAGTAAACAAGTCGTTTAATTAATAAAAGCATAAATATTACTATACTAAGCTGAAATGCACCAACAAATTAAGTTATACAAGACGTAAACAATTGTGTGATAGAAATTTATAAAAAAGATAAATAACTTCAACCACGATGGTTATCACAATATGAATTTAACAAGTGAGGAGAGCTAGGTATAGAGATAACCGAGTCATGCAAATACGAAGATTTATCCCCATGTTCACTTCCCAAAATAGTGGAGCCAAAATGCTTCCCGTGCGTCACAAAAGACTCACCTTATTATTGTTGAGCCTCCCCCACAAGGAAAGTGCCCCTATACACTAGTGGTACCCTTGAAGGTGTTCACCAAACCTTTAAAACCTTTTCCGAAACTTAATGCACACGTTGGAAGCTCCCAAAACTTGCCTATAGCCCAATCCACAAGTCCAAGCGATTTTAACATCAATATATCATCTGAGAGAACTCAAGAAATGCACCAAATGAAAGGCAAGAACACACAAAATTCCCAACTCCTACTCTCCCGAATCCCACCAAAGAAAAAAAAATGACATGGACAAATTAGAGAGGACAAACAATTGTGGATGTCAACAAATTGCAGCAGAATTAGCAGGAGCTACCGTGAGAGAAGCCTGAGTCTTTCAGACTCGGGATGGGCATATTTGTGAGTTATAGCAGGGCGTAGGGTTCCTCCAGCGTCAGGGAGCCGGAACCTGGGTACATCGGGTACCAATCTCGTACTCGGACCATCCGCTGACTAACCCTCATGTCTATCTCCTCTCTGTTAGTCACCCTAGATGGCTCATGCCGTGACTTTCCCATGACATGATCTAGATCCAAAATCTTCTCTTCACATAAATGAGATTAATTCATGATTTTTTTAATCTATATCTTCTCCGTCTTCCCCTAAAAAGATGCAATAATCATTAGAGGGATGGAGAGGAATAAACATTGAGAAACTCAACAATGGTAGTGAAAAACATGCTCCAACATGTATGCACTTTTTCTGCGACCCCCTGGATGTTATGGATTGTCCCGACACTAGTAGGTGAATGCCCTTTAGTGGTGCACCAAAAAAGGATTCTGTGGCGCATGGTGGTTGCGCCATAGAATCCTCGCCACAAAAATATTAATTCTGTGGCGCACCAGCACCATGCGCCACAAAATTGTTTTTTGAATTTCAAAAAAAAAAGGTGGCCAGATCTAGATCCAGATCTGGCCACCGGAATTTCACCGGAATTTCGTCGGAGCTCGTCGGAGGCCGTGTTGCCCGTGGCCATGGCAATAGGTGGCTTGGCCGGAGGTGGGTGAGTGGAGGATGGGGGTCACCGGAGATGGTGGAGGAGGAGAAGGATGTCGCCGGAGGTGGAGGTCGCCGGAGGAGAGGTCGCCGGGGTGGAGGAGGGGGTCGCCAGAGTGGAGGAGGGTGTCGCCGGAGGAGAGGTCGCCGGGGTGGAGGAGGAGGTCGCCGGAGTGGAGGAGGGTGTCGCCGGAGGTGGAGGTGGAGGAGGAGATCGCCGGGGTGGTGGTGGAGGAGGAGGAGGAGAGAAGAAGTGGGGGAGAGGAGAGGAGAGGAGAAGGAGGAGTGAGGAGAAGGGGAGAAGAGAAGTGGAGGAGAAGGGAGAGGATAAGTGGAGGAGAGAAGGGAGAGGAGAAGTGGAGGAGAGAAGGAGAAAAGAGAGGGAGAAGAAGGAGAAAAGAGAGTAGAGAAGGGCTTGGGCGGGATTCAAATTTCGAATCCCGCCCAACAATTCTGTGGCGCACCCGCCACCACTAGGCCATCGTGCGCCACAAAAAAACAATTTCCAATTTTTTTGATTTTTTTTGATTTTGTAGAAAAAATCTTCTTTTTAAAATAACTTTTTACTCTTTTGGAATTTCCCGAATCCGAGAAAAGTTCACCGCGAGCTCCTTTTTTCTCACGATTTTTTTGGTATATTAAACGCATTTTTTCGACATCGTATGCAAAAGTTATGGCCGTTCAAACTTTTTTTTCTATTTTTTGCAAAAAAGGTCAAAATTCATATTTCAAAATTTCTATACCAAGTAGACAGTAAAACCTAACTATATATCAAAGGATTTTATTGATTGAAGATTTTATCATTTTCTTTTCTTGTTTGCAAAACTGAAAAAGCGATCCAACGGGGGGGGGGGGGGGGGGGGGTTTGTGATCTGGAAAAAAAATTCTGTGGACTTTCTGTGGCGCATGGGGAGTGTGCGCCACAAAAATGTGACTTTCTGTGGCGCACATGGCCAGGTGCGCCACACAAATGTGACTTTCTGTGGCGCATGGGGAGTGTGCGCCACAGAAATGTGACTTTCTGTGGCGCACATGGCCAGGTGCGCCACAGATTTTTTTTTTTGTGGCGCATGGCTACTTGGTGCGCCACAGAAAGTGATCCACAGAAAGGCAGCTTCCTAGTAGTGCGAGAATCACTTGATCCCACTCGATACACCATCTATGCTTCGTGTGTTGATCAACTTGAATAAAAGCTTTGCCCTTTATCGGGATCAATCTCGTATCTTATCTTGTCTCTTAATTATAATGATGTCTTGAAAGTAACATGAATGCTCAGTCAGTTTTATTCTTCAAGACATGCTCGCCATAGACTCAACTTTCCATGACCATTTTCGGTATCACACCTTGGACATCATTTTGGTCATCAATTTTATATTCTTGATGCTTTGTCACAATCTCTTGAGATAATTATCAAGAGTTCGATCATTATGAATTAACTCATAAGTCAGAGCAAGACAACCCTTGAGTTCTACATAGGAACTCCATCTTTCATTTCCTTGTTCTTAATCATATCAAATATACCATTATAATCAATAATCTTGATGCGGAAACTCAATCCATATGATTATTTTCATGATATTCAACCTTGAATCCAACACATGGTGTTCAAGCATTGACTACGGAAAACCCTTCAAATATAACTCAACAAAATCATTAGTCTTTAGGGATTGTCATTAAATTAGCAAAACCAAACATGACGGCTCCATGCACTTTGTCGCTATGACTATGCACAATAATGGTGTAATGCTAAAATTTCATCTCCTTTGCACATTATTTTCCAATGTGCACTGCAACTGGCTTCGGTCGTGGTCTATTCTATATACACGAGAACACCGCATGCTATTTTTTGTGGTGTGCATGCAGTTGGAGCGGGTGATAAACGATATCTTTACCCCACATTGATGGCATCATACTCTACGGATCGTCCCTCCATTGTCATAAGCATTACGTAGTCATGCATGACTTTGTAATTTTCCTTCTATCTTCTTTTAGACATTGTTGTATGCTGTGTGCATTCTAGATATATGCAGAGGCAAGGTATGGGATTTCGTATCACACTATTGAACCTTTGAGTTTAATAAAAGCACCCTAAGCAAATAAAAGTGGACAAAAAAAAGGTATGAAATAGAAGTATCGACAAAATTACATGGGAAACACGCATATTTTAATTGAACTCATATAATTACATATAAGCTGGACAAAAATACAAAATTATGGGTAACACATGCATCAACTTAGTTTTCAGCGGGATTTCATAGAGTCCAAATATAAATAACGTAATGAGAAGATCACAAAAGTCATTTACATGATTGATTTATGCCTTTGTATTGTGAACGAGTATATGAGTGCATGTAGACACAAAAACACGAAGAATCCACTGGAAACCACATTACAGAGAAAAATGCCAAAAACCACTTGAAAAAATGCTTCAGAGTTTCTCTACAAAATCTCAAGAAAAAATAAAATATGTTCGGGAGATGATATTCTATAAGCATGTAAAAATTCTAGTACAAACTCAAATTCATTTGAAAGGTATGAAATACAAACCAATAATTAATGAGTAACGAACAATAGAACATCACTATTCATGCTGGATTCACTTGACACGCTTCCCATAAATATGAGTTTGAACTTAAAGTTTCACATATTAACATGATATAAGTGTCCTAATAGATCATACTCACTCCGTTCATAAAAGATGTCTCAACTTAGCTCAAATAAGCATGTATCTAGACAAGATTTAGTGTGTAGATACATGTAAATTTGAGATAGGTTGAGACATTTTGTTGTGAACGGGGGAATACTTTTTCTACTAGATACTTTTGAATCTTAAAAGTGGTCTTCATGGCCCGTAAAAAAAAAGTGGTCTTCATGGAGTTTTCATTGTCACCGGTTTTTAGTATAACTTGGTTTTCACCTGATACTTCATGTTGAAAGAAATTATCATTTCGAAATACATGGTCTGATCTGATCAATTTTTTTTTATCACCGATCTGAGAAAGATGATTGGTCAATGATCAGATGGTTTGTTTAGGTTAGGTTATCCGACGTGGTCATTGTCCCGGCCGGCCGGCGGAGGACGGCGGCGTACTGCGGCAGCACGTACTGCCCGTGGCGGGATAATTGATGATAAGCCCCCAGGTCCTTTATGTTTGCCCACAGGCGTTCGTGGCTCGTGCCGCGCGTTGCCTGGATTCCTGCACTAGCCATCCGTGTATATAGATACTATCTATAAAGGGTGGAAAGAATCACCCCCCCTCCGTGGTGCCACGTCACCCCAAATTTCTGAGCCGTCCGATCTGTCGAAAGAACGGTCGAGATCAACTCACGCAACACAGCCCAGGAAGCTACAGTGCCCACCCGGTTTTCTTCCAATCAGAAACTGCCGCGTGTCCCGGTCACCACCCGGTTTCTCCGGTTCCAACCGGTCACCCGCCGCGCACGATTTTTGGCGCAGACATTTGCAGGAAACCCCTCCTGAAGGACTAAAATGCAAATTTCGGAAACCCCAGTGATTTTTTGTACAAACTTCCACGAACCCCCCCCCCTCCCCCTCCCTCTCTCCCGCGCGGCCGCGACATCACCGCCGCCGCCAACGCGCCTCCCCGCCGCTCCGCTCCTCCCCGTTCAGATCGAAGGCGACGGCGAGCTTCGCCACCGTTCCCTCTCCATTCTCGCCGACTCTCGCGTCCTGGGATGCCCGAGCCGCGCCGGAATCTTCGCCATCGTGAAGTTGCTCCCTCCGCCGCGATTCCACACCGCTGGCGACGCTTCGGCGGCCCAAATGTGGCGGCGACGCCGCTTTCCGCTACCCCGCGCCCGCGCGCGTCCCACGCACACTGCCACCTGCTCCAGCACGCGCGGATGCGCCGTCGGCGTGCTCGCCGTGGCCGCACAGCCATTGTGCTCGCACGGCCATTGCTGACGTCCCTGTGACTTCGCAATGGCCCCACCTGTCAGTTCTCCTTTCTTTAAAAAAATAACAAATTGGAATCAATCCTACAAATACCCACTGGGAAAAAATACATTAAAATGCTCAGGGAAAAAAATATTTACGACAAAAAAACAACACATGTTTGAATCTTTTGAATTGGTCAAAATTTGGAGATACTCCAATTCAGAACATACTAATTGAAAATAAAATCACATTTGAGCATTTAAAATTACTAAATAATTGGAGATTCTCTACAATACATAAACATGCTCGCAAACATGTTTGAATACTTCGAATTAGACAACATTTGGAGATATTCTAATTCAGTAAACATTAATGCAAAACATATTTTAATAATTCGAATTGATCAATATTTGGATATACTCCAATTCAAATCACATTCAAACATTTAAAATTGCTAAATAATTATAGACACTCTACAATACATAAACATGCTCACAAACATGTTTGAATATTTTCAATTGGTCAATATTTGGAGATATGATACGTCTCAAACGTATCTATAGTTTCTGATGTTCCATGTTGATATTATACCAATTGTTACATGTTTTATATACACTTCATAGCATTTTTATGCATTTTCTGGGACTAACCTATTAACAAGATGCCACAGTGCCAGTTCATGTTTTCTGCTGTTTTTGTATTCCAGAAAAGCTAGTCTGGAAATATTCTCGGAATTGGACGAAACTTGGACAAACCTCCTATTTTTCCAACACGAAGACGGAGTCCAGAGGAGAGACGGAGGAGGGCCACGTGGCACCCACACCATGGGGCCGCGCGGGCCCCCTGCCGCGCCGTGGGGTGGTGTGGGGCCCTCGTGGCTCCGCAGCCGCCGCCCTTTCGCCTATTTATTCTCCCGACGCGAAAACCCTAAATACCCGAGCCATTATCCACGAAAAGTTCCAGAGACGCCGCCGCCGTCAACCCTAGCTCGGGAGGGTTCAGAAGCTCTTCCCGGCACCCTGCCGGAGAGGGGAATCATCACCGGAGGGCTCTACATCACCATGCCTGCCTCCGGAGTGATGCGTGAGTAGTTCATCCTTGGACTACGGGTCCATGGCAGTAGCTAGATGGTTGTCTCTCCACTTTATGCTATCATGTTTAGATCTTGTGAGCTGCCTATCATGATCAAGATCATCTTATTGTAATGCTACATGTTGTGTTTGCTGGGATCCGATGAATATTGAATACTATGTCAAGTTGATTATCAATCTATCTTATATGTTATTTATGATCTTGCATGCTTTCCGTTACTAGTAGATGCTTTGGCCAAGTAGATGCTTGTAACTCCAAGAGTGAGTATTTATGCTAGATAGTGGGTTCATGCCTCCGGTAATCTGGGAGAGTGACAATAACTTCTAAGATTGTGGATGTGCTGTTGCCACTAGGGATAAAATAACCGATGCTTAGCTTAAGGGTACGCCGTTAGGTCTAATGCATTTGTTTACTTTACGCACATTACTTAATGCAATTATCCGTTGCTTGCAACTTAATACCAACGGGGAACTCGGTATGACAACCTGGCGGTGGATTATTAGTCATAGACGCTGTTGGATAACGGTCTATGTATTTTGTCGTAATGCCCACATGAATATCATAGTAATCATCATGTCATATATATGCATTGTCATGCGCTCAATATTTTGTCAATTGCCCAGCTGTAATTTGTTCACCCAGCATGTTAGTTATCTTTTATGGAGAGACACCACTAGTGAACTGTGGACCCCGGTCCATTCTTTTACACTGATAATACAACCAACTGCAAACACTGTTCCTTTTCATTCTCTGCAATTTACTACTGTTTTCCACACCATACGTTTAATCCTTTGTTTTCAGCAAGCCGGTGAGATTGACAACCTCACTGTTTCGTTGGGGCAAAGTAGTTTGATTGTGTTGTGTGCAGTTCCACGTCACGCGCCACTGACAACCTTCCGAAGTGATTTCTTGCTCCTACTGGTTCGATTAAACCTTGGTTTCATACTGAGGGAAAACTGCTGCTATACTGCATCATACCTTCCTCTTGGGGTCTCCCACGAACGTGTGATCCACGCAATCAAGCATATTTTCTGGCGCCGTTGCCGGGGAGCAGAAGCACTTCGGTTCAGAAATCTCCTTGCTTCCTTCCACACGCCATATTTTCTGGCGCCGTTGGGGAGCAAGAGGATTTCTGCAAGGGGAGTTTCACGCTTCCAATCTCTTTACTTGTCTTGCTTAGTTTATTTTTATTTAGTCTTGTTTGCTTTATTTATCAAAAACACAAAAAATTAGTTACTTTTATTTTCAAGTTGTTATCTTTCTGTTTTGTTTTAATTTTGCTAAAATGAGTACCCCTGAGAACACTAAGTTGTGTGATTTCACTAGCACGAACAACAATGATTTCATTAGTACACCTATTGCTCCACCTGCTTCTAACGCAGAATTCTATGAAATTAAACCTGCACTTTTAAATCTTGTTATGAAAGAGCAATTCTCTGGTGTTAGTACTGATGATGCTGCTGCTCACCTTAATAATTTTGTTGAACTTTGTGAGATGCAAAAGTATAAGGATGTAGATGGTGATATTATTAAACTGAAACTTTTTCCTTTCTCTTTGAGAGGACGTGCTAAAGAATGGTTGCTATCTTTGACTAGAAATAGTATTGATTCATGGACTAAATGCAAAAATGCTTTCATAGGAAAATATTATCCTCCTGCTAAGATTATATCTTTGAGAAGTAGCATTATGAATTTCAAACAATTTGATAATGAGCATGTTGCTCAAGCTTGGGAGAGAATGAAATCATTGGTAAAGAATTGTCCCACCCATGGACTGACTGCTTGGATGATCATCCAAACCTTTTATGCAGGACTAAATTTTTCTTCAAGAAACCTATTGGATTCGGCCTCTGGAGGTACCTTTATGTCCATCACTTTGGGTGCTGCAACAAAGCTTCTTGATGATATGATGATAAATTATTCTGAATGGCACACCGAAAGAGCTCCACAAGGTAAGAAGGTAAATTCTGTTGAAGAAACCTCTTCTTGAGTGATAAGATTGATACTATTATGTCTATGCTTACAAATGGAAAATGCATGTTGATCCAAATAATGTTCCTTTAGCTTCTTTGGTTGCTCAAGAAGAGCATGTTGATGTGAACTTCATTAAAAATAATAACTTCAACAACAATGCTTATAGGAATAATTTTGGTAATAACAATTATAAGCCCTATCCTTTTAATAGTGGCAATGGTTATGTTAATTCTTATGGTAATTCCTACAACAATAATAAGAGTGTACCCTCTGATCTTGAAGTCATGCTTAAGGATTTTATTAGTACACAAACTGCTTTCAATAAATCTGTTGAGGAAAAGTTTGGGAAAATTGATGTTCTTGCCTCTAAAGTTGATAGTCTTGCTCTTGATGTTGATTTGTTAAAAATTAAAACTATGCCTCATGATGTTAAAGAGAGCAAAACTCTCAATGCTATACAAGTTAAAATTGATAATAATGTGAGGATGTTAGCTGATTTACATGCTAGGTGGGCAAGAGAGGATGAAATTGCTAAAAAGAATAGTATTGCTAGAGTTTATACTATTACTACTACTGAAAATGCTATAAACTCAAGTGTTAACAAACCTCCTACTATCAATGGTAAAGTAATTGGTGTTGGCAATGTCTCTACTTCTGTTGCAAAACGTTTAAAATTGCCTGAAAACACTGAAACTGTTCCTGATAAAAGTGCTGAAATTTTTCGAGATGTGGGAGACAATGGTCCTATTACTTTTGATAATAATGATTTTGATTTTGATGGTTGCAATATTTCTGAAGTAATTAAGTTCTTGCAAAAGCTAGCTAGAAGTCCTAATGCTAGTGCTATAAACATGGCTTTTACTAAACATATTACTAATGCTCTCATGCAAGTTAGGGAAGAGAAATTAAAACATGAAGCTTCTATCCCTAGGAAGTTAGAAGATGGTTGGGAGCCCATCATTAAAATGAAGTGAATGATTTTGATTGCAATGCTTTATGTGATCTTGGTGCTAGTATTTCTGTTATGCCTAAGAAACTCTATGATATGCTTGATTTAGCACCTTTGGAACACTGTTATTTGGATGTTCACCTTGCTGATAATACTATAAAGAAACCTTTGGGGAGAGTTGATGATGTTTTTATAATGGTTAACAATAACCTTGTCCCCGTTGATTTTGTTGTTTTGGATATTGAATGCAATGCTTCTTGTCCTATTGTTTTGGGAAGACCTTTTCTTAGAACTGTTGGTGCTATTATTGATATGAGAGAGGGGAATATTAAATATCAATTCCCACTCAAGAAAGGTATGGAACACTTCCCTAGAAAGAAGATGAAGTTACCTTTTGATTCTATTGTTAGAGCAAATTATTCTGTTGATGCTTCATCACTTGGAAACACTTGATTCTTACTTTCTGCGCCTAGCTGAAAGGCGTTAAAGAAAAGCGCTTATGGGAGACAACCCATTATTTTATTTCTGCAATTTTTCTTTTTTTTGAGTCAAGGAGTTGTTTACTTCTGTAACAATTCCTTTGTATCTTTATTTTATCGCATTGTTGTGCCAAGTATTGCCTCTAATAGGAAGATGATGCTAGATTTGGATTTCTGCGCAGGAACAGATTTCTGCTGTTCACCGTTTTAATTCTGTAAAATCACAGAAAAATTATTTAAATCTGAAATTTTTGTGCGTGATCCTCAGATATGTACGCATCTTTCGTTAGTTTAAAGTTTTTCGATCTGAGCAACGTAAGTGCCTCGAAAAAATTCGTCTTTGCGGACTGTTCTGTTTAGACAGATTCTGTCTTTTATTTTTCGCATTCTCTCTTTTACTAGTGTTGAGTGGAATTCTTTTTTAGGGTGAAGAGCTTCACATAACATCAGTGGCAGTAGCTAATGTTAAAAGTAACGGTCATGTTTGTGTCCTTATAGAACATGTGAGTTTTTGATTGTGCACTAACCCTCTAATGAGAATTACTTTGAGTTTGGTGTGGCGGAAGTTTTCAAGGGTCAAGAGAGAAGGATGATATAATGTGATCAAGAAGAGTGAAGAGCTTAAGCTTGGGGATGCTCCCATGGATCACCCCAGCATATTTCAAGAAGACTCAAGCGTCTAAGCTTGGGGATGCCCAAGGCATCCCCTTCTTCATCAGCAACTTATCAGGTCATCTCTAGTGAAACTATATTTTAATTCTTTCACATCATATGTGCTTTACTTGGAGCGTCTGTGTGCTTTTATTTTCAGTATTTTATTTTTCTTATGGTCAACTTGATTGGACCCCAGCATTCTTGATTGGGAGAGAGACACGCTCCGCTTTTTCATATGAATACTCCTATTCTTCACTTATACTTGTTGAGTATTCTTATCTAGCTATTGCTATGCTTTTAGCTCCTGTTTTGCATGCATCTCTTATTCAGAGCTGTTAGTTCTTTTAAAGAAAGTACTCTCTTGCTTCACTTATAATTGTTTGGAGAGTTTATGTTGAAATAAATTGATTGGTGTTTGGTTGGAACAGAAAATGTTGCATGTGGTAGATGGTATAATGGAAAAAGCTTACATATTCTTGTAGATCATTGTATTGGATAATTTGATACTTGTCAATTGTTTTGAGTTATCAAGTAGTTCATGTTTAAGCTTTTGTATCATGTAGTTAAAACCTATTAATGAAGAACTACCGTAAAGCTCGTTGAAATTTGGTTTGCATGATTGGTATCTCTAAGGTCTAGATATTTTCTAGTAAAAGGGTTTGGTTAACAAGGAAGACAGTGTAGAGTCTTATAATGCTTGCAATATGTTTTCATATAAGCCTTGCTGTGTCGGTTGATATCCTGTGTTTGCTTCAAATAACCTTGCTAGCCTAAACTCTGTACTGAGAGGGAATGCTTCTCGTGCATCCAAAACCTTGAGCCAAATCCATGCCATCTGTGTCCACCATAACTACCTATATGTGGTATTTCTTGCCATTCCAAGTAAATTTTTCATGTGCTACCTTTAAACTATTCAAACTTTATTACTCCTATTTTGTGTCAATGTTTACCAAGCTCATGAGGACGGGGTGGATGTCTTTATGTCAACTGTCAAACAGACTTTACCACCGGACTAGCGGCATATACATCCGCTTATCCATTAATTTTGCAAAAAGAGCTGGCAAATGGGGTGCCCAGTCCCAATTAATTACAACTTTAACCGCTTAATTCTCTTCACATTTTTGCCCTGATTTATCAGTCAAGCAATGACAAACAGTGAAATATCTGCATGTGTAAACAAAAGAGAAAGAGGGATGATCTGCCTTGCTGGTAGAAATAACGTCCTTCATGGGAGCCGCTCTTAAAAGTCTGGTTGGCAGGGGTCATATTGTACTTTCCATTTTCTGATTCGTTGACAATTAACAAACACCTCTCTATATATGATTTCAAAAACTTAAAAAGCTCTAGCACATGATTTAATCCCTGCTTCCCTCTGCGAAGGGCCTTTCTTTTACTTTTATGTTGAGTCAGTTTACCTACTTCTTTCTATCTTAGAAGCAAACACTAGTGTCAACTTTGGTGCAACAATTTTTATATGCTCGTATATTGCACTTATTATATGCTTTGTGTTGACAAATATCCATGAGATATATATGTTGAAAGTTGAAAGCAATTGCTGAAACTTAAATCTTCCTTTGTGTTGGTTAAATACCTTTTACTTAGAATCTATTGCTTTATGAGTTAACTCTTATGCAAAACTCTTTGATGCTTGTCTCGAAAGTACTATTCATGAAAAGTTTTTGCTTATATGATTCAGTTGTTTGCTCATTATCTACTTGCTAGCAAACTATAGACCATTGACCTGGATCACTTCATTCATAACATGTGCTTTACAATATTATTTGATCAAGATTATGATTGTAGCATGTCACCTCAGAAATTATTTTGTTTTTATCGTTTTACCTACTCGAGGACGAGTAGAACTAAGCTTGGGGATGCTTGATACGTCTCAAACGTATCTATAATTTCTGATGTTCCATGTTGATATTATACCAATTGTTACATGTTTTATATACACTTCATAGCATTTTTATGCATTTTCTGGGACTAACCTATTAACAAGATGCCACAGTGCCAGTTCCTGTTTTCTGCTGTTTTTGTATTCCAGAAAAGCTAGTCTGGAAATATTCTCGGAATTGGACGAAACTTGGACAGAACCTCCTATTTTTCCAACACGAAGACGGAGTCCAGAGGAGACGGAGGGGGCCACGTGGCACCCACACCATGGGGCCGCGCGGGCCCCCCTGCCGCGCCGTGGGGTGGTGTGGGGCCCTCGTGGCTCCGCAGCCGCCGCCCTTTCGCCTATTTATTCTTCCCGACGCGAAAACCCTAAATACCCGAGCCATTATCCACGAAAAGTTCCAGAGACGCCGCCGCCGTCAACCCTAGCTCGGGAGGGTTCAGAAGCTCTTCCCGGCACCCTGCCGGAGAGGGGAATCATCACCGGAGGGCTCTACATCACCATGCCTGCCTCCGGAGTGATGCGTGAGTAGTTCATCCTTGGACTACGGGTCCATGGCAGTAGCTAGATGGTTGTCTCTCCACTTTATGCTATCATGTTTAGATCTTGTGAGCTGCCTATCATGATCAAGATCATCTTATTGTAATGCTACATGTTGTGTTTGCTGGGATCCGATGAATATTGAATACTATGTCAAGTTGATTATCAATCTATCTTATATGTTATTTATGATCTTGCATGCTTTCCGTTACTAGTAGATGCTTTGGCCAAGTAGATGCTTGTAACTCCAAGAGTGAGTATTTATGCTAGATAGTGGGTTCATGCCTCCGGTAATCTGGGAGAGTGACAATAACTTCTAAGATTGTGGATGTGCTGTTGCCACTAGGGATAAAATAACCGATGCTTAGCTTAAGGGTACGCCGTTAGGTCTAATGCATTTGTTTACATTACGCACATTACTTAATGCAATTATCCGTTGCTTGCAACTTAATACCAACGGGGAACTCGGTATGACAACCTGGCGGTGGATTATTAGTCATAGACGCTGTTGGATAACGGTCTATGTATTTTGTCGTAATGCCCACATGAATATCATAGTAATCATCATGTCATATATATGCATTGTCATGCGCTCAATATTTTGTCAATTGCCCAGCTGTAATTTGTTCACCCAGCATGTTAGTTATCTTTTATGGAGAGACACCACTAGTGAACTGTGGACCCCGGTCCATTCTTTTACACTGATAATACAACCAACTGCAAACACTGTTCCTTTTCATTCTCTGCAATTTACTACTGTTTTCCACACCATACGTTTAATCCTTTGTTTTCAGCAAGCCGGTGAGATTGACAACCTCACTGTTTCGTTGGGGCAAAGTAGTTTGATTGTGTTGTGTGCAGGTTCCACGTCAGCGCGCCACTGACAACCTTCCGAAGTGATTTCTTGCTCCTACTGGTTCGATTAAATCTTGGTTTCATACTGAGGGAAAACTGCGGATATTCATAACGGGTAGTGGGTGCAGATGCACCACTACCCAGAAAACATTTTTCCAAATGTCAAAAAATTCCAAATAATTTTTTTGCATACAGTTCATGACATTTCATGTTGACACAAAAAGTTACGTGATGAAAAAAGTTTTTTTGCAACCTGTGCAAAAAAGACAAATCTGGACACACCGAAACGTATATATACGCGTCAGTTTTTTTCTCTTTTTTGTACAGCTTACAAAAAAAGTTGTTTCACCGTGCCATTTTTTGTGCTAACACATCATGTTGTAATGTACACCCGGATTTTGTTCCGGAATTTTTTGACATTCTGAAAAAAAAAAATTACATAGTGGGTGCAGCTGCACCCTATAGCCAAATCGCCGTGTCCGGGAAAACTGCTGCAATACTGCATCATACCTTCCTCTTGGGGTCTCCCAACGAACGTGTGATCCACGCAATCAAGATACTTCAATTCAGTAAACATTAATGCAGAATAAAGTCAAATTTAAAGAATTCAATGTCCTACATAATTGGAGATATTTAGAATATGTAAACATGCTTACGAAAAAAGAAAATACTAACTATATCTAAGTGAACTTTGGAGTTCAATTAAAAATTTATGACACCATGCAACCATATACTATATTTGAACATTTCAATTCACCAACTATTTGGACATACTCTACACAAAAAAATCCAACGGATTTCAACAATTCGAATTACAACGGGCGCGGTGAATAGCTACACAAAATCCAAATTGGCTTCCTCTAATTATATGCATTCAAATTTATTATATTCCCAACAAATGGAAGTATCTCTAAAAATTCCCATCCGAAAAATATGAAAAATACAACAAAAAATAAATACTAATTATTCATGTAAAAAACAAATATGTTTGAATATTTCGAATTGGTGAATATTTGAAGAAAAAACCTAATGCACTTCCTCTTTAGAACAATTTCTAGAACATGAAAGTATTTCTATAAATACCCTCACAAAAAAAATGCAGGCCAATTGTGCCATATAATCAAATTTCAAATTATATATTTCAAAATTTCAATTATTTTCGAAACCTACTCATTTTACAAACGTAAAAAAATGAATCTGGAAAACACCCCAACTTGAACAATTTTCGAAATCTAAACAATTTTTAAATGCAAACTTCTTCGAATTTCACTAATTTTCAACCCTACACAATTTTTAAATGTGCACAAGCCTCGACATGCACACTGGTGAGTGAAGTTGTTGTTCCACCAAATGCAAATCAGTATACTCACGGGGAATATATGGCTCAGCTGAATTCTACAGACAAGCGTTCACCAGAGTTTCAATCAAGCAATATATTCTCCATTCATTCTACATATTGCATCAACCATCAATTATTTTGTACTACTTGCCTGCATTGCTCAGCTACTTTCTAGAAGTTAAACATGCGCCCGCACCTGAATTATTTCTGTCGGTAAAGGCCCGAGCAAGTTTCATGCATCAAACAAATTAGTTCCTTCATCAACTGCCAAAAGCTAAAACTGACATAGGCGTCAAATTAGAATTCTATTCTGATAACTGAATCCCCAGCATGACAGTTCATATATCATCTACTTACAGACTTTACTGGTTACACTCATCCATCCACGATGAAATACTACACAACTTAGGAAAAAAAAATATCAAAAGTCTAGAAAAAAACTATTTTTGGCAAAAAAACAAACATGTTTGAATAATTCAAATTAGCCAACATTTGGACAATTTTATGAAAAAAATACAACCATACTTGAGCACACCAACTCAAATTTCAAATTTGTTTGTCCTGAAAAACGAACGAGCTGGTGAGATTACTAGGTGTCGTTATTTGGTGGGTTTAATTGGGCTGACGGCTGCCGTGGAACTAACTAGGAATTGGGCTGACGGCTGCCGTGATGCGCGGCGTGGTCTGCAGAGTCCGTCCCGGGACTCGCACGACGGCGACACCGCCAAGACCGCCACCTCCATCCACCCCACGCTGGCGCTCAGCCCATGGCTCCCCCCGCCACTCCACTCCTCCGTCGGCCGCGACTCCTCCTACAGCTGCTTCTCCCGCGGCCATAAGGACAAGTCGGCCGGGCGCAAGGGAGCGCCGGCGGGCAAGGGGTGGCAGGAGATCGGGTTCATCGAGGAGGAGGGATTGTTGGATGATGAGGATGAGCGGAGGCCCATGCCCAAGCGCTGCAAGTACTGCCTGATCTTCGTCGGCGGGTTCGCCGTGCTTTTCACCTTCTTCGCGCTCGTCCTTTGGGGGCGCCTCCCGCTCCCAGAAGCCCCAGATCACCATGAAGGTACACGATTGTTGCTTGATTTGGTTGAGAAAGATTTCTAGTTTGTGTGACGTGGATTTGGATCTGGAGAGCTGTCAACTGATTTTGGGAAATTGGGATCTTGGCCGCCGACCCATTCACGCTCTCCTACTCCCAGCAGGCCGACGCTGATGGCGCAGCCCGGCCGACGGAGCGCGCGACGGCAAGGGTGTCCGATGAGCCATCCACGGCCTGCTTCTCGCCCTCCGCTGGCTTGGAGACGATGGACTCCGGACCAGCCTCACGGCCGTCGGATTCAGATACGAAGGCTCCTGGTGCTCGTCGTGCCGCTGCTCCTGAAGAAGAACGCGAGCCATGATCGATCGGTTCAGCGCCAGGTCCTTTGCCTTTTCCCGTGTACAGAGAATCTGGTGGGTTTAAAAATGGGACATATGGTAGCCCACTTGGTATGTCGATTAGAAATGGACACATCGCGGAAGCCCCATTAAATTATATGGGCACAGGCGGCAAGTTGGTGGGCAGCCGTGAGCGTGCCCACCTACAGCCTGAGCTGTAAGCGTTCCTTCGTCGCTCTTTTCCTCTTCTCGCATCACATCCCATCGTGGTGGTGGAGAGCTCTCACCGGCGGCAGAGGAGAATCAGCGGAGATGCCGCACCGCGCGCGGCCGATGACGGGGCTGCTGGTGTTCATGGGCGTAAACGTCATCCTACTTAGCACCATCACGCCCGTCTACGACTTCGTCTGCTTCCATCCATACTGGGATCGCAGGGTACGCCCACACACCTCACCCCCTCCTCTTCTCGTCCGTTCTCCTCGCTCGTTCTTCTCCACCCCCGGCACGTCCCCGCAATCAAAATTCACCCAAGGAAACGCTCTAATCCTCCCACCTCACCTGATTCTTGCCGTCTGGGTAACTTAATTCCCAAATGGCCGCACTATTGGACAGTTCTTGCGCTTGCCCATCGTTGCTGGTTCGAACGCGCGCGCCGCCTGTTTGCGGAAATGCCCATGGTTGTCGTCCGTGCAATTCCTGGTTTTGTTTGGTTGAAATTTTGTTTTAGATTTGCCCTTGCATATGTGCACATCAGCTGTTTGTGGAAATGCCTGGGCGGGAGGACATAGATATGTTGCTACTAGTTTCTTCTTTCCCAGCTTCAGTTTAATATCCCTTGGATGTGCTGTTGGCCCTAAGCGATTATACTGGACGAGTCGCTGTCCATTTGCGCCGTGGCATTCATTTCGTTCAGGGAAACTGCATCTGCATGTGTTTCATGATAGAACCATACATTCCCTGTTCCTTACTTCCCAGCAATTCCCAGTGAGTACTAGGATCATGATATAATGGGCACAGTTCTAAATTGTAACTTCTCCAAATTTGCAGAGAGAACGCCGTGCAAGGGAACGTGAAGCACTGCAAGTCAAGGGTTCTCTAGAAACTGCAAAATAAACTTTACTAGGTAAGTACATGCTTCTCCACTTTCTGAAAATAACATGCTTTCCTCATTCATGGGTTTCTCCATAGCCACACTATGGCATCATAGATTGCTCTGGTGAAATAACTATACTGTGATGATATATCTTTCTCACCATATAGATGTATGTTCTTTTGTTGAGAAGCGCTCATCTGTTTACAAACCATTTAACAACTAGTCCAGTGAGTAGTGACCTCGCTTTTAATCGACACTACATATTATTTTGATTTGTGCAGGTAACTGCTTACATTATTAGTTTATCACACCCTGGGTTGTTGATTTAAGTGGGATGGAGAAAGTTTGATGAGGAAACAGCAAGGCTTTTCAGTGTCGGTAGGTCATTAGATCTTATTGCGTGATGCTCGCTCTAAATGTGTGAGTTCCTTGTAATGACAAACTGAGGAATACCAGACGTGGCAAAATTATTTCTCAAAACTGCACTGTTATGAGTCTTTTCTCAACTTGTTATATTCATCTGTCTGTAACATAAGTAAATCGAATCATCTATTTGATTCAGACCTGTTGTAACATGAGTAATTCAAATCATCTGGCCTCGCTATATACTATATGCAGTCTTGAAATTGTTGGTGAAGACCAATCATATCTTCATGATTTCATTCATCTTGTCTTCCCTCTATGGTTCTTCTCTCTGAACCACATCAGCAGAGGCTGGCGTCCTCATGGGCTCATGCACCACCAACGTCTGAAGTAATTGTGCAAGATGACAAAATGCACAGGTGGGAGACAAATCCATCTTTCTTCCCCAATTTCATGGGTATGTTACGTATGTGAATTCCAATTCAAAAGATAATCCCCAGCAACCAGTCAGTAGATTGTATAAATCTATCCATGAATTTGAGCTCAGGCGGAGAAGCATCTGCCAAGTGGATTCCATCGTGCACACTGCACAGTTGGTGACTGCAAATCTGCTTGTTTGAGCTACACTATTTTCACTCTACAACTAGATCTCTTCTCTTCTTCGGGTTTGTTGGCTCCGTGCTACCTGTTCCTTTCTTCATCATTGCCACGAACTCTGAATAATCTATCCTCCCATCCTGTATGTGCAAAAATATCAGTTTCATTGGATGCAAGAAAGTAAATCAATCATCATCAGCTGACTAAACCAGCTGTCGATTTGATTTAGCAGATCCTGTTTTGTAGAATTCAAGTTCTGTCTATCAAATTGCATAGCTGTAATGTATACTCAACCTACAGTTGATGTTCCTTACATTGTCAGTGTCAGCATCTGAGATTATATCCTTTATCTCTTTGGCATCATACAGTCCCTTCTCCTTCAAGGCTTGCTCGAGCTCATCTTTCGTTATGTATCTGCAAGATTTATGAAATAAAACGTAAGTCATACTGGCAGAGTTTCTAAACTGCAGAATCCAGGCACCTGATATGTTGATACTAGTGCTCAACGTACCCACTGTTGTCCTTGTCGAAGTACTGGAATGCTGTGTAGAGGTGCTCATCTCTATCCATCTTGTTCATGTGAACCGTCGCGGTGACGAACTCCTCATAGTCGATCAATCCATTACCATCCGCGTCAGCCTGGAGATATTTGAAGTAAAGATGAATTTTGTGAAATCAGCCATGTAATGGATCCGTGTTCTTGATTGATTTGTAAAGAATAAAGACTCACTGCTTCCATCAGTTGCTCAATTTCATTGTCAGAGAGCTTTGTGCCCTGCTTTGCTAGCCCGTTCTTGAGCTCCTCGAGCGTGATCGTGCCGCTGTTGTCTTTGTCGATGTTCTTGAACATCTCCTTGAGCCCCTTGATCTCCTCTTCCGATAAGCAGCCAGCTATAACCTGACAGTACAACATGAAGATCGACTGTCTGATGAACTGCTATCTCCAGTTCAACAGTTAGATATGAGGAGAGAAAAGGAAATAGTTCGTACCCTCAGTGCAGCTTTCTTGAACTGGTTCATGGCCCTGAATTGCTTCAGCCTGTTGAGAACGACGTTGTCGAGCGGCGTATCGGGTGCATCTCCATCTTCTTTGATCCATGGGTGATCTGGCAGCTCAAATCCACAGAACTTTCAGGCCATCTTCTTACTCATAGAAAGACACGACAGGAATCAGATTTGGGAGAGTGCTTACTGAGGACTTCGAAGGCTGTGAGCCTCTCCTTGGGGTTGATGTTGAGCATCTTCTTGACAAGATCCTTGGCGCCTGAGGAGATGTTTGGCCATGGATCGCCGTTGAAGTCGACCTGTCCTCGCAGGACAGCGGTGAAGATGGCGTTCTCGTTCTCCGCCCAGAACGGCGGGACGCCAGCGAGGAAGATGTAAGCATGACGCCGATGCTCCAGATGTCAGCCTCCGGGCCGTACCGCCGCTTGAGGACCTCCGGCGCGATGTAGTAGGCGCTGCCGACGATATCCCTGAACACCTCGCTTTCCTTGAAGAAGACGGATAGGCCGAAGTCGGTGGCCTTGAGCGGCGAGTCGTCCCCTTTACTCAGGAGGAGGAAGTTCTCCGGCTTGAGGTCCCGGTGCATCACCCCCATGGAGTGGCAGGTGTGCACGATGCCGACGATGGCACGGAGGAGTGCGGCAGCGGCCCGCTCCGTGTAGTGCCCCCTGGCAATGATCCGGTCGAAGAGCTCGCCGCCGGCGCAGAGCTCCATGACGAGGTGCACGTTGTGCTTGTCCTCGTAGGCACCGCGGAGGTCGACGATGTTGGGCTGGCCGGAGAGGTGGTACATGATCTGCACCTCCCGCCGGACGTCCTCCACGTCCTCCTTGGTCGCAAGCTTCCGCTTGGCGATGGTCTTGCACGCCAGCTTCTCGCCGGTGGAGCGGTGCGTGCACAGGTGGGTCACGCCGAACTGGCCGCGCCCGAGCTCCTTGCCGATTGAGTAGGTGGCGCGCACGTCCTCCATGGCTCGCCCGAGCACGTCGCCCACTGGGGCCGCCGGCTTGGTGCCCGCCTTGGCATTGTTGGCGGCCGCCGGTGCAGCGGTGCCGTTGCTCCCGGTCGACGACGACGCAACGGGCTCCACCTTTGGGGCTGGTGGTGGCGGCGGCGTCTCCTTGCTGTCGTCGCCGGCGTGCCCGGCACCCTTGGAGCAGCATTGGCCCATGGCTCTCCGAGGGAGACACAGGCATGCATGGAGAGCCGGCCAAAAGAGAGACACACATGCAGCATTCTTCGCTTTGTTTGGAAGGCCTGTGAAGAGGAGAAAAAATGGATTTCGAGTTTGGAAGGTGTGGAGGGAATGGCGGCAAGGAGAGGCGGATATAGCTTTCTTGTCACTTGCTGCCACTATTTGTTTGCTGTATTTTTCACTGCAAACTCTCAACTTTTTATAAATCATTTCATTTGCAAGAGCTCATGTTGTAGCCATGGTTGTCAATTCCTGATACGCCTACTATACCACTTCGGTACTGATATGATCGTACGAGATCCTAAGATACTGATACGATCCTACAATTCTGATACCATTCAGACAAAAATATATGATAGTATCCCGATACTGGCAGCATGGGTAAAGCGTATCATACGCCCATGTATTATTTGAGTATAAATGCACATTACTGAAGTAACTTCAAATTGCTTTGATAAAATATTGCGGTTGCACTTGGGCTCATTATCAAAGTTTTATAGTTACTTCAAAATAAACTACTCTATATGGTTATGGAGGCCTGCAGCCCTCATGCATAAAACTGAAGTTGATTCAGTCTTTCTCATCTGTTATTATCTTGAACTAAAGCATACGTAAAGTTTCTTGGACATTTCATCTCTATAAACACACCAATGAGATTTAACCAAAAGTCAACTAAAACATTACGTGTTCTGATCATTCAATACCACCACATAATTTACAGACTAGTCCTCCAGGCCAGTTTAAATCTTGGACAACTGCTCAGATGACTGTACCATATCATCTGCGAGCAGCCATAAGAACTCAACCTCGAGAGGCCCTCTGACACTCCAAGTAAGAAAGCTGTATACAATCATGTTGAGAACTGACTAGATTTCCCAAGATCATGTTTCTTTTAATCATCACTCCTCATCTAGGAAAAAACATTTTCCAGGATTGCCGGTGACAACATTCTGTGACAACAGTTTCTTCTGACTCCACCAACTGTCATATCTACTTGTTCATAGCTTGTACACATTGGGAAATTGGACTCACACAGACGACTGGTCAATCCACACATCTTCTTCCAAAAGTTTCACATGGGAAACCTTAACTTCAGTACACACAGAACTCATCCAAAACCAGCTTTTTACAGCATGTAACCCCTTCTAAAATTGTGATCCCCTTTTGCCATAAAATTGAAAAAAAAACCTTATAAACAATTCTGCACAAAATCTCTAAGCATAAATCATGTGTTTCTGTTCCAATAAAATTTGGCATACAATTATCTTCCTAGTTTCCAGATTTTTTTTACCTCCTTATTGGAACTCACTTGTTTGGCACCTTCTTGTATACTACTATATGCTATCTCTTCATTCAATCCTGCACTAGTATGCGACTACAAATTAATAAGCATGAGGCGTCTCATCTCGATATAATCCTGCACTAGTATACTGCAAAATTTAAGAAAGCTAGCCTGCTAATTTTATAATTGTGTAAGTTGTTCCACTGTCTGTAGAGTAAAAGCTTCTTCTGGGATCTCTAGCGCAGCATAAAACTCTTCCTCCTCAACAACCATATTAAAAATGTTCTCTTGAAGCTGTTTACAGCATCCTCTGGATGCCCTTTCGCTATGGATGCCTGCAATTCCATTTATAATGGTAAGAAAGTAACCTGTCACAAGAACTAACCTGCAAGAGCTTATCCATTCTCTATGCTTTGTAAAGAACATATAACTAGTTTATATCGCCAGATCGATTTTAAATTAGATTCCTTTCTATGCAAAGTAAGTGGTGTGAAACATCCATACATACCAAATGCATTTCATCAAGCTTGAAAAGGCAGAACCTCCAGTTCCTAGACTCTATTCCATCAATGTAGACAGAGATATTACTCCACTGAACATGGTGGAATTCCAAGCGATGCAGCCCAAATCCAACCCCAGCGCCTACAGCTTTAACAAATGCTTCTTTAAGAGACCAGTATCTACAAAAGAGTAAAAGACGAACAATTTATTTCAAGTTACTACGCAGATCATCAAAAGCATGATGATAATTTCAACTCTAAAGATAGCCACTAACTTGCACTTCATCCAAAAGCAGAATTGCATCGTTATTCCAAATAAAGAACTATTCATTTTAGTAATTAAAAAACTTTTCATTTCAACTTTTCAATGTAAATTAACGGAAGTAGAAGTACATTAAAAAACATGTGGGGGAGATGTACATATTACTGGCAAAACCCAGTGATTTGTTATGCTGGAATATTAGAAGGTAGGAAAACCCAGTGATTTATTATGCTAAAAGCCTAAAATATTAGACGGTAGGACTCAATCCACATGCAGCTCAATGGGTTGCTAGAAACTGCTCTATCTACGGAGTTATATGTAGTAATGACAACTATTTGGATATGGGATTACAGGTAGTTGGTTAGGTTTCCAGCATAAATTCATAATTCAGGTCTGTCATATCTACTACTCTTGTCTTGTGTTGCCTTCAGTGTCTTGGTGATTCTAGAACTAGCTCATAGTCCTATGAATTATCCATTAAGGTAGAGGTTCTGAAACTCTGAATGATGATTCTTAACAAATTTTACCTGTAGAACTCTGTTAACATCTCAACGGAACTGCCAGCAGTATCAATGCACTTCCACTCATGGTCTGTGAGGTACGAAGAGAAGTTCTTAAGAAATTCTATGGTGGTTTCTCCCTGAGACTTAGAGATGCACACAATGTCAAGGCCAACAAGGCAAAGCAGCTCAGATGCTATGCCCACGTAGTCACCCTGATGTGACGTGTTGAAATTGAAGTTTCTGAAGGCCGGAGTTTCATTCTCCTGCAAGATAACAAGGGTATATATAACTTAATCGGGGAGTGATCGATCGATTGCAGAAGTTGCTCGGCCAAACAAATGCCCATTTCATCTGTTGATGCAGTTGTGACTGAAGAGTAAAAGATTGTTGTAGCGATGTCCGAAAGAAATGGATTGAACAAGCTGCAGTACCAGATACGGCTTCCCTTCAGTTGTGCGGCATATGTCTATTTGGTGGAATGGGATGCCAAGAACATGGTGCACAAGGGAGTACTGTAGCAGCCGGCTGAGGAGCGCTCGCTTCCTGTCTTCCTCCTTGACAAACCTGCACCAGTGAGTGTTGGCGAGATCAATCTCCGAAGAGCATAGTCAGGGATTCGATGCTAAATCAACCCTAACAATTCCATCTTTTCTTATCCAATCTAGCAGTAGCAACGTATGGAATCAGACAAGCAGTGGAGCAAAATTGGTCGGGCAAGGCGCAAGGAAGCATCGGGAAGGAGAAACGGGAGTTGAATCGGTCGGCGAGTGTACCTGGCGATGGCAGGGTGGTGGTGCGGTGGGAGGAGGGCGACCGCGGATTGGAACTCCGCGGGGGAGGGGTGCCAGCGGGCTACGTCGACGAGCCACCTCCGCCGGGCCCTGCCGCTGTGCTCCTCCGCCATCTCATTCCTTTTCAGCCCTTCTTCAAGGCGGCCGCGGGTGTCTGCTGGTTTGTTTAGTCTGCCTCGGGATGGCGGGGCGCGCTTGGAGGCGGGGGACAGGACGCCTCGCCGCCCGCCGCCGGTACCCCGTATCTACTCCCTCCGTCGTCAAATAAAGTGTACGTTTAGCATTCGATTTTTTTTAATAAAAGAGTGTACTTCTACCTTCCTAATGTATTTAAAAGTAGATAATGATTCTCTCATCCCACGAGAATCAAGCCCAATAAGATTCTACACATGGTCTTGTCATTTTCTTCATCCACTTAGGCCTGCCAATGCATGTTTCTTAGCGTTATATCCTAGGCAATTTGCTGATGTGGCATACTCCCTCCGATCCAAATTAATTCACTTGGCTTTGTCTAAATACGAATGTACCTATACTTATATAGTGTCTAGATACATTCGTTACTAGACAAATGCATGTCAATTAATTTGGAACGGAGGGAGTAGTAATTAAAGAAAAAAAAGAGGAATGTTGTATCTTAGCTAACATACAACATTTTCACGTGGTCATAGGCAAAAATAAAATGCTTGCCCAATCATATACATGCATGTTGTAACGCTCTGGGGTTTTTCCCCCAATTAGTTTTGTGTGTTTTCTTTTTCGCATCATCATGTCATCATGCATCTTGTTATCACCTTGCATGTTTTGCTAAAGAAATAAAAATAATATTTTTGCAAGCCCTATTTTGTTTTGCAAATAATAAATCCTTCTCCCTCTTTTCTATTTTTAAATAACCCAAAAATAATATTTATAAAACTATTTCAAATCAAAATTAAAGTTTTGTAAATTATTTTGTAAAAGTCTTGTCTCTCTTTTTCCTCTCTTCCCTAAATTTTTTTCCCTCTTTGCTATCTCCCTTTTATCTCTCTCTTTCTCTTTTTATTTCTGGGAAATTGCAGAACTCCAGGAATTTCCGAAAAGGGCTGCAGCTCTCAATCTGGCCCATCTGGCCTTCTTCCCTTCAGCAAGCCGGCCCAACTCCCAGCCCAGCCCAACAATCATCTACGCCACTCTGTTGTCGTCTTCCTGGGTGGAGAGCACGCACATGGCGTGACGCGCCACCACCACCACCTGCTGCCTCCTTTCCCCTCCTTTTAATCCCCCTCCTCCGATCCAGAAAACCCTAGCTTCTCCCCATCTTCCTCCTTCCGCCGCCACCATCTCGCCCTCTTCTTCCTCCCTTTCTTTCTCTCCACGAAAGTAATCGGCGCCATGGCCGTGACAAGCCCAAGCTCCCCGGTGACTCCATCCACTTCGTGCTCTCCCTTCGCACCAGGAGCCGCGCTTTTCCTTCCTCCGCCCTCGACAGCAAGCGGGAGACCCGGGAAGCATGGACGACGCCACGCCAAGCTCGTCTTCTTCTTCCGGCCGGGTGCGCGCCGTCATCGTCCCCGTTGGTCCGCGCATCCTGACCCAAGCCTCCATGTCCCGGAGATCCGTGCCGCTGTGCTCCAGCTTCGCCGCCAAGAACAGGAGCCGGAGGAGCCCCAGGACAGCCGCAGCAACCTCGCCTTCTTCAACGCCAACCGTCCGCGAGAGCGCCAAGGCCACGATCTTCTTCCTCTACTTCCCGTCGCCGTCGTCCGCGGGCTGCACAACCACGACAGCCGCAGCCTCTTGGTGAGCCTCCCGTCCTCCTGGACATCTTCCCCTTCCCCTCTTGCTCTGGGTGCTCCCGCCGTCGAGCGGTCACCGTCTGCCATGGCCGCAGCCATGTGGAGCTCGCGCGTGAGCTTGCTGCCGCTCCTGTGCATCCCCATCTTTCTTCCGCGTCCATGCCACCCTCCAGAAGCATCACCGCATCCCGGGGGCCTTCCCCAGCATCGCCTGCTTCTGATAATCGACACCGGAGCCCTCCCAGAGTTCGTCGCCGTCGCTCTGCTTAAGAAAAACCTGAACTTTCCGTCGGATTCAGTTAACGCCTCTTCGCTACTTCATGTTCCGTTCGTTCTGTTCCTATCACAAGCCGAGCCACAGCCCAGTGGCTGCTCTCCTTCCCTCCCATCGCGGAGACGCGAGTTCGATTCCCAGCCCGAGCAAATTCGTTCCCTTTTCCTTTCTTTTTTCTGATCCGACGCCTCAGCTGGGCCGCAGCCCAGCGCACTTCTCCAGAGCCCGCCCCCGCGCGGCTGATAGCTTCCTGCCACCCAGTTCCGGCCCATCTCTCCCTCTCTGCTACTAATTTCTGTTTTTCTATTTTGCAAATCTTGTATATTCAATATCTTTTGTTCTATAACTCCAAATAATGCAAATTATATATCTATTTTTATCAGAGAAATGCACTGAACATTAATATGTCATCCTTACTCTTGTTTGCATCATCTAGCTTGTTTCTTAGTGGTCTTTTGCATTATCACCTAAATAACTAAATATGGAATGTGTTGGGGTAATTGATTAATTATTGCCCTATTCCATTTAATTTGAGTAGATCACCCATGCCTTGTTTAAACTTGTTAATCAACATTTAATTTGGTGGTTAGATAAATAACTTGAACCTATAATTAATTGTCGGAATCTCGGTTCCGCTTAATTTGGCTTAGTTGCATCTTGCCCTGTCATGCATCATATCCTGAACATCCTGGATCTTTTGCCGTAGTTGTAAGATGCATCTTTTGCGCTTTTCAGTGTTTGTTGCTTCTTCGCGGATAAGACGTTGAGATGATGTGAGCAACGACAAGTTCTGCTTCCTCTACCGTGTTAACAGGCAAGCAATGTTCTCTTGGTCCCAATGCATTGTCTTTCATCCTTGCCCGTTGATCTCTGCTATCCTTATGTTACGATTCTTATGTGCGATACTATCCATGTTTACCCTGCTGCCATGATATAGCCCCACCTCCACATCCTATCACCCTGTTGTTTGTTTACCTTGTTGGCCTTGCGAGTCGTAGTGCATGCTTAGGTTGTTACCTTTACCTTCTTGTTATTACCTGTGTCTTTAAAGCCCTGGTAAGTGGCAATCTGTTTATCTGTTGTGGGACGATGGTAATCTTAATGATAAGGCACCGGCAGAAGGCCAGTTTTGGTGTTTTGTTCTGCTAGTGTCGCCTTAGGACCTGAGTTCTTGTCCTCGGATCCAAGACTGAGCGCGCTGTCCACAGGTGGGATCTCAATGGGACTCCCCTCGACCCGTGACCCGATCCGAAGCCTTGTCCAGGGCGCCGCAAGTAGTTCGGGCTTTCCATTTGGCGTGCGCACATCCCCTTTCATGCAGGTGAAGACGATGACGATGATGATGGTATTTAACCGATGTGCGTACATTTATATAGGTTCGTGGACGCTTCCCGACCGGGTAGCTACCCTAGAGGAGGCCTGGGAAGGCTGTGTCGCACAACGGTTGGGTCTGTGTCGGAGCCTCGGCCGGACTCTTGATGCGGGTAAGATCCTAGCTAGGTGGTTCCCTGGACTCGGTCGAAGAGAAGTGAAAGGTCGTGTCAAACGCTCCATGGCAATTTGATGCGTGTGGTTAAACAATAGTGCACCCCTGCAGGGTTAAATCTTTTCGAAAAGCCGTGTCCGCGGTTATGGACGACTTGGTGATGATGCTGGCTAACAAGATCATAGAAAACTTACACCTAGTAATGATAGCTATTAAACTTGCTTCGTTGTGTGAGTGCCTTTGAATTGCTTACTCGTGGGTTAATCGAGTGAGTGATAATCGGCTGGGTATTGTTTGGTGTTAGTATCTAGTTGGTTCCTTGCTCACGTTCTTATCCCTATCTTATAGACGAAAGTTGTAGCGTGTCTTCTGTAGATGGCTTAGTGCTGCTGCCGCTTCAGTCCACCAATCCTTTATATTTTGGGAGCCTTTGTATTGGCTCCAAGTGTTCTTTGCTTGCCAGGTAAATTCCATTACCTGACCCATTCTTTTGGGTTGTTTTTGTCTAAGCAGTCAACAGGTTTGAAGTCTGACGACGTTAGCTTGGGAATCCCTCCGGCTCGGCCTGGGCAGGGATTGGACGCCATCGTTTATCTTCAGGACTCTTAGTCCAAACTTGTATCTTGTCCGTAGTCGGACGCTAGATTTGTTTTCGCTGTGCTTTGTATCTTTGTAATGTATCAGTTGTTTCTTGACTCGTTTGAGTCCCTCTTGTATATATATTCTCATTCTGTTGTTGTTGCGGATTCTTTCGTGAACTGTTGTAATGTTATCACAACTCCACCCACATAACGCGCATGTTTCGGCGTGCACGTTATGTCTGGTGGGCGTCCTAAGATCGTTATTATGCGGTTTTTGGCGGGATCGCTGAAATCTGCATGGTACCGATTTTGGGGCGTCACAAAGTGGTATCAGAGCTCTGGTTTCCGAAACCCTAGGTTGTTTTGATACAATTGGTTATCGAAGCAGTGGGTCCGCAAAGCCTGTAGGATAACCTCGCTAACGGGCGTTGTTGTAGAGTGTCAAAAACTATTTTGCCTACAACTATATTTGGAAACATCTCAATAGGATTCTTATTTACTCCTTACCTCAAATCTATTTCTTCTCTTATCTTACTTGTTTGGGAGTCTCCTCTCTCGCCCATCTTTCAAGGTTATAGGATCCAACGTGGGTGGACGATCTCTTGCTTTTTCAACCTATTAGGTTCGATCTTTGGAAGTCGCCGTCGAGATGAGCAACAACCCCTTGTTAGTGGTGTCGACAAGTTGAAGATGGAGTTACAATCTCTTGTTAGTGGTGTCGAGAAGATCAACATGGAGCACGAAGACTCGATAGCTTATCCCTCTCTTCCTGTTGTCTTGGGGTGGATCGCGGGGGCGCGATCCCTTGTTAGTGGTGTCGTCTGTAACGCTCTGGGGTTTTTCCCCCAATTAGTTTTGTGTGTTTTCTTTTTCGCATCATCATGTCATCATGCATCTTGTTATCACCTTGCATGTTTTGCTAAAGAAATAAAAATAATATTTTTGCAAGCCCTATTTTGTTTTGCAAATAATAAATCCTTCTCCCTCTTTTCTATTTTTAAATAACCCAAAAATAATATTTGGGAATAATTGCAAAACTATTTCAAATCAAAATTAAAGTTTTGTAAATTATTTTGTACAAGTCTTGTCTCTCTTTTTCCTCTCTTCCCTAAATTTTTTTTCCCTCTTTGCTATCTCCCTTTTATCTCTCTCTTTCTCTTTTTATTTCTGGGAAATTGCAGAACTCCAGGAATTTCCGAAAAGGGCTGCAGCTCTCAATCTGGCCCATCTGGCCTTCTTCCCTTCAGCAAGCCGGCCCAACTCCCAGCCCAACCCAACAATCATCTACGCCACTCTGTTGTCGTCTTCCTGGGTGGAGAGCACGCACATGGCGTGACCGCGCCACCACCACCACCTGCTGCCTCCTTTCCCCTCCTTTTAATCCCCCTCCTCCGATCCAGAAAACCCTAGCTTCTCCCCATCTTCCTCCTTCCGCCGCCACCATCTCGCCCTCTTCTTCCTCCCTTTCTTTCTCTCCACGAAAGTAATCGGCGCCATGACCGTGACAAGCCCAAGCTCCCCGGTGACTCCATCCACTTCGTGCTCTCCCTTCGCACCAGGAGCCGCGCTTTTCCTTCCTCCGCCCTCGACAGCAAGCGGGAGACCCGGGATGCACGGACGACGCCACGCCAAGCTCGTCTTCTTCTTCCGGCCGGGTGCGCGCCGTCATCGTCCCCGTTGGTCCGCGCATCCCTGACCCAAGCCTCCATGTCCCGGAGATCCGTGCCGCTGTGCTCCAGCTTCGCCGCCAAGAACAGGAGCCGGAGGAGCCCCAGGACAGCCGCAGCAACCTCGCCTTCTTCAACGCCAACCGTCCGCGAGAGCGCCAAGGCCACGATCTTCTTCCTCTACTTCCCGTCGCCGTCGTCCGCGGGCTGCACAACCACGACAGCCGCAGCCTCTTGGTGAGCCTCCCGTCCTCCTGGACATCTTCCCCTTCCCCTCTTGCTCTGGGTGCTCCCGCCGTCGAGCGGTCACCGTCTGCCATGGCCGCAGCCATGTGGAGCTCGCGCGTGAGCTTGCTGCCGCTCCTGTGCATCCCCATCTTTCTTCCGCGTCCATGCCACCCTCCAGAAGCATCACCGCATCCCGGGGGCCTTCCCCAGCATCGCCTGCTTCTGATAATCGACACCGGAGCCCTCCCAGAGTTCGTCGCCGTCGCTCTGCTTAAGAAAAACCTGAACTTTCCGTCGGATTCAGTTAACGCCTCTTCGTTACTTCATGTTCCGTTCGTTCTGTATCCTATCACAAGCCGAGCCACGGCCCAGTGGCTGCTCTCCTTCCCTCCCATCGCGGAGACGCGAGTTCGATTCCCAGCCCGAGCAAATTCGTTCCCTTTTCTTTCTTTTTTCTGATCCGACGCCTCAGCTGGGCCGCAGCCCAGCAGCACTTCTCCAGAGCCCGCCCCCGCGCGGCTGATAGCTTCCTGCCACCCAGTTCCGGCCCATCTCTCCCTCTCTGCTACTAATTTCTGTTTTTCTATTTTGCAAATCTTGTATATTCAATATCTTTTGTTCTATAACTCCAAATAATGCAAATTATATATCTATTTTTATCAGAGAAATGCACTGAACATTAATATGTCATCCTTACTCTTGTTTGCATCATCTAGCTTGTTTCTTAGTGGTCTTTTGCATTATCACCTAAATAACTAAATATGGAATTTGTTGGGGTAATTGATTAATTATTGCCCTATTCCATTTAATTTGAGTAGATCACCCATGCCTTGTTTAAACTTGTTAATCAACATTTAATTTGGTGGTTAGATAAATAACTTGAACCTATAATTAATTGTCGGAATCTCGGTTCCGCTTAATTTGGCTTAGTTGCATCTTGCCCTGTCATGCATCATATCCTGAACATGCTGGATCTTTTGCCGTAGTTGTAAGATGCATCTTTTGCGCTTTTTCAGTGTTTGTTGCTTCTTCGCGGATAAGACGTTGAGATGATGTGAGCAACGACAAGTTCTGCTTTCTCTACCGTGTTAACAGGCAAGCAATGTTCTCTTGGTCCCAATGCATTGTCTTTCATCCTTGCCGTTGATCTCTGCTATCCTTATGTTACGATTCTTATGTGCGATACTATCCATGTTTACCCTGCTGCCATGATATAGCCCCACCTCCACATCCTATCACCCTGTTGTTTGTTTACCTTGTTGGCCTTGCGAGTCGTAGCGCATGCTTAGGTTGTTACCTTTACCTTCTTGTTATTACATGTGTCTTTAAAGCCCTGGTAAGTGGCAATCTGTTTATCTGTTGTGGGACGATGGTAATCTTAATGATAAGGCACCGGCAGAAGGCCAGTTTTAGTGTTTTGTTCTGCTAGTGTCGCCTTAGGACCTGAGTTCTTGTCCTCGGATCCAAGACTGAGCGCGCTGTCCACAGGTGGGATCTCAATGGGACTCCCCTCGACCCGTGACCCGATCCGAAGCCTTGTCCAGGGCGCCGCAAGTAGTTCGGGCTTTCCATTTGGCGTGCGCACATCCCCTTTCATGCAGGTGAAGATGATGACGATGATGATGGTATTTAACCGATGTGCGTACATTTATATAGGTTCGTGGACGCTTCCCGACCGGGTAGCTACCCTAGAGGAGGCCTGGGAAGGTTGTGTCGCACAATGGTTGGGTCTGTGTCGGAGCCTCGGCCGGACTCTTGATGCGGGTAAGATCCTAGCTAGGTGGTTCCCTGGACTCGGTCGAAGAGAAGTGAAAGGTCGTGTCAAACGCTCCATGGCAATTTGATGCGTGTGGTTAAACAATAGTGCACCCCTGCAGGGTTAAATCTTTTCGAAAAGCCGTGTCCGCGGTTATGGACGACTTGGTGATGATGCTGGCTAACAAGATCATAGAAAACTTACACCTAGTAATGATAGCTATTAAACTTGCTTCGTTGTGTGAGTGCCTTTGAATTGCTTACTCGTGGGTTAATCGAGTGAGTGATAATCGGCTTGGTATTGTTTGGTGTTAGTATCTAGTTGGTTCCTTGCTCACATTCTTATCCCTATCTTATAGACGAAAGTTGTAGCGTGTCTTCTGTAGATGGCTTAGTGCTGCTGCCGCTTCAGTCCACCAATCCTTTATATTTTGGGAGCCATTGTATTGGCTCCAAGTGTTCTTTGCTTGCCAGGTAAATTCCATTACCTGACCCATTCTTTTGGGTTGTTTTTGTCTAAGCAGTCAATAGGTTTGAAGTCTGACGACGTTAGCTTGGGAATCCCTCCGGCTCGGCCTGGGCAGGGATTGGACGCCATCGTTTATCTTCAGGACTCTTAGTCCAAACTTGTATCTTGTCCGTAGTCGGACGCTAGATTTGTTTTCGCTGTGCTTTGTATCTTTGTAATGTATCAGTTGTTTCTTGACTCGTTTGAGTCCCTCTTGTATATATATTCTCATTCTGTTGTTGTTGCGGATTCTTTCGTGAACTGTTGTAATGTTATCACAATTCCACCCACATAACGCGCATGTTTCGGCGTGCACGTTATGTCTGGTGGGCGTCCTAAGATCGTTATTATGCGGGTTTTGGCGGGATCGCTGAAATCTGCATGGTACCGATTTTGGGGCGTCACACATGTGGCCCAAATCATTTAGAGACGACCTCTAAGAAACAACTCATTGGCATGGTTGTCTCTTAAATTTTTAATATTCCTATGCTAACGTGTTAAGAAAGGATGCATTGGCACAGACCTTAGTTCATTGGAGGTGGGGTAATTAAAGAGGAGAGAGATGGTGTTTGCATTTCCCAATGTATTTTCTACTCCACTTCATAATTTGTCTTAAAACTTTTTGATGTCCACTTATTTGAGGACGGAGGGAGTAGTTGTGTTTGGAAGGAGAAGCACAAGGGGGAGAAGACAAAGGAGGACTATGGCTAAAATCGTCTACATAAGTTGCAAAAATTAAGTCTCACCGTTGACCCCCGAAAAAAATCTCACCGTTTTCAAATTTGAATTTGCAAAATTTGAGAATCCTGATGTCTAAGAGTTTCAGCCTCTTTGGATGGCAGAGTTTTGAAAACACAGAAATGGGATCTAAAAAAACATAGAAATGGGAATCCAGGATTGAGATGCCACGTGACGTACTGCGAATTTCAACAAATTACAACGAGTTTTATAGCGCACTTTAGACAATGCACGAGAAATAGGATTTTTTTTGGCAAATCAGACCACATGCGCGAGTGAATTGATAAAAAAGACCACCTTCCAGTGTAATTGGCCAAACTACGTGACGACAGACCAGACAAGAGCCACGTGGAGCTTGCCGCCACCGGCTGAGGCGGCAGGGCCTGCCACCATGGGCTGTGGCGACACGTTAGGCAGAACAAAAATCAGAACTAGTAGGCGCAAGAATGATACATGACTGAAAAAATATGATAGAGGGAGATACTGTTAATAGGAGACCTAGACTATTACGCTATTCTTTGCAAGAAAAAAAATACATGGCATCCATATTCCTATACCTTTGATGAGTATTGCATACACTGTTTATTGAAACATAATGGACTAATAAATAGGAAAAAAACTATGCATGCAAATGCAACAATTTACATTGTTAGTAGGCTTAAATATAGTCCCTCTGTTTTTCAGAAGTAAAGATTATAATCTTTTTCAAAATTTTAATAGTGTAAAGTTTGACCAAATTTTTAGAAAAATCCCTAGCCGAGAGACACCATGTCAATGAATCCATGTGAGAGACAATTGATAAACTTTAGTTAGTTTGTTAACTTGTTTCTCGGCGCAGGTAGATGCTAGCCGATATTCTTCCTTCAATCCTTCTGTTTTCCTCATGGCAGATATTGTGGGTCTCGTTTGGACATTCAAGCCAACGCCTCGCAGCCAGAACAATTTCGCACAGTTTTCTTAGCACTATGTATTTTTATGATACGTACGCGCTACTACATTTGCACCATGTCATCCCATGACTAAGAGCATCTCCAAGGCCTTTGGGGTGTCTAAACCGAAAAACAGCTCCTACTCGCGCGTCCCATAGCATCACTTTCGTCCGGACAACCCCATATTTCGTCCGGCGCTACCGATGCAAATCCCAACCTTGGAGGCTCTGTTGGTAGCGCCGGACGAAATATTTCGTCCGCCTTCTCCTCTCTCCTCTCTCCACGTGTCTACTCTCTCTCCTCTATCCACTCTCCACAATTTGGCCATGGACGGGCGAGCGGAGATCGACGCGCCGGCACCACATCCCGCCGTCCTGGCCTTCTGCTCGCACTCCAGCACCACCTTTCACGCGCTGCTCCACTGCCTCGTCTGCAACGGCCGCGTGGACGCCGCCCGTTCCGTCCTCCCTTGGGCCGCCAAGCTCCCGGAGCAGCACGCCGGTGGGAGGCTGGGAGCGCGCCGGAGCGGTTGAGGCCGGAGACGTCGAGCCCCACGCTGGTGCCGCACGTCACGCCAGCCCTCCGCCGCCGCGAGCTCTCCATCGACGGCTCCTCCGTCTCTTCGTCACGCCGGGTGGATGGAGGGGCACGAACGCCGCCGTGGCGGCCTGGCGCGAGGTGGATCAGGAGACGACGTCGGCATGGCGCAAGATGGAGGCGGCCGCCCAGGCCGTGGCGCGCTGCATCTCACCGGTGTCGCGGACGCACACGCCCCGCCGGCGCCGTCGGCGACGCGCCAGGAGGCGGCAGAGGACAGGCGGAGCTCACCGCCGCCCAGGATGCCGCCGATGATGGTTGTCTCCTTGGGTGCCGGGAGGAGGAGCAGCCGAGCTGTGGACTTGGGGAACGTCGGTGAGCGCCCGCAGGCTGTTTGTGGAAATGCTGAGTGTTAAAAAAATACAATTCTATAGGGGCTGCGAGTGGGGAGAGGCGTTCCCCATAGACGTCGTATTGTCCGGACAGCCCCCCATAGCATTTGTTTCAACATCAATCCGGACAATATATAGGGGCTGCGAGTGGAGATGCTCTAAGTGGCTAAGGATGACTCCAACGGGCCGACGCATCGAGTCTGTTTTTGTCCGGCTGGCAAAAATCAGTCCCCAACGGGCAGACGCAAACGGATCGGCCGTCCGTTTTGTGTCCGTTTTAGGCCCGGACCGACGCATTTCTGGCCCAAATTTGGGCCAGGTTTGCGTCGGGTGCGGACAGAAACGGAGAGAAAACGACGTCCGCTCTGTCCTCACGTGTCCTCCCGTGTCCGCGTGTTGGCCCACATGGCAGCCAAACAAATCCCCTCTCTCCTTCTCCCACCTACCGCGCTACTCTCTCTCCTAGAAAAATCCCCACCGCATCGAGTGCGAGAGACGGCGACGGCGGTGAGCCGCACGAGCTCCTCCCAACTCGACCCATCGGCGATGACCATGGCGAGGCCCCGGAGGCGGAGGACGGCGTCAGCCTCGGCGACGACCATGGAGGCCTCGGCCTCTGCACCCGATGCGCCATGGCAGCGAGGACGTGTGGGGTTCTTCTTCCGTGCGCGTCGGCAGCGGTGGCCATGCAGAGGACGCGGCAGTCACGCGGGCCGTGAGAGGAGCGCCGAGCCAAGGTGGCGCTGGCAGCGTCCTCGACGACGAGAGCCTGACGAGCAATCGATTCCTTGCAATCGATTCGCTGGCCGCCGCTGAGAAGAGCGTCGAGCCAAGGCGGCCGTGAGAGGAGCGCCGAGCCAAGGCGGCGTTGGCTAGCTAGCTTCTTCTTCGCTGCTTCCTTGCAATGGATTCTTGCAATCGATTGCTTTTCTTCGCTGCTTGGCTGCTTCCTTGCAATCGATTCTTGCAATCGATTGCTTTTCTTCGCTGCTTCTTCGCTGCTTGGCTGCTTCCTTGCTAGCTGGCCCACGTGAGAAGTACTAGCTCCTCCAATTTTGGCCATCGATTCATGCAATTTTCATGGATTGCTAGCTGATTTTGATGGATTGCCGGTCGCCTGCTTGCTTCCTCGTTCTTCAGTTTTCGTTTTCTGCTGCTGTCCGCTCGAATGGGTCGGCACCACCGTTGGGGGCACTGCCGAATTCGTCATGTCCGCCCGGCCGGACGGCGACGCAAACGGACCAAACGAGGTGTCCGTTTGCGTCCCCCGTTGGAGTCATCCTAAGTATCAAACTCATGTTTGAATTATTTTTCCTTGGTACTACATGCCTGATGCATGCATGTGCCTAGCTCATCATCGTCGTAGAGCTATTAAGCTAAATTAATTTGGTCTGACGTGCAACAGGGCAGCTAGCAGATCTTGTACGCTTTCGTTGATGGCCGTTAACAACAATCGTAGTAGTATCTTAGATGAGAGATCTCTGTCAGATGTTCCATTTTTTCTGCGCTGCTGTCATGAATAAAAAATGACGCATGCGGTGATGGCAAGGGGGCTGTCATATTATGGAGTATACCTGTAGGACTAACTAAGCCAGTTCTAAAATGGTCAACCGGATTAGTCGTTGAAGAGATAAAACTTTTTAAAGTTTAGTATTAATCAAATTTTGATGATGAGTTGCATGCATGCAATAGAGAAGGGAAAGTGAGGCTACATGCTAGCGAGAAAATCCGTCGATTGGAAAGGCAATTGTGCGGCGCAGCTACTTAGCAGCGTCCTTTAATCAATCATACTTTCGTGCTCTCGTTTCCTAATTGAAGTTTGGAGCGCCGCATCTTTGTTCTGCAAAATAATATGTGTATTTATGTCAAAGCGGGATCAATCGTAGAAGTTGTTCGACCTGGAAAATGTTCATTAATTTGTTTTTTAAGGAATGTTCATTAATTTGTTTATGTAAGGGCCTGGCCAGCGCCTATTTCATGTCCCCCTCTTTGATAAATCTGCACAAGTGAGAAGGGCATGGCTTTTTCTTTCTTAAACTGATTGCTCGAAGAGCCCGACTTTAAACTAATAAGACCACAACTGGTCAAGGGTATAAGGACCCAACCCATTACACAAATGGCCAAAGAAAATGATCACAACACCACCTAGAGAATACAATCATAGAGAGACGAATAAGAGAAGACACTACAAGGAGTGGCCGTCAAAGGGCTCTCCTCTCCTCTCGTAACCCCCCTCTCGCCCCCGCGCGGCGGCAGGGGGAACCCTAGCGTCGCCGCCGCAGCACCCCACCGTTCCTCCCTCCTCCCCCGCTGCCACCATGGGCGCGGCCGGCGGCGGGGGGGGGGGGGGGGGGGGGGGATTGGCCGTCCTCGAGATTGACGGGCCGCCGCGGGTGGGCGCTGCCGATCCTCGGGCATGGCGCGGCCGCCGGTCGCCACGGCGACGTCGACGCCCTGCATCGACGGCTTGGCGGACGGCGTAGATCCCAGCCCTCCAGGCGCAGAGTGGCGGCTTCCGGCGTTCCGATCCTTGTGAGCGGGGCGTGGGGCGGATCTGACCAGCAGGTGATTCGGGTGTGCCGCTCACTCCGGTGGCGTGTCATGCCCAGATCTTGCCTCTGCTCGCGTAGATCTGAAGGTGTTGATGATGGCCGGTGAGATCTGGGCTCCGAGGTCGGAGCCGACGATGGCGGCGCCCGTGGGCGTCGTTACCTTGCTGAAGGCGTCATCGCCGTGATTCTTCTACCTTCCGCCATGATGTTCCGGGGGAAACTCAAGATCTGGTGCTACCGGATCGGACGATGGCGGCACTTTCGGTGTCGCTTCTCCCTCTTGAGGGCATCGTTTTGGAACACGTGCTGCCTGGAGTGGACTACCGGTGGAGTGGAGCTTCACCTTCCATGACGAAGACGACCGGTCTTGGCGGCGTGGTGCAGCGGGGACTCGACGACGGTCGTGTTATGGTGGACTTGCACAGGGAGGGGGCGAACCAGGTGTCATGGTGGCATCGGCGGCAGGCCTGGCGAGAGTCTTTGCTCCGATCGGCATGCTGAATTGGGTTGGAGGAAGAGGATGGAGGCGATTTTCAGAGCGTGTGCACAAGGCGCTATCTCTGTGTTGGCCAGGGAGCCGGCGATGGTTGTAGCCGGGGCACAAGGCCCCGTTTCACTCTGTCGTTTGTGCTAGTTGTGGTACTGATGGTGGATTCAGCTTGTATTCGTTCGTTGTAAGGCTTTTGCCAGCTATGTTGAATAAAATAAATAAAGCGGCCGTATGCATCATTTTGATGCAGAGGCTGGGTGACCCTTTTCTAAAAAACAAGGAGTAAAGTTCAAGCAAAACACGAATGTAGCGATGACTTACGAATGGGTAGTAAAGGGGTACAAAGTATGGAATATGTGTAGTACAAAACAGAACAGGGAGATATATTTTGTGCAATCATGATATTTCTATCAATCGGTTACCATTGTTTAGCCCGAGAGACTGTCTTGAACCTTCAAATCGAAACCTCCCGCCGCTCATCTTTATCCGTCCTCTGGTCTGGCTCCTTAGTGAAAATATCTTATTTGATTCTTAAAATGGTAAAAAAGAAATCATACATGCGTCTCATGCAAAGTTGTGGTTAAATAAATTTTGAACACCTAAAGTAGTTTCAAATTTCTGTTCTTGATTTTTTCTTCAAACTACAAATCGGCAGATTTTCTCAGTAAACTTTGCAGATACGTAGGTTGTCCTAACAGCTCCATCAAAGAATTTCTAGACATTATCCGAATATATGCTAGACTAACTTTCTAATTTCTTGAAAATAAAGGGATCATATGTGCTTGGATGCCATTAAACCTTCTCTGCACTGGGTCGTTGTGTATTAATTATATATCAGTGTCACCAGTACCATCATATAGTCAGATTTGACATGCAGGCCGGTACTCTTGCCATACAAAAAAAGAAAAGAAAAAGAACACCACACAACTCCCTACATCCGAATCGTGCAAGACCATAAAAGCTACATATTCATATCACTTTCGGCCGAGTCATATGAAAGTTACTAGTGCCGCCGCGCCCTTGATCAGATATTTTGTTAATTACCTCTACCATGAAATATTTAGCTGAGGATTTTTAATTTCCTATAAAAACTTGAAAGATGGCATGGTGAACTCTTCATTGACTTGATATGATTGCTATAGATCAAGCACATCATGTGTGCGATGTGCCACAATAAGAATTGACATTGCCAATGGTACCACAGATAATAATTTTAAAAGTACACTCACCCATTAGTCAAACAAAAACCTACAGTACCATATTGTCTCAATGATTAAGTGTCAAAGCTAAAGTAAAACTTAAGATACATCATACCATGTATACATTGGAGTCAACGTGGCTCTTTCTGTCGCATTAAAAGATAAATTGCGTAACAATAAGACATCATTTTTTCATCATATGCATATGCAGTACCAATGAAAAAAAAAAAATCTGGAGCTCAAAATCAGTGGTGGCACGGAGGCCAGCAAGTTCCATGCTCTTCACCCCTAAGTGCTCAAGCAGTACCTAACCAACTGGCCGCGCTGGTGGCTTCTAGGTTCAACAGAGAAGCCCGGTCAGCGCGGTGGAGCACATACCCTTGAGTGCTAGTGGAAGCAAAAGAACAGTAAGTTACATCCATCGTCGAGAAAACCATAAGCAGTAACAACCAATAAATCAGATTTCGCATTATTTAGACATTAACAGCTCAACATAACGAAGAAAATACTGGAAATACTACATTATAAGCATGTAATAAGCAATAAGCACGTTCTCATGACCCTCTCTCTGTCCAGCGATTGGAAAGGAGCTGCCAGCCTAGGCTACTTCAATTTAATAACAAAACTAAATGAAAGACAGTCCCTTTTGTTTCTCTGAAACTTGCCAATCATGCATATTTTGGATAATCAACATCAAGCACATATTGCGTATACCTGTCTCATGTATGACATGATATTACCACCCAACACTTAAGATGACAAACAGCCAGAGCATCCAAGGGAAAAAAATATTACCTTCATAGAAGGAAACAACCAAATCAAAAGCTATGCTGCTTTTAAAGCCTTCCTCCTCATAGACAGGTTAGAACAGTGACTAATGCTGAAAGTCACAATGATTCCTAATAAGTACCTTCAATTTATCACGTATAGCACATAGTTGAAGTTGATAAGTTGGATACTCCATACAATGTCATGTTCATAGATGATCATACTGGCAGCAACTAATGCTAATAGATACGTGCATTTGAAAAACAAACATAGAATTTTTTTAGTATGAAACATTCAAAGGAATACATCTGCAATAAAGAAGCATACATACCTCTTGATGCCCAATCTAATTAAACTGAGGAGGATGAAATCTCAAAGAGAAAAGAAATTAACCACACAGTAACATATTTTTATAAACAACTGGCAGTAGTAATCCGAACTATTTTAATAATCCATAAAATTCTAGCATGATCAGTAGGTTGGTACACTTGCTTGAACATATCGGCACGGTACAGAAAACATATGCATCCATATATATGGGTATGTAAGAAATGGAAACAGAATGACATGAGCTCCTATCATAAACTTCTCAGTGGAGATTTTGCACAACTCCAGCAGAGTAATGTGTCATTTTAAAAAATGGCCATTGAAATATATAACTACATGCAAATTTAAATCCTTCCAAAGTGCTTTTATTGTTCCATAACAAATCAGGAACCAACTGGAGCAGTGAGAATAGTTAAGTCAATTTAAACAATGGCCATTGCAATATAAAAATACATGCAAATCTTGATGCTTCCAAAGTGCTTTTATCGTTCCCATAAAAAATCAAGATCCAATCTGAGCAGTAGGAACAGTCAAGTGAATCTTGTATCTATGCAGAGCAGTGCATACCACATAATCTTGCCACATCTGTCGCTCTTGATAAGCACATCATGTCCGCCGCGTTCGGTGGCCGCGGCGCCGCTCCGACGACCCAGACGCAGCGGCGCCGCAGCCTACGACCACCCCGGCTCCGTGCGCGTCCGCGGCGCCCACGCGCGCGTCCCAGAACGCGGTGGTGCGCCGCCACCGTAGACCTCGCCGTCGTCGCCGTGGGAGGCCCTCCCCTTGCTGACGTCACGCCGACGTCACGGTGGGCCCAACATGTCAGATTTCATTTTTTTTAAACCAGAAACAGAAAATGCAAACGTTTCACACATAACCATCGTAAAAATATAAAAAATATATATCAAAATGACAAGAAAAAAAAACAAAACTATTTATGACAGGGGAAAAAATGCTTGACTATTTTGTATTGCAAAATTTGATAAATTGTAACAAAAAACACAAAACATATTAGAGCATTTAGATCCAAATTTCAAATTTGATTCTTCTAAAATTTAAGCATTCTTTCGAATCTAATCATTTTACAAACGTGCACACAATTCAAATCGTTAAACTTTCCCAATTTCCCAATTTTAAAGTACAAACATTTTTTGGAACGCAAACTTTTTAAAAATTCCTGTAAATTTATAAATTTTAACATTTACTGAAGTGGACGCTTTAAAAAATGAATTACAACCATACTGAACCATTCTAATTCAACATCCAAATTTCAGTACTTCAAAATTTTAAAATTCTTTTAAACCTGATCATCTTACGACCGTTAACAGAATTCAAACCTTAATACATTTCCAATTTAACCAATTTTTAAAATCTAAACGTTCCTAAAACGTAATTTTTTTTGAATTACAACAATTTCCAAATTTGAGCAACCTCTAAATTCCGATCATTTTTAAAACGACAACTTTTTCGAATTCCAATAATTTCCAAACTTAAACAATTTTAGAATGCCGACATCTTCAAATTCGAATTTTAACACACAGTCAACCGTGAACAAAATTCAAACCTTAATACATTTCCAATTTAACCAATTTTTAAAATCTAAACGTTCCTAAAACGTATTTTTTTAAATTACAACAATTTCCAAATTTGAGCAAGCTCTAAAATCCGATCATTTTAAAAACGACAACTTTTTCGAATTCCAATAATTTCCAAACTTAAACAATTTTAGAATGCCGACATCTTCAAATTCGAATTTAACACACAGGCGCGGCCCGCGCTCAGATGACTAGTAACTAGAGAATAGTTTGTGTGGTGAGCTATGCCGATAAACATATACATATGCGATAAACAGGCTCGAAAGAGCGTAACAATGACAGCCAAATATGTATGCACAATTAATATCTCTCAACAAGATTCCTGAACAAGTCCATCGTGCAAAACCAGTGGACATGTGGGCGGTGGAGATGCTCTTACAATATATGCATGTCTGGATCAACTGGCAGTCTGGCACATGACTGCAAGGCCTCAGTTAATAATTACACTGACGAATAGAGCGGAGCTGACCAGTGAGCCTGGAAGTTGAGGACAGATTGAGAAAGGATCAATGGCCAGCAGCGCGGCAGCAGCGCCGTTGCTGGAGAAGAAGGCGGCGGTGTACCATGAGGGGTGCTCGGGCTGCGCCGTGGACCGTAGGAAGGCGATCAACCTCGGCGTCCCCTACAAGGAGTTCATCCACATCTGGATCATCATCCTCGTCTCAAGTATGTATCTATGGCTACTAGTTGCATCTGCATCGTATCCCTCTCTGCTTGCTCTCCGAGCTAAAACTTTGATGAGGTCAGGTGACGTGAATCAGAGCATTTTGAGCTGTCTCTCGCAGTTTGCTTCTTAAAAGCTGCTGTTAATTTTAGTTATCCCCAGTCCCTGTTTATCCTTCTTAATTCAACATGCAGAGCTCTTGCATGGTTTAAAAGAAAAACAGTTATCCGTGGTAGAACTAAGAGGAGCTTCAGTTTACTCATTATCTACTCACTTAGTTACTGAACAATTACACTGTCATTATGCATGTTTGCAGCTACCCTTGTTTATTCGATTATATTATGCATGTTGTATCTAACCTCGTTGTATTTTTGTGCCATCTTATAATATAGTATTGATGTAAAAGCTACATTTTTGACTATTTGCCCTTTTCATTATAGGTTTGCCAATATCATCGTTATTCCCCTTCTTGTATTTTATGGTACGTGCATCTACATGTAAGATAAAAGTATAGTAATTCCGTGTGTTCATCGTTCGGATTTTTGTCAAGAAAAAATAACGAATCTTTTGTCAAGAAAATAACGAATCTTTGGATTTTGAACATACATAGTATGTGCTAGTTTATTCTTAACTATGTACATGGCTTGTGCCTACATTACATCTTGATGGGTCATGTTGCTAGTTGTTACTTTTCCAAGTTTTGTAGAACATTATGCGAGCGGGTCACTGACATCTTTTTTTTCCTGTATTTGCAGAACGTTGTTTAGACACTTTTATTGCAAATGATTATGTTGAACTGTCATGTAGTTCTTTATCTATGCAATTGTTCGGCCAACATTTTACATAACCATACATAACCTTTCAAAAATATTATATGAATCCCTTCTCAAAAAACAGATTCGAGACTTGCATGTTGCCCAAACAGTAGAGGACATTGGATTTTATGCTGGGTTTGTAGGTAAGAACCTTTCAAACTATTGAAATCTTAGTTCTTAAGTGTTATATTTAGAGATAGTTACAAATGTTATATACACATACTCCTATAAATGAATGATAGATGGTGTATTCTGCATCTTTGCAGGTGCCTCCTATATGCTTGGTAGAGCTTTAACCTCTACAGCTTGGGGAATGGTAGCAGATCGTATTGGGAGAAAGCCAGTAATTGTGTTTGGAATTTTCTCTACGTTAGTACTCTTGTTCTATGTTTACAAAAAAAATGAGTTTAGCTACTAGCAACATTGTGTTTTTACCTTGTGACACAACTCTAACTCATGATACATTTTTTTAATATAAAATCTCAGGTTTGTGTTCAATACGTTGTTCGGATTGAGTGTTCATTACTGGATGGCAATAGCTACACGATTTCTTATTGGTTCTTTGAATGGTTTACTTGGCCCTATAAGAGTAGGTTGGTTGACGATCTAAAATTTTGATTGGTATTTGAACAAGTTATGGCTATTGACTTGGAATTGACCCTTGCAGGCTTATGCTATTGAAGTTTGTCGACCAGAGCACCAAGCTATTGCATTGTCACTTGTAAATTACAAACTTACACATACCAAACATTTATTGTATACTCAAATTCTACAACTTAGACCATGACACTCAAATTTCTATATGATTAGGTTAGCACTGCATGGGCAATAGGTCTCATTGTTGGACCAATGATTGGCGGATATCTTGCACAGGTAATTCTAGAAACTGCGGTAATACAAAATTTATTGTATCATGTATTAATAAATAAATGTTGTTGTAATTTTCTCTCATTTGACAGCCAGCGGAAAAATATCCTGAATTATTTTCTGTCGACTCATTATTCGGAAGGTATTTTTTCTTAGTGTGAATTCTAGTTGTACTAGATAAGACAGGTCCCTTCAACTTACTAACTTGAATTTGTTTTAGGTTCCCATATTTGTTACCTTGTTTGTGTATATCGGGATTGTGCTTCGTTGTTCTTATAAGCTGCATTTGGCTCCCGGTATGTGCAGTTAAGCAACTTTGTTGTTCTTATATCGGGATTGTGCTTTGTTGTTCTTATAAGCTTCATTTCCTCATTCAAAATCCATCAAAATGCATAAGAGTCATTGTGTTGAAATAAAAGTGCTACTACACAAACCTGTATGGCTCGGAAACCCCGCTCAAGATGGATATCTTTGATATTTGTGTTAGTGTGTGTGTGTGTGGTGGGGGGGGGGGGGGGGGGGGGGGGGGGGGGGGGGGGGGGGGGGGGGGGGGGGGGGGGGGGGGGGGGGGGGGGGGGGGGGGGGGGGGGGGGGGGGGGGGGGGGGGGGGGGGGGGGGGGGGGGGGGGGGGGGGGG